>CM045751.1:15125000-15187500 GCA_024760905.1 Plotosus lineatus
GCCTCACTGTCAGTGGTGGTCATTGCTGTCCCCCCAGTGTAGCTAACTGGGTTATCAAAGGCTGGCCATCATGTCTGTGGTGAGAAGCTGTAAAAGAACCATTGCTGATTTTCATCAAGAATAGATTCATAGCCGTCAGAGTGTTTTGCCCTGTGATGGCCTGGCAATCTGTCCAGGGTGTACTCTGCCCTCGCCCAGAGTCGGTTGAAATGAGTGCCGACCTTCCTGTGACCCTAGTTCGGATTAAGTGGTTCAGAAAATGAATAAATGAATAAATTTTATTATCATTTTATGCTATTATAACATCTTCTTCTTTTCCTTTCAGCTTTTCCCTTCAGGGGGCGCCACAGCGAATCATCTGCCTCCGTCTCACCCTGTCCTCTGCATCTTCTACTCTTACTCCAACTACCTTCATGTCCTCCTTCACCACATCCATAAATCTTCTCTTTGGTCTTCCTCTAGGCCTTCTGCCTGGTCGATCCAGCCTCAGCATCCTACTACCAATATACTCACTATCCCTCCTCTGCACATGTCCAAACCATCTCATGTCCAAACCATCTATGGTATTATAACATAATAATGTCAAACTGCCAAAGCTGATCCGTTCAATTTTAACATTCTACAGAACCACGATGTAAAACAAATGAATAAGTGATATTAAGTCAGTGAGCTTTGTATGAAACTATAATTAACTGATAATGGAAGATAAAACACAGGCAGCTGGCTCGTCAACAGACAAAAATGTATACCGCAATCTGCCATGACTACACCAAGATCCAATCCAGATTCATGGCTACGCATTAGCGCTAGACAAAGATATTTTAGCTACCATGCTGTCAAATATTCCCGCAGCAATTCGAATATATACACGTCAAAAAAGCATCTTATGTAGTTGCTTCTCCGTATTACGCTTACATCATTAGTGGGAAATTTGACCGCAGACAATTAGTCACTAACACGGGACGTTACTCTGGTTGAGTGGAGTAAACATGATCGCTTTGAGACTCAGCAGTCTGAGGTTGTTACTCACCCATCTATGTTTATCATTTATCACCAAATACATTCCCTCCCTCAAGTCTGAGAAAATGCAGGAAAAAGCTTCAAAAACAATACTAAAGACATGTGCACTTCTATTAAGTAACAGTTGATGTTTCTTTTCATTCATTCATTCATTTTCTGAACCGCTTAATCCACATAAAAGTCGCGGGGAGGCTGGCGCCCATCTCAGCTGACTCTGGATGAGGGCAGAGTACACCCTGTACTGCTCGCCAGGCCATCGCAGGGCTGAAACACGCTGACGGCTATGCAGCTCCTCTTAATGAAAATCAGCAATGATCAGCCTCTCACCACAGACACTGAGAGACATGGCCGGCTTTTGATCAACCAATTAGCTGCGCTGGGTGTGTGTGTGTGTGGGGGGGGGGGGTGTTTCTTTTTTGAAAGGATCAATTTGAGCAACTTTTTTTCGACGCATTCAGCCATTTTTAAGGTTTCTGAAGCATTGTATGTTTTCATCTGAAAGGGTGTCTGGCCCACTACTGAACCTGTGGACAAAAAAAAAACATTCACAGTGATCCCTCGCTACTTCACGCTTCAGTTTCTGCGGCTTCAGTGCATGGCGAGTTTTTCAAAAATATTCATTGAAAAATACAAAAAATAAGAAAATTAAGGAAAAAATAAGGGAAAAGTTAAGGAAAATTCCACAATCAAAGTCAATTATGCAAAAAAAACAACACCCCCCCCCACACACACACCGAAACAAACAAAAACAAAAACACAACCCAAAACCCCCAAACAAAACTATGTACTTACATTTTTATGTGAGGTGCGCATCTGAGTGCATATGTATGTGTGTGTGTTTATATTTTATTTACATCTTATGCATTATTTTTTAATGTTTAATTGTTATTATAAACCTTTATACTGTTGAATATGTATTTATTGATATTATATACACATATACATGTACGTATACGTCAGGCAGGGAGGGGTCGATCCTACTTCACGGAACTTGGCGGTCACAGTCTCGGTCCCCATTAACCGCGGAAAGTGAGGGATCCCTGTACACTCACATTTCACATTCACACCTAAGGGCAATTTGGAATTGCTAATTAGTCTAATGTACATGTCTTTGATTCGTGGAAGGAAACCAGAAGAACCAAAGGAAACCATTAGAAGCACAGGGGAACATGGAAACTCCACTCATAGAGATTGCTTTGTGATAAATCCGTATATTTGCCCCTTAACTGGTCACAGGGAGATGAGATTTCCTTTTGGCTTTTTCCCTTCATCAGGGGTCGCCACAGCGAAGAATTCACACGTTTGATTTGGCATAGGTTTTTATGTCGGATGCCCTTCCTGACACAACCCTTTTTTAGCAAGGGACAGAAACACGCTACGGCTTTGCAGCTCCTCTTTACGGAAGTCAGCAATGGTTCTTTTACATGAACTTCACACCATAGACAGTGAGAGACATGGCCCGCCTTTGATAACCCAGTTAGCTGCAATGAGGGGAGGGAACAGTGACAACCTTGTGGAGAGTGGGACTCGAACCCCCAACCTTAGGATCAGCGATCCAGCGCCCTCTACCACTAGACCACCACTGCCCCCCTCAACTGGTCACAGGATCTTAAGAAAACCATCTTATATTTATTTTTTTTTTACATCTTTAATCAATATAAAACTCTTATAATGTGGGACAGCAATCATGAGTAGAAAAGAAGCATCGCGGTCCAGGTTTTGTAATGAAGGCCATCATAGCCCAAAACATTGATGATATTTTTGGATGGTTTTCAGGAAGTAAAATGTGTCTCACTTCTGTTGAACGCAATTTACCCTCAAAGTCGTCTGAGAACAGAGCGTCAGCAGCTCTGAGAAATTTCTGTAATTCCTGTGTGCACTGAAAGGCCGGCATAGCAAAACAATCTGCACCAGAAGAAAGACAGAGACATGAAAAGTTCAAAAATCCTACTTGGTTATTACATTTGATCTAAAACCAGAACTTGGTTTTAAAATTTTGAATGTAAACATTATTTCAACGATTCAGTGTTGTTATGTGGCTATATTTAAAATTACTATCTAATTAATTTTTTTTTATAAACGCAGTGTGTATATATACTGTACATATCCCACAAAAACAAAGAATTAAAGGCTCTTAGTCTGGTATTGACGCTCTGGCTTTGAGTGGGGAGTAACACAATCTGGGAGGAGGTGACAGTTTACCAACCACGAGACGAGAGAAACCATGTGGGATTTGGCATCAGTCCCGGTGCATCTGTAGTCCCAAGAAAAAGTGCTCAAAAGGAACATGAATGCATTTCAAGATGCTTTAATAGCCGTCATTAATCTTTGTTGCTCCGAGTCATAAACAACTGCTCTTTAAAGTCCTGTCCACTTTCAACGTCATCATCGTCATCCTCTTACGCTTGTCCTTGGCTCGGGTCGCCGGGACAACAGCTGAAACAGTCAGCTCCAGACGTCCCGCTCACTAGCAACTTCCTCCGGTTCTTCCGGGGGAACGGCAAGCATGCTATGGGTTGACCTCTGGGTTTTTTCCCGGTTCAACATGCCGGAAACACCACACCAAGGACACTTTCGGGAGACATTCTAATGCCCGAGCCATTTCAACTGGAGCCTCTCAAAGCATAGAAGCAGCAGTTCTACTCCAAGCTCCTCCTGGATGACAGAGAGCCCTGCCACCCTGTCAACGAAGCTCATTTCAGCCAATTGTACTCGTAATCTTGTTCTTTCGGTCACCATTCAAAGCTTGTATCCATAGATAAGGGTAGGAGGTAAATCGACTTGTAAATTGAGAACTTTGGCTTCCGGCTCACCTCCCTCTTCACCGCAATGGAACACAATGGACCAGCACAAGCTCTGCTTTACAGCGGAGGCTGCAGCAATCCGCCTATCAATATCCCGTCCATCCTTTCCTTACCTGTGAACAAGACCCTGGAATTCTGGAACTCCTCCACTTGTTGAGGAATCTCATTCCAGACCAGGAGGGTGCATTCCACCCTTTTTCCAGCTGAGAACTATGGCCTCGGACTTGGAAGTGCCGATTTACATCCTGGCGGCTTCACACTCATCTATGAATCGCTCCAGAGAGAGCTGAAGATATTGACTTGATGAAGATAAAAGTACAACATCATCCACAAAAAGCAGAAACGAGATCCTATGGCCACCAAACCAGAACTCCTCTATGCCTTGGCTGCCCCTAGTAATCATCTATAATGATTATATTTTATATCTTTAGAAATTATTCTGCCAACTTTTTTCTTCATAATTACATTCATCAGTTATCAGTGCCTTCAATTTGTGGTCTGAGATGTGCAGAGCTGCATGAAGACATGTTTGTAGTATGACACCTTGTACATATACAGTGGATATAGAAAAGAACCAACTCTTCAAAACACAGTGTTTGGCATCAAGACTAAATAGTTCAATTTTGGTCTTATTCGACCATAACACCTTTTTTCCATTTGGACTCAGAATCTCCAAGGTGGATTCTGGGAGAACTCAAACAAGAGGGTTTTTATTTATTTATTTTTTGCAACCCTTCTATACAGGACACATTTGTAAAGAATTAGTGATAATGGTGTCACATGCACACAGTGTCCACTTTTTGCCAAAAATTGCCGAATTCTTTCATCCATTTTTGAGAGACAGCCTGAGAAGGGTTCTAGTAGTACCAAACATTTTCTTTTTGGACATTGCTTTGCTCCAAGTAATTGATAAAACCTTTGATTTTTTTTTTTTAAAACCATGTCCAGACTAGCGCCTGTCCACAACTTTATTCCTGAGATCTATTGGCAGTGCCTTGCCTTCCGTAGTTTATGCTTGTTTTCAGTTACACTTCCGAGCACTGGAGTGTTCTATGAATAGTTGTTTTAATACTGAAGTAATCAGAATCATTCCAAGTGGTTAGAACTGGAAGCTGTTTCGCTTGGTCTCCATGAAAAATGGTATTAGTTACACTGGATTGAGTTTGCAAGTATTTTTATGAGCGGCGATCCTTTAAGAATCGCAACGATTCAGTTATTTTTTTAAATACTGTGGACGCGGGTGTGAATGCGTGTGTGTGTGTGTGTGTGTGTGTGTGTTGACCCTGTGATAGTTAGTTCAGAGTGCAATTCTCGACAGACAGTTGTAGCGACCCAATGGTTGGTCTTGCAACCAGTCAGCGGTCTTTCGGTACTCGCGAACAACAAAAGTAATGCAGTGCATGATACCGTGCGTGCACTGCCAAAAATGGGTTCGTATGTTGTAAATAAAAACAAAAATGGCCAACACTGCATGGGTACACGCCAAAACATTCAGAAAATATTAGTTTTGAGACGACTTTGAAATACATTGATGAACATCAACGATGATGGCCATGTTAGTTAAAGGTTCAAGTTGGTGCTACTGGTGTTTAACATTTATGGGAATTGATGGAACTTTGCATGTTGATGTATTAAAAGTATTGCAGCAGTTTTATGAGAACAATGATGATTATTTGTATTAAATTTTGATGTTTCAAAATAATTAGTTGTCAATAATTTATTCCTTTAATATTTAAAAATTCAACATTGCGTAATATATTATATATAAATCTACTGAATTTACAACCACAAATGTAATTGATTCAATAATGCAAATTTGTTTAATAATTTATTTGTACTTCACGGAACTCATTTTCAGCTGAACAAACTTTGGGTTACCAGAGCCTTTTACCCATGAACCTTAAAGTGGGCCGACACATTTTGAAATAGCGAGACCTGAGTGTGTATCACACGTCCTCCCAATGTTGGCAGAGATAGGGGCCACCCTCCCCGCAACCCTAATAGGATTACAGTTTTAAAAATCAGTGCAGATTAATAATATGGCTTCTACTTGGCTGTTGTGAGTCGCATTCCTTCATTCATTCATTCATTTATTCATTTCCGAAGCCGACTTATTCCTAATTTGGCTCATGGGGAGGTCGGCGTCCATCTCAATCAAATCTGGGCGAAGGTGGGGTACACCCTGGACAGGTCACCTGACCATCACATTGCAAACACACACACAACCAATCAGACTCACTCTCACACCTCAGTGCGATTTGGAACAGTCACAATTAGCCTCATGTGCATGTTTTTTGGGCTGTTGGAGGAAACTGGAGCACCCGGAGGAAATACACGCAAGCCCAGAGAGAGCATGCAGACTCCAGAACAGGGTGAACTCCACAGAGAATTCCCGAGTCTGGAAATTAAACCCAGCCATTTTTACTGCGTGGTGGAAATGCTAACCAAACACAGCTGGGAAAATATTTTTGTGTGTTTTCATTTCAGGCTGCAAAGCAACAAAATGTGAATATTTTAAAGGGTTGATTCTTTCGAAACCCACTGCACGTACTGGGTTCTGTGCATCTTCATGACCTTCAATATTCTAATAAGTAATAAATAGTAATTGATGGAAAATTTTTGTAGTGTAAGATGAATTGCGTGGTGTGTGTATGTGTGTGTGTGTGTGTGTGTGTGTGTGTGTGTATGCACAAGGGTGATGTGAAGTAGCGTGGTGTAGAGCGTGCTTGCACCCTCTCACGTTTAGCTGCTACTGCTGCCTAGCCGCAAGGCGAAAAGGTAGCAGAGTGCATGAGCCTCTCCATCATCAGGACTCCTGTAGTGCCTCCTCATGGCACCAAACATCAACGGAGTACCTTGCGGCCCCAGGTTAAACCGCAGGGGGGTCTCGGAGGAGCTTGGCCCGCAGAGGTGCGAGGTGCAGGCCCACTGGCATGTATACATGCCCTGACTTCCACCAACCAAGCCCCAGCTATGGGTCAAATTGCCCCTGTGCCTTGTGGGCCAATAGGGATAGTGGGAGTAAACCCCAACTGAAAATCTGGAGTGGAGCCCCTCAGGCGTGCGTTCTTCCAGCAGCTCCTGCAGTCAACCTGGTACCAAATGTCTTCAGGTCTTCACCTTTCCTTTAGATGTTACCAGCAAGACTGAAAGGCGGAGTGTGACGCATGGGCAACCCAGTTTCTCCATATTTTGTGCCCTGACTAGCGCCCTGGAGAGGACACTTCGGCCTCACTCAGTGCAAGAGGAATAAAACCCTTTGGGATGTGTTGCTGTGATTCGCGTGGTAACAGTGATTCTCGCTCTTGCGTGCTGAAAGATTTTGTGATTAATAGCTGTTGTTGAAAATTCACTGTTGTTGATTGCACACATTTATCACTTTAATTAAAAATCCATTTCGAGCTGTAAAACTTATCACAGAAACTGATCTGGCGTTCTAGGGACGTTTTCAGTGGTTTATCATATAATTTAACATCAGTGTTGTATATAGATATTTATTCTGTCCCATTCTGTGGTTTATTTTTTTAATGCTTTGAATTTTGCATGAACTCCATTCAGTTCAATTCTATTACATGTTAATGTTGCTAAACAGGTCCGGGGACGCAGTCTTCGTGCTCAGTTCCTGGAAAATGATTGAAATCTGGCTTTCACCCTGGCACAGGTGTTTTGTCCAGAGGATTTTGCAGTCAACAGCATATACAATAGGCAGAATCCAAGCCGAGGAGGGTTATACAAGGATGCCGGAGCAGCTGTGTTTGCTGTGGCAGGAAATGTGTGTGTACATCCTCACACTGACGTTTCAACTGAGCCCAATTCATTCATTCATTTTCTGAGCCGCTTAATCCTAATTAGGGTCACGGGGAGGCTGGCACCCATCTCAGCCGAGCCCACCCTCGACAGCTCGCCAGGCCATTGCATTGCAAGGCAGAAATACACTCATAGATATGCAGCTACTCTTGAAGAAAGTCAGCAATGGTTCTTTTATAGCCTCACACCATAGACAGTGAGAGACACAGCCAGCCTTTGATAACCCAGTTAGCTGCACTGGGGGGGGGGGGGGGGGGGGGGCAGTGACAACCCATCGAGAGTGGGGCTTGAACCCCAACCTTAGGATCAGTGATCCAGCACCTTTACCACCAGCTCACTCCTGCCCTGTCAGTGTTCCATCACCTTACCACCAGGATTCTATTTATTATTATTATTATTATTATTATTATTATTTGTTATTATGGATGCTTGAGGTTCTCTTTGGGAGTAACGAAGATGGATAGGATCAGAAACGAGTACATCAGAGGGACAGCACATGTTAGATGTTTTGGAGACAAAGTCAGAGAGGCTAGATTGAGATGGTTTGGACATGTACAGAGGAGGGATAGTGAGTATATTGGTAGTAGGATGCTGAGGTTGGAACTACCAGGCAGAAGGCCCAGAGGAAGACCAAAGAGAAGATTTATGGATGTGGTGAAGGCGGACATGAAGGTCGTTGGAGTAAGAGTAGAAGATGCAGCGGATAGGGAGAGATGGAGGCAGATCATTTGCTGTGGCGACCCCTGAAGGGAACAGCCGAAAGAAAAAGAAGAAGAAGAAGGATGCTTGTATAGCGCATACTCCAAACACACGTATGCTCAATGTGCTCATCGCCACCATGCGGCACCAGTTATTGCGTTGTTCTATCCTTTTGATGCTGAGCGCCAAGCAGGAAGCAACAACTCCCACATTTTCACATCTTATGGTTTGACGCGGCCGGATTCGAACTCCGACCTCCTGGAGGATAAAGTGGACACTCTACCAACTGAGCTAAATCCCCGGTGAAGAAGTTCAAAATGCAGAAACACTTCTCAGTACACCATCAAAATTTCATACCTGGAGCAGTGGTCGCCTAGTGGTATAGGTGCTGGATCACTGATCCTAAGGTTGGGGGTTCAAGTCCCACTCACCACAGGTTGTCATCCCCCATCCCAGTGCAGCTAACTGGGTTATCAAAGGCCGGCCATTTCTCTCACTGTCTATGGTGTGAGGTTCATATAAAAGAACCATTGCTGACTTTCGTCAAGAGTAGCTACAGAGCCATCAGTATGTTTCCGCCCTGCGATGGCCTGGCGAGCTGTCCAGGGTGTACTCTGCACTCGCCCGGAGTCAGCTGGGATGGGCGCCAGCCTCCCTGCCACCCTAATTAGGATTAAATGGTTACAGAAAATGAATGAAAAGGCCTAATAGTAGACTAGCCAATCAGAATGTGTGATTGTTCATATCCAGTGGGTATGGATAGAATAAATGTACCATACCATTCCAACTTTATTGAAAAGCACTTTCACACAACCAAGGCTGAAAAGTGCTGTACAGCAGTGGTCTCCAAACTTTTTTTGCACCAGGGACCAGTTTTATGTCTGAAAATGTTTCCACGGACCGGTTAGAGTCTACTCCGTAGTCTTGTTTTGGTGGCTATCACTGCAGAAAGCCCCGCCTCACAAATATATGTGGTTGCAAATGGAAGAAAGGCTTTCAGTGCTTCTGTGGCAATGTCAAAAACAGTCGTTTTTTTTTTTTTTTCCGTTTTTTTTTAATAAGATCCAGAAACTCGAATAAAAATATTATAATTTGTACCATGAAAGATTTTGTTTGCGGACCAGTATCAAATGATCCACAGACTGGTACCGGCCGTGTACTGGGGGTTGGAGACCCCTGCTGTACAGCACAAGTAAAGCTTAGACAAAACATAAAACATTCAAAACAACCTCAAAGCAATTAATAAGTAGAAACAAATAATAAAAAAATAGGAAAAACAAATAAAAATAAAAACAATAAAACAATCATCAATGAAAATCAATATTAAAAATCAATAAAAAACAAAACAATTAATGGCATTGTAGATAGAAGCAAGAATTATAAAAGATATAGTGTCACGTTATTTATACCTCATACAGCATGTAAGCTTTACACATTCATTTGTATTTTTTTTTTTAAATAACAACATATTTTGTGACATTTTTAAACCCTTTGGTGTCACTCCAATGGCGCTCGATCCACACTTCATCACAGGTGATCCCCAGGGCGGAAACTGACGTCAATGCGTATCTACTTGCTCATTCCTTATTGTGATCGTGTGGACAGTTGCACAGTCCAACGGTTAAATGACATCACTTAATTTAAATTTAGTTTAATTTAGTGGGGCTTGTCCCTGAGACATGCTGCTTGTGATATATGGAATTACTCTGATGTAACTTAGCATTCAGTTAAAATATGGTTTTCTGAATTACAATTGAGGCGGCACTGTGGTTCATCCGGGTATTCCAGTTTCCTGCCATAGTCTAAAAACATGCACAGTATGCAAATTTATAGGCAAATCTTCCGTGTGTGTGTGTGTGTGTGTGTGTGTGTGTGTGTGTTTGTGTGTGTGAATGGTTGTGTGAGTGTTGGCCCTGCGATGGCCCGGTGATCTGTCCAGGGTATACCTCACCCTCACCCACAGTCGGTTGAGATATACGCCAGCCTCCACGTGAACCTAATTAAGATTAATTTGTTCATTAAACAAATTAATTAATATTGTACACAACTTGGATAACATCAAGCAGAATTTGTTCAATCTGATCACATGACCCTAAAGCGCCTAATTAGAGGCCTAATCACATTACATTGTTTAATGAAACTGTGATTTGTGTACAATGGGTAGGAAGCCAAAATCATCTGAATTAATTTTGTTTCGAAATATAAAACTGGAGCGTGACGGGTTCGGACAAATACGGAAAGAGAAAAACTCTCGAGATTGTTTTTTTTTTTTTTTTTTTTTTTAATGTGGCCCTTGTTATACCATGGGGCAGGTGGCATAGTGGTTAGGGTGCTGGGCTTATGATCAGGAGGTTGTGTGTTTAAAGCCCAGTTAGACCCTCATTGTGCTAGGACCCTTGGGCAAGATCTTCACCACGGGTGTGCCTCTGTTCACCCAGCAGTATAAATGGGAACCAGTAAAAATATACTGGGAAGGTTAACCTGTGATGGACTAGCGTCCCATCCAGGAGGAGTTGAACTCCTGGTCGCTTCATGCTATGGAAACAGGGGATAAGCGCCGGCCTGTCCCAAAGGACTTTACCTTACCTTACCTTCTTATATCACAAAGAACAGACTATAATTATATTTACAATGATTTCTTGTTACGTTTTTTTGTCTAAATAAATATTTGAGTGTTTTTCACAACAAAATGTGGTGGACCTGTGATTCAGTAAAAGCATAAAGTTCTGAATATGTCCAACTCACGTAATACTCCACGAAAGAATTTTAATTAGATTCAAATTAATTTAATTTGTTCTTAAGGGACTATGTAAGAAAAATCTTTTGAAGCATGCAGAAGTACTTTTTTTTTTTTTTAACATCT
This sequence comes from Plotosus lineatus, assembly GCA_024760905.1. Classification (NCBI taxonomy): domain Eukaryota; kingdom Metazoa; phylum Chordata; class Actinopteri; order Siluriformes; family Plotosidae; genus Plotosus; species Plotosus lineatus. The sequence continues at coordinate 15,136,194 of CM045751.1, forward strand.
CACATGTACTTCTCCAGTCTGCAATACACCATTCAGCATCTGCTGGCATTTTTCAGTCATTTTCAATCTGACGTTCTTAGACGATAAAATGTTCCTTTATGAGCATGTGCACTAGCTTCAGGAGCTGAGAGAAGGACTGGAGCTGACGGAACTCATGGGAACAGGGTTCTTGGCAGCACCACGATGGTAGAGCGAGGCAGAGGAGGCCTCAAGCACACCTGATCACATACTGAGACCCCTGAGGGGCAAAGCCGCAAAAACCCAAGCAGGGCTCAGCACAGGAGAGCAGTTTTTCATTTGAGAGGAATTTTAAAAGTCTACATTGCAGAAAGGGCAGAAATGGTTTAAAGTAACGAGTGATGCACAGGGGCAGGTGATGTTACCAAATATCGCAAAACTATGAAACATATTCTACAATACATGATATGCACCATGATATAAAGATTTGCTGACGAACAACCATCAATACAGTAGTCTTTAATATTTCTAAATATATTACGTAGTTTATGTCTCCAGAAAATAATAAGTTGCTTCCAAACAGAATTAATACCTGCATTATCTGACATAAAAATAAATAATTTTGATATACAATCCGGATTCCAAAAAAGTTGGAACACTACAAATTGTGGATAAAAACTGAATGCAATGATTTGGAAGTGCCAAATTTCAAGATTTTATTCTGAATAGAACATGGATGACAGGGTCAATAGTTTAAACTCGGAAAATCTATCATTTTAAGGGGAAAATATGTTGATTTTAAATTTCATGGCGTCAACAAATCTCAAAAAAGTTGGGACAGGTAGCAATAAGAGGCTGGAAAAGTCAATTGCACTTATAACTAACAGCTGGAAGACCAATTACCACTAATGAGGTCCATTGGCAACATGACTGAGTATAAAAAGAGCTTCTCAGAGTGGCAGTGTCTCTCAGAAGCAAAGATGAGTAGAAGATCACCAATTCCCCCAATGTTGCATATAAAGATAGTGGACCCTAGTTAGGATTAATCAGCTCAGAAAATGAATGAATAAATGAATAAATTAATAAATATTCATGACTAGATACAACCAGATAAACATAATGTAAGGTTCTAGACCTGGGGTGTCAAACGCACGGCCAGTGGGCCTGAACCAGCCCACTGAGGGGTTCAATCCAGGCCCGCAGGATAAATCTGAAAGTGAAAAATTGCAATGAGACTGAAGCCAGAATTTTTAAAATAAACTGCTGTTCCTATATTGTCCGCTAGGGGCACACTGTTTTAGACATGGAACATCTGAAAGAAATAGAAGATGAAAAAAACAAAACAATGCTGAGACAGATGCAGCTAATGTTCATTGATTACAACGATACATCTACTTACTTTTGTTCTCGCCGTTACGCCCTCGTTAGCTAAAATGTCTTTGTCAAAAAGGAGAAAAGTGGATACTGCGTATACAGTTTTCCAAGAAAAACGGACAACTTTCTATTTATTCACAGAGGTGAATGGGAAACCTCTGTGCTTGGTGTGTATGCAACACGTGTCGGTGTTTAAGGAATATAATATTCAACGCCATTATGAGACTCGACATCGTGAAAAATACGTCAGCCTGCAAGGACAACTGAGACAAGAGAAGATAAAGGAGTTGTTGGTTGGTCTGAAGAAACAGCAGTCTGTTTTCACTCGGAGCCGAGAGGTCAGGGATGCAGCGGTAAACGCTACATAATTGCTAATGAAATAGCATTAGCATCAAAGCCGTATTACGAAGAGGAGTTCATCGTGGAAGTGCGACTATCGTTAACGCTGACATGAAACGGTACAAAGACAAGATTTGCTGTGAGAGTTTGAGAAACAGTTTCAGGTCATTGGTGAATTCAAGAGAGAATTTGTAGTTTTTCGCTCACCTTTCACAGTCAAAGCTTCTGATGTGCTCGTTGACATCCAATTAGAAATAGATCTGCAATGTGATACAAATTTGAAGAACACATTTGTCTCAGTGGACTTGGACACATTTTATCAGTATCTCCTGCCAGGGTTCCCCAAATTAACAGCTCTAGCTGCAAAAATGTGCGTGTTTGGGACTCCCTGCCTTTGTGAACAGGTTTTCTCTGTAATGAACATCATTCAAACAAAACAGTGCTCAAGGCTCACACACCAGCACTTCAGTGCCATGCTGAAACTGGCTGCTGCTCAGGACCTGACGCCCGACACTCATGCACTTGTGCAGGCTAAAAGATGCCAAGTTTCAGGAGCAAAAACAAAGTACAGGGATCCGTCGCTACTTCGCACTTCAATTCATTCGATCGCTTCAGTGAATCGCGATTTTTTTTTTTTTTAATATTCATTGAATTAAAAAAGCTTAAATTTTTTTTTTTTTTTATTAAAAAATTAAAAAAAAAAAAAAAAAAGCTGGGGCAGTGGTGGTCTAGTGGGGCAGTGGTGGTCTAGTAGTATAGGGCACTGGATCGCTGATCTAAAGGTTGGGGGTTCAAGTCCTACGCTCCACAAGGTTGTCACTGTCCCTCCCAGTGCGGCGAACTGGGTTATCAAAGGCGGGCCATGTCTCTCACTGTCTATGGTGAGAGGTTCATGTAAAAGAACCATTGCTGAGTTTCGTAAAGAGTAGCTGCAAAGTCGTCAGCGTGTTTCTGTCCCTTGCTAAAAAGGGTTGTGACAGGAAGGGCATCCGACGTAAAAACCTCTGCCAAATCAAAACGTGCAAATCAGATGATTCGCTGTGGCGACTCCCGAGTAAAAGGGAAAAAGCCAAAAGGAAGACAGACAGACAGACATTGAATTAAAAAAGCTACAAAACAAAACAAAAAAAAACAAATCCCCCCCCATCAAAACAACTTACATTTTTATGTGAGGTGCGTATCTGTGTGTATGTGCGCGTGCCTGTATGTGTGTGTATTTATATTTTATTTACATCTTATGCATTATTTTTTAATGTTTAATTGTTATTATAAGCATTTTGTCTGTCTTCCTTTCGGCTTTTTCCCTTTTTACTCGGGAGTCGCCACAGCGAATCATCTAATTCGCACGTTTTTTTGATTCGGCAGAGGTTTTTACGTCGGATGCCCTTCCTGTCACAACCCTTTTAGCAAGGGACAGAAACACGCTGACGACTTTGCAGCTACTCTTTACGAAAGTCAGCAATGGTTCTTTTACATGCCTCTCACCATAGACAGTGACAGACATGGCCTGCCTTTGATAACCCAGTTAGCTGCACTGGGGGGGGACAGTGACAACCTTGTGGAGAGTGGGACTTGAACCCCCAACCTTTGGATCAGCGATCCAGTGCCCTATACCACTAGACCACCACTGCCCTTTGTTATTATAAGCATTTTATAGCGTTGAATATATATTTATTGATATTATATACACAATAACAATTTTACAATATGTATGTATACAATATGCCAGTCGGGGGGGGGGGGGGGGGGGTCGATCCTACTTCGCGGAGTTCGGTCCCAATTAACCGCGGAAAGTGAGGGATCGCTGTAGTCTAAACTAGACTAATTCTTGTAAAATGCTGCAACAAAAGAATTTTGCACTCAAAAATATAGTTCTGGGAAAATAAATCCTTGCTGTAATAGTTAAAAATTGTGCGATTTGTTAGCCACCAGCTTCACTACAAAAAAGTTTGGTCATAAATTCGTACGCCAAATATACACAACAAGAATGATAAAGCTAACGAACAGGCCAGGCTCTGCCATCATTATCGCTTACTGTGCCTGCTGCATATAAATTTAACGCCATAAACTTAATGTATGTTTTTTTATGTATGTTTCATGTATAAATCTTATAATGCAGCCGTGAGGGGGGGGCACAAACCAGTGTCTCTCCCTCACGCCGGTCCCAAGCCCGGATAAATGCAGAGGGTTGCGTCAGGAAGGGCATCCGGCGTAAAACAAATGCCAAATAAACTATGCGAATCACAAGAAAGAATGACATACCGGATCGGTCGAGGCCCGGGTTAACAACGACCGCCATCAGTGCCGTCAACCAACAGGGTGCTGATGGAAATTGGACTACTGTTGGTCGAAGACGTCGAAGAGGGAGAGGCGGGAGGCGTGTCCGTTGCCAGAGAGAGAAGAGGAAAGGCATGAGTCTAGGACTGAAAGTAGGGACTTTGAATATTGGAACTATGACAGGAAAAGGTAGAGAGCTGGCTGACATGATGCAGAGGAGGAAGGTGGACATACTGTGTGTTCAGGAGACCAGGTGGAAAGGTCGCAAGGCGAGAAGCATAGGAGCAGGGTGTAAGCTGTTTTATCACGGTGTGGATGGGAAGAGAAATGGAGTCGGAGTCATCTTGAAGGAGGAGTTTGCCAGGAATGTTCTAGAAGTGAAAAGAGTGTCAGACAGAGTGATGAGTCTCAAGTTAGACATTAAAGGTGTGATGGTCAATGTTGTTAGTGCTTATGCCCCACAGACAGGATGTGAGCGAGAAGAGAAGGAGAGATTCTGGAGTGAGTTAGATGGAGTGATGAAGAGTACCCCAGAGGTGAAAGAGTGGTCATTGGGGCAGACTTCAATGGACATGTTGGTGCAGGAAACAGAGGGGACGAGGAAGTGATGGGTAGGTTTGGTATCCAGGACAGGAACGCATGAAGGACAGATGTTGGTAGATTTTGCAAAAGGATGGAAATGGCTGTGGTGAATACTTTCTTCCAGAAGAGAGAGGAGCATAGGGTGACTTATAAAAGTGGAGGTAGGAGCACACAGGTAGACTACATCTTGTGCAGGCGATGTAATTTAAAGGAAGTCAGTGACTGCAAAGTAGTAGCGGGTGAGAGTGTTGCCAAACAGCATAGGATGGTGGTGTGCAGGATGATGCTGATGGTGAGGAAGGTGAAGAAGGCAAAGGCAGAGCAGAAGACAAAGTGGTGGAAGTTGAAAAAGGAAGAGTGTCGGGTTGTCTTCAAGGAGGAGTTGAAACAGGCTTTGGGTGGTCAGGAAGTGCTTCCAGATGACTGGACAACTACAGCGAATGTGATCAGGGAGACAGGTAGGAGAATACTTGGTGTGTCATCTGGAAGGAAAGTAGATAAGGAGACTTGGTGGTGGAATGAGGAAGTGCAGGAGTGTGTACAAAGGAAGAGATTAGCTCAGAAGAAGTGGGACATTGACAAAACCGAAGAGAGTAAACAGGAGTACAGGGAGACGCAGCGTAAGGCAAAGGTAGCAGTGTCAAAGGCCAAACAGAGCGCGTTTGATGACTTGTATGCTCGGTTGGAAAGTAAGGAGGAGAAAATGATTTATACAGGTTGGCACAGCAGAGAAATAGAGATGGGAAGGACGTGCAGCAAGTTAGATTGATAAAGGACAGAGAGGGAAATGTATTGACTGATGACAGAAGTGTGCTGGGAAGATGGAAAGAGTACTTTGAAGAGCTGATGAATGAGGAAAATGAGAGAGAAAAAGAGTAGAAGAGGTGACTGTTGAGGACCAGGAAGTAGCAAAGATTAGTAAGGGTGAAGTGAGGAGGGCATTGAAGAGGATGAAGAATGGAAAGGCAGTTGGTCCTGATGACATACCGGTGGAGGTATGGAAGTGTCTAGGAGAGGTAGCAGTAGATTTTCTGACAAGAACATTTAACAAGGTCTTAGAGAGTGAGAGGATGCCAGAGGAATGGAGGAGAAGTGTGCTGGTGCCCATTTTTAAGAACAAGGGAGGCGTGCAGAGTTGTGGCAACTACAGAGGGATAAAGTTGATGAGCCATACGATGAAGTTATGGGAAAGAATAGTGGAAGCTAGACTAAGGGCAGAAGTCAGCATTTGTGAACAACAGTTTGGTTTCATGCCCAGAAAGAGCACCACAGATGCAGTGTTTGCCTTGAGGATGTTAATGGAGAAGTACAGAGAAGGTCAGACGGAGCTGCATTGTGCCTTTGTGGATCTGGAGAAAGCATATGACAGGGTGCCGAGAGAAGAACTGTGGTATTGCATGAGGAAGTCTGGAGTGGCAGAGAAGTATGTTAGAGTGGTGCAGGACATGTATGAGAGATGTAAGACAGTGGTGAGGTGTGCTGTCGGTGTGACAGAAGAGTTCAAGGTGGAGGTGGGACTGCATCAAGGGTCAGCTCTCAGCCCCTTCTTGTTCGCTATGGTGATGGACAGGCTGACAGACGAGGTTAGACAAGATTCCCCATGGACTATGATGTTTGCAGATGACATTGTAATCTGTAGTGAGAGCAGAGAACAAGTGCAGGAAAATCTAGAGAGGTGGAGGTATGCCCTGGAAAGGAGGGGAATGAAGATTAGCCTCAGTAAGACAGAATACATGTGCATGAATGCCAAGGACCAAAGAGGAACGGTGAGATTACAGGGAGCAGAGATAAGAAAGGTGGAGGATTTTAAGTACTTAGGCTCAACAATCCAGAGCAATGGAGAGTGTGGAAAAGAGGTCAAGAAGCGTGTGCAGGCAGGTTGGAATGGTTGGAGAAAAGTGTCCGTGTGATGTGTGATAGGAGGGTATCGGCAAAAATGAAAGGAAAAGTGTACAAGACGGTGTTGAGGCCAACGATGCTGTATGGGTTAGAAACAGTGGCCCTGGGGAAAAGACAGGAGGCAGAGTTGGAGGTAGCAGAGATGAAAATGTTGAGGTTCTCTTTGGGAGTAACGAGGATGGATAGGATTAGGAATGAGCACATCAGAGGGACAGCACATGTAAGACGTTTTGGAGACAAAGTCAGAGAGGCTAGATTGAGATGGTTTGGACATGTACAGAGGAGGGATAGTGAGTATATTGGTAATAGGATGCTGAGGTTGGAACTACCAGGCAAAAGGCCTAGAGGAAGACCAAAGAGACGATTCATGGATGTGGTGAAGGAAGACATGAAGGTCGTTGGTGTAAGAGAAGATGCAAAGGATAGGGTGAGATGGAGGCAGATGATTCGCTGTGGCGACCCCTGAAGGGAAAAGCCGAAAGGAAAAGAAGAAGAAGAAGATGTATAAATCTTATATTTACATACCAGGTGATTATTTTCTTTCTTATATGTTTAAAATGGCCACCACTTTGGTTTGTAAGATGTGGGGGCATCAATTCAAGTTTTGAGAATTATTCTTCCTTTCCTTTCGGCTTTTTCTCTTTTTCTCAGGGGTCGCCACAGCCTGATCATCTGAGTCGCACGTTTTGATTTGGTATAGGTTTTTATTTCGGATGCCCTTCCCGCCAAAACCGTTTAGCAAGGGATAGAAACACGCTGAGTCAGCAATGGTTCTTTCACATGAACCTCTCAGCATAGACAGTGAGAGACATGGCCGGCCTTTGATAACCCAGTTAACTGCACTGGGGAGGGGGACAGTGGCAATCTTCTGTAATACATCTGTGTGGTGGTGGTGGTGGTGGTGGTGGAGGGACGGTGCTGGCAATAGGAGTCCACAGGTAAGACAAAATTTCCACTATGACTGGACGCCTTCAACCTGGACTTGTACTGTACTGTACTGTATATCGTACTGGATTGAAAAACGTCATACCTTGCGTCATACCTCACGTATACTCAGGGCTCATATATTATTGGCTTGTAGAAAAGAAAATGTGTCATGCGCATTAAATATGTATGAGTTCGCTCATAAAAGCCGCCCCTCAAAGACTCAGCATTGCATCAAGTCGTATTCACGGACAGAAAGAAGGTTCTCCGCATCAACAGTGCTTGAACGGCAACCTTAACTTCAGACTTTTTTTCACAATCAGTTCCTTTAATCAATTCAAAATGTATATAGCATGCATTACTGGAAAAAGCTATCCTGATCTAGCTATCTATCTAGTGCCTGAGTTGTAGGACGACCATTGGCGACCCACCATGAAGGATAACGCCCTGGTTATCATCTTCATGGAGGTTTTCTTGGCAGGATTAGTGCAGTGGTTTGCCATGGCCTTCTGCACAATGCGAACCTATGGGCAATTTAGAACGGCCAATTAACCTACTGTGCATGACTTTGGATTGTGGGAGGAAACCAGAGCCCTGGAGGAAACCTACGCAAGCACGGAGAGAACATGCAAACGCCACACAGAAACGCCCAGGCCAGAAATCGAACCCAGGCCTTCTTGCTGTGAGGCGGACATGCTCACCACTACACCACCGTGCCGCCCCACCATCCTGATAAGTTGATTTAATCTGAAAGTGCAATAGGCTCCATATTTTTCAGTTCAAAATACTTGTGACTTAAAGTTTTGCGCCTTTGTATGAACACCGTGATCAGTTCTAACGCACACATGTAAATGATCAACTGAAGCAAATTACACGTTTTTCTTGAGAATACTGAAGTTATTATAAAACGATAGTTCATTGAATTAAAAAATATCCACTAAAAAAAGACAAAACATGAATTTATTGTTATTTATAGCTATGATGAGCTGTGATATGATTTTAATGGTCCGGCCCACTTGGCATCAAATTAGGCTGTATGCGGCCCCTGAACTGAAATGGGTTTGGTTTGACACCCCTGTTCTAGACCTTCTACAAGTAGATGATCATGGACTGTGATGTTTTTGTTTTTTTACAATTATATTCATAATAAAGATTTTTTTGACATCATGGTTTACAATAAAAATGGAAAATATTTTGCTGATTTAAATCTTTTCCAAAATGGAATGAGTTCCATTAAATTCACAACCAGAGTTTTAATTATTTGATGAGTAAATTAATTGAGCTTGAAGTTCTACTAGACTTAAAAGTGTAGTTTAATATTAAAAAGACTGGTGTTCTTCCATTGCAAACCTGTTCCCACTTCTCAATAATCAGACCTGAAAGGGATTTTTTAAGCTCTTGTTATTTTTACGTGCAATTAAATGGCAACTGTAGGGCCGAAACCTTTAGAAACCCGTTTCCTGCTGCCATGAAGTTGAATGTGTCCATTCAGTCATACATGACATCTTCATTTTATTTTTATAAAATGCAATCAATGCAATTAAATTGTAAATCTGAAGTTATTTTGTCTGACAGTTCAGAATAAAAGCAGATTCGTAACCCTCGAGCCACTCCCTGATCCCTTCAGACATAAACACAGCCATTGGTTTTGGTGAAAAGAACCACAGATGTAAGTTTTGTAAAGTTAAGTTTAAAGTTTCTGTCATGTGTGAGCAGGGAGGAGTGTTCAGCTCTCAGAGTAATGTGGAGGAGATCCAGGTCGTAAAGACAAAAAGATCAACAGGAAAATGTCAGGCAAGTCATCCAAAGCATGTTTCCAGAAAGTTTAAATGATTTGTAACTTTATAAACTCTCAAAACAGAATTTCTGATTATTCCACCTGTGTATCATTAAACAGCTTCCAACATTTGTCCATATTTTATTGCTTGCCCAAGCAAACGAACACTTAAAAATTTCCCCTATGTAGGTAGGTACTAGTTATGCTACTGGACTCTAAAATGTACCAAAAATGTCAACTTTTCAAAAAACCCAGCATGTCGAAACAAGAACGTTCCGAGAATGCAACCAGAGTGACTTATAATCGTAAAAATATATAAAGTATATTAATTCATTGAGTAATTCATTTTCTGAATCACTTTATCTTACTAGGTTTACAGGGAAACTGGAGCCTATCTCAGCCAACAAGCGGCAAAGGTGGAGTACACCCTGAACAGCTTGCCAGACCATTGCAGGACAGCCAGAACCATGGAGAACAAGCAAATTCCACAGAGAACAGGCCAATATGGCTTGTGACGGGTTAACCACTACACCACTTCAATTTCAATTTATTATTATTATTATTATTATTATTATTATTATTATTATTATTTCAAGCAACTTACCAAAAAAGGAACTTATCAGGAAAAAAAAATCTTTATTTCATTAGAAACTTGCTGATATATTTTCAGGAAACATTATTTAATTACACTCAAACATTGGAAGACCATGCAAACTCCACAAATAAATGCTCTATCCAAGTCTAGGACTCAACCCCAAGGACCTTCATACTCTGAGACAGATGTGCGAACCACTACACCACTGTGCTGACTGTTTGCATATTTGATGAAAGTGCATCTTAAAACCTGGAACCAGTATACAGGGACTAGAAGCTGCATTGTTACCATTATTAAAGCTCACACTCGGGTTGAACCTCCATTTACTGATGGGGCAATAGGCCTGGCTTGGATTCCCAGCCTGGGTGTTCCTGTGTAGATTTTGCATTTTCTTCCTGTGCTTGTGTGGGTTTCCTCTGAGTACTCAGGTTTCCGCCCACAGTCCAAAAACATGCAAAGGAGGATGACTGGTTGTTCCAAATCGCCCCGAGGTGTGAGTGTGAATGGTTGTGTGAGTGTTGGCTGTGCAATGACCTGGCTAGCTGTTAAGGGTGTACCCCGCCCTTACCCGGAGCCAGTTGAGATGCGTGCCAGCCTCCCTGCAACCCAACCCTAATTAGGATTAAGCAGGTTGGGAAATGAATGAATAAATAAAGACATATATACACATACACACATTATATATATATATATATATATATATATATATATATATATATATATATATATATATATATACACTGTGTGTGTGTGTGTGTGTGTGTGTGTGTACAGGGATCCCTCATTACTTTTTGCTTCAGTTTCTGCGGCTTCAACGCATCGTGTTTTGTTTTTTTAATATTTATCGAAAAATAAAAAAATAAGGAAATTCAGGAAATATAGACAAAACATTAAGGAAAACGCTGCAAAACAAGGCCAATTATGTAACAAAAAACCCAAAGACAAAAAACAACTCAAAACCCCCCAACAAAACTACTTGACTATGTGAGGTTCGCATCTGTGCATGTTTTTGTATTTTATTTACATCTGATGCATTTTTTAATGTTTAATTGTTAATATAAGCATTTATAGCATTGAATATCTATTTATTCATATTATATACACATACATGTTTCTCCACATGGGGCAGCGGTTGCCTGGTGGTAAAAGGTGCAGGATCCCTGATCCTAAGGTTGGGGGAGTCCCACTCTCCACAAGGTTGTCACTGTCTCCCCAGTGCAGCTAACTGGGTTATCAAGGGCCGGCCATGTCTCTCATTGTCCATGGTGTGAGGCATGTAAAAAAAAACCATTGCTGACTTTCGTAAAGAGTAGGCTGTAAAGCTGTCAGCGTATTTCTGTCCCTTGCTAAAGGGTTGTGTCAGGAAGGGCATCCAACATAAAAACCTATGCCAAATCAAACGTGCGAATCATTCGCTGTGGCGACCAGTGAAAAAGAGGAAAAGCCAAAAGGAAATCTCTCATCTCATACATGTTTCTCCATATCTCTATTACAGTGACTATGATTTCCCTGTGTCATCTATAAAAACAGGTGCACTTTATTGTTCACAGGGAAGGCACTAGAGCACGGGCACTAGAACACTAGAAACACAGAAATTAAACTAAACTTGGAGCTAGTAGAGCACGGAGCTGAGAGCCAGAGAGATCACGGGGAAAGAGGGACAATCTTCTAGCACCGGGAAGTGCGCTGCTAGTCTTTACAGCCCATGATTAAATGGATTCAGGTGTATTTGTTTAGCACTCTACCCCGCTCCCCTCTCCAATCTTTCAATGCGCAACTCTTTTGTGCGAGACCATCACAAACTTAAATAAAAACCACAGTGCAATTAAAGGATAAGAACAATAAAGATAAGAATTTTAAACTTTGTGGTGGTGAGCAGTTAGAATACATAGATGTTGTAAATGTTGGCGAGGAAGAGAAGTGGATCCCCTTCCAGAACAGAGGGACAGAGGAAGCGGTTTCCCTTCCATAACAGCTTCAGGTAAATCAGCCAAAGGTGTTGTTTTTCTCTTGCTACCGCTTTGTATGGATGACTCTTCTTCAGTATGTTCTTTTCTTTTCTTGAAGAATGTTTCTAACCTGGCTTATTTCTGCCTTCTTTTCAAAATCTTACGGAAGTGTCTCATGACCTCATTGTTAAAGGTGTTCAAGAGCACTGGTGATACGTACATAGTACTGTATCAACAACTTCCGGACTTCCCCAGGACAGCTTTATTAGGGTGATACATAGTATCAACAACTTCCGGACTTCCCCAGAACATACATAGTATCAACATTTTCCAGACTTCCAGAAGTCGCGCACTTTCCCTCCCTCTTGGTCTCGTTTTTTCTCGCGCATTTCGACTTCCGGTTTTTGACCGTTTTTCTTTCCGGATTCTGATTTGTTCGAACTCTAGTGTTCGGATTCCGAGGCTCCACTGTATTTCTGTTTCCGGCGTCTTCTGGTGTAGTGTGTAATTATAGTGTTTTAGAGATTAGAAAGTATAGAACTAGTAGAAGGCAAAAAAAATTGTGAAAAATTGCATGCTCACAACTGTCAGCCATTTCTGTCAATACGTTCACCAATGAGCATCCAATGCAGTATTATGTGAAATGAACCAATAGAGAGACAAACATCATGGCCTGGAAACAATGCAGTTACGAGCCCTCTGCATACTGGTCCCAGATTAAAAACATCATAGCACTGATCTGAATCTGACCTAATCCAGCCACGATGCTCAGTAGTTTAGTCTTGGTAGAAGATCAGATTGAGGTCTGGGTGATGAATTTAAAGCCTTCCTGATTTCAGCTTTTTTCCACACAGCAGATAACTGCAGCAGACTGTAGAGGGAAAAATAAGAAAACCAGGGGATTATGTTTGAGAATGGAAAGAATGAAAATACAGTGAGTGTGAGAGGATTTTGGATACAAAGCAGAGACAAGAACTTCTAGAACTGACATGAATACTGCAATCATAAGTGTTCCTAGCATGCTGTGCTTTATGTATTTTTTAATTGTTGTTAAAAAAGGACAGCATGCAGTGCGTGTAAGATGGCACGCTGCACGTTTTGCTCAGCATTTTTCTGTTCTTTTGGCTTAAGACCTCAGTTCCAGGAACAGGCTTTTGGCAGCAAGTGCAGAGCCTGGTTTCCCATCTGCGAATATGCGTCACGGGTCCATAGTCACGGCTCAAAACTTGTATTGTGACACTTTCCCTAAAACCAGAAAAAAAATCACCAAGGATTTGCTACTACAAGACTAACCTCGACGAGACAACAGTTGCCGCACTAAACACCACAGCAAGTCCAGACGGCGAGAGAAACCACGGGCTCAAAATGTAATTTATGTGGTTTTAGTGGAGACAGTTGCAGATGGGTGTCTTCCACATTTATCCACCTCCCTCCATCTGATATCATCATTCAGATTGACGGATGATAAAATTGTCTTCCAAATTTGCAATAAATGGTTCTTTAATGGTTCTTCAAATGGTTCAATTTCATCATATAATGGATTCTTTGATCCAATCTTTTAAAAAACAATTCTATAAACGGTCCTTGAACCAACAGCTGTTTCTTTGATTGATTTCAAAAGCCCGTGTAGATAGGACATTTTTTTTATCAGAAACATCAGGACGAAAGCGTTTCACAACATAGAATCCAGAGTAACTGACATCACATGACACAGTTCCAGACATCATGCCTGAATATACAATAACATTAATACACTCCCTACACATGACATTTCATCTGTGCACAGATTGGAGCCAGTGCTTTAGAGGCAGGTGGCCTGCCGCTTTATCTAAGGATCCATCTCACAATGATCTCTTGAGTTAAGATTTATTGCCATGCTTCAGGAAAAAAAAACAAAATACATTTTAAACTTAATAAACCCTGCAGGAAGGGATATGAAGAGTGAGATTTTAAGTTTTAGGAAATATCTGCTGAAGCCTCCCCTGGAGAGGGAAAAACAGTACTGAGCTTCATCAACGTGTACGGAATCTTGGTTCATCTTTTGAGCACCTTGATAACGCCATATTTGGCTTTCAGTAGTATCTGTTCATCATTTGTTTTTGTTGTTCAAACTTTCATTCCTCAGTTTAATAAAATGGATATCTGGGGATCATCGTCTCAGGAACATCCAAATTGGGGACAAAAGTATATTTCTCAGAGATCTCCCTAAGGAGCTGGAATCTTTGGTCTGAGATCGAGAAACCAATGCTGATCATCTCAGTGTGTCTCCACAATGACACCTCTCAAGAAAATCTCAAGTAGGATTAGGATTATCATGAAACTTGACTTCTGCCATCTGAGACTATCCCCAACACTGTTCATGACCACTGTATTGTTTTCAGCAATGTCACTTAGGATGGTGTACATGTGCTGTGTCCATGTTGCTGAACCGTACACCATCTACAAAGTGTCCAGGTATTTATGCACTGCTTTCACCAAGTACTTTTGGGAGCATTTTCTTGTACATCTCCATTTCATTGGTACCGGGGTCCTCTATATAATGCAGAGAAATTATTCTGGATCTTGGCTACATTACCCAGTCGGTGTAGGCATGATTGATGCACTGGGTCAACAATGTGTGCCTGGTTTTACTGCATTGGTTTCTGACACAGACATTCTCTGTGGCGAACTCCTGCAATGCTTTGAAGGCAAGACACCTGAAACATCTCAAGCTTGGCTATATCAGCAATGTTGTATATCCAGGTGTCGCTAGAATATATCAGATTGGAAACAATGGCTGTGTTGTTCACTTTCATCCTTGATTTTATGGATGTGAGTTTTTGACCATGGCCTACTTTGGAGATAGCCAAATACAGGCCTCTCTATGTCTGCAGAAGCCACCACCTATGACAGAGTCTAGGTAGGTGAAATCTGACAGATTGTTGATAGGAAATGTTAAAATCTTGGGTGCAGGTGTAACAGACCAGTGGATGGATACCCGGAGTAATACACGGGAGGGACAATACTTTGTCAATGTAGCAATTTATTCAGATAGATAGCGATCAGCAATGGCTCGTATAATGACCCTGTTTCCCAGGTCCGATGTGGTCCATCGCAGAAGGGCTGAGGAGGCACAGAGCCCTCCCCCTCCCCTCTTATATACTTGTTCCTGCGTCACAGTGAGCATGTACTTCATAGAAGACAGTCATCACAACCAGCACACATGTCACAGTAACTTCATCACAAATAGTGCGCACGTGACAGCGGAATCTAACTGGAACTCATTGAACGGTATTAATTAATTAGCTAACTCATTAAATCAGGAGTGGTGGGGCCAGTGGCATAGTGGTTAGGTGCTGCACTCATGATCAGGAGGTTGCGTGTTCGAGTCCCAGTTAGATCCCCGCTACTGTGCTAAGACCCCTGGGCAAAGTCTTAACCACAAGTGTGCTTCTGTTCACCCAGCAGTATAAATGGGTACCAGTAAAAATATACTGGGAAGGTAACCTGCGATGGACGTCCCATCCAGGAGGAGTTGAACTCCTAGCTGCTTCATGCTACAGAAACCGGGGATAAGCACCGGCCTGATGAGCCACTATGGCTCGGGTGTAAAAAGCCCAACGGACTTTACCTACCTCATTTTATTGAATTATAACAACAGCCACAGACTGCGAGTGTCGTTTTTGGGTAAAGAGGTAAATTTCCCTCATTTTTGATCGGCTCATTTGCACGAAGCCAAGCACAGCTGGCACGCAAATACAAATGGACAGACATGAAACAACTTCAACCCGCAGACCAGCTGATTGTCAAAACTTGGGACACGCTTCCTGTCACATACCAAACACTGCAGTGTGAGTCCTGTCGTATTGACCATGTTTGGCTCTACATGCTCACGTGAACAGCCCTTCTCACACCTGATATAGATATAATATATATAAATAAAAGGTTCCCGGTACCTGCATTAGAATGTTCTCTCTGTGCTTGTGGGGTTTCCACTGTGCACGTTAGTTTCTTCCCCAATCTACAGATGTGCATCTTGGGCTAATTGGCTGTCAGAGGGTGTGAGCGAGTGAGTGAGTGTTGATTCTTAGTGACTCGTCTAGACGACCACCGGTTCAGGAGTTGCATTTAGAGCTAAAAATGTTTTAAAGTGAATTACTTCTTTCTTTCTTTCGGCTTTTTCCCTTTTTTACTCAGGAGTCGCCACAGCGAACCATCTGATTCGCACGTTTTGATTTGGCAGAGGTTTTTACGTCGGATGCCCTTCCTGTCACAACCCTTTTTAGCAAGGGACAGAAACACGCTGACGACTTTGCAGCTACTCTTTACGAAAGTCAGCAATGGTTCTTTTACATGAACCTCTCACCATAGACAGCGAGAGACATGACCCGCCTTTGATCACCCAGTTAGCTGCACTGGGGGGGATAGTGACAACCTTGTGGAGAGTGGGACTCGAACCCCCAACCTTTGGATCAGCGATCCAGCGCCCTATACCACTAGACCACCACTGCCCTTAAAGTGAATTACTTCTAAATATTAATATTAATTTTAGAAGTTTAGAAATCCTCTAGAATCCAATCCGGACATTCTTACTCTCATCCACCCACCAACTAAGTCAATTTCTTACATCTTGTCCATACATAACTTATTATTTTACCACCAGTCTTTCCTCGTTTTGCTCATGTGTCAGGTTTTTGTTTTGTTTTGTTTTTGGGTTTTTTTTTGCGTAAACACTATGTAGCCAAAGATTTGCGGACACTAGACCATCACACCTGCTGTATATGTGCTTGTTGAACGTTCCATTTCACGTTTATTCCCCCTTTGCTGTTATGGTAAGGTCATTTCTTTCCTTTCTGGGCTTTCCACTAGATTTTGGAGCGTTGCTGTGGGATTTGTCTTAATTCCACTATTAGAGCATGAGTAAAGAGGTCAGGAGCTCATGTCTAGGAGGTCTGTGGTGTAGTTGGCATTTCAGTTTAGCCCAAACGTTTGTATTATTGAACCTCATACTCTGTAAATACGACTCTACAGTCCTTACATTTATTTAAAATAATTGTGCCACATACAATATGTCTTTGCAATAAATAGTTTTGTTCTTATTGAAATAAGTTTTATTAGTTGTGGAAAATTTTTATACATATTCCTGTCCTTTTGAAAAGAAGCCAGTATTTCTGCAGGGACTCAAAACATTTAATCTCTAGGGTGTGCCCCCCCTCTCTCTCAGAACCCAGCGGACTGGGAACAAAAGCGTTCCCAGAGCAGAGCTATGAGGATACGTCACATCACCCAAGCAGGACATTTCATGGCAGCACACAAGAAATCCATCACAGGTCTGAAAAAATATTACAAACTGACTGACGTGACTATCCGTAAAAGTTCGGAGTGACAACACAGTACAGGCCACATTACGGTAACTGAGTAATATAGGAAATGACTGGTGGGCATTTGTTTCTGCAAAGATTTTAATCAGGCATAAATGTAGTGATAAACTGTAACCTTTCCCATGACTTACAGATTTCATGGCACCTCACGTCATGAGCAGTGAATTTTCTCAAGCTGTATCAGTTAATTTGCTGCAACAGAACATAAAAATTAAAAAAATATTTATTACAGAAAAAAAAACAACTATAAAAACAGTATAATGAACAGAACTGAGATAAAGTATATTAAAGAATTTTGAATTATGGTCTGTTGCATCATGAACAGACACCTTCGTGGACGCACGTGTGTTTGCCCGCACATTTATGTTCAGTATTCTGATTCCATCACGATTTTTTTCATAGTTAATGTGCTATGATTAATCCTGGCTACATCACCGAGTAATTATATAACGTTTCTCAGGCATCGCTGTTGGGTTGTGGCCGTGACAACCTTGTGGAGCAAAGCATCCTAAATAGAGTCACTTTGATAATACAGCAACAGGCTACCATTTGAAAGAATGGCTCCAAAAATATTTTGGGAAAAATGTAAATAAAGTTTTTGCCCTATCATACCAAGATGGACTGGTAGTGGCAGTGGTGGCCTGGTGGTAAAGGGCGCTGGATCACTGATTTTAAGGATGGGGGTTCGAGTCCCACTCTCCACAAGGTTGTCATTGTCCCCCCACCCCCACCCCCCCAGTTCAGCTAACTGGGTTATCAAAGGCGGGCCATGTCTCTCACTGTCTCAATGGTGAGAGGTTCATGTAAAAGAACCATTGCTGACTTTCGTAAAGAGTAGCTGCAAAGTCGTCAGTGTGTTTCGGCCCCTTGCTAAAGGGTTGTGTCAGGAAGGGCATCCGATGTAAAAACCTACGCCAAGTTAAACATGCCAATCCGATGATTTGTTGTGGCGACTCCTGAAAAAATGGAGAAAGCAGAAAGGAAAAGACAATACTAAGATGGACTGGTAAATTAATTTTTTGGTTAAATGGTTCATGAAAAGCAAAAAACAAAAAGTTCATGAATTGACTTTGACAGACTTTTGCAAAAGAAAAAATTATCAATATGTAGGTAGGTCAGCAGTACAGTTTATAAAAAGGGATTTGTGTAGTCCGAGCGCACGAGCAGGTACAGAGCTGGGTAACAGAATCTCATGAATCGGCAGTGAAACTTTAAGTGTATACTACATGGAAACATAAAGAAAAGCAAACAAAAAATACTTGTAGTTTATTTTTTATATTTAACGCATTATAATTTAACGTACTGTATTAGAATAATAATAAGAAGGTATTTTTATCTTAAAAATGCCGCCTGCCCCAATCGACAGTTACGAACTGAGTGTGTCCGTCAATCTCGGATTCAAGCATTATCCACTCAGAATAATATTTTTAATCCCAAAATAATTTTTAAACGTTTTTAGTAATAGTGGACCAGTCAAACAGTTCTCGTATAGTATAAACTGTATGTTTATTCTTCCGTGCTGCAAATATATAATAAATGTCTCTTCTGTTATCCACATAATCTAATTATAATAATCAAGGACTTATCAACAAGAAGAACATTTTCAACACTTGTGATAAATATTTTATCTCTGGAAAGAGGGGACATGCGGTACATCAGTCGTAAGGGAATTCCACAGACGGTGTTTGTGACGGGCGAATGGACACGCCTTGAAATTTTAAGGATTTGCTTCGAATAAATGTCATCCCGTCTCAATATTATTGAACTTCATTCGAAACAGTATGAGCTGTTCCTTGAAAACGTGGGACAGAGCCTCGAGGACCATGGCGGAGAAGTAAATCAAAGAAGGTTAATCCCACATATTGCATTGTACTGTATGTGATGGAAGGCATTTCCACAAGATTGCACACTATAGCGTCTGAAGTCACCTGGAAAATATTACTTAATTTAGATGTGCAGACTGTAAAACAAGGTCTGGGGCAATCATTCAGTGTGCAGTGGATAAAGTGAAGACTTTTAAAAGAAGGAGTTGGCTGTTTACCCGAAAACCTCATAGTCTTGCAAATTTCTGGCGAGAAAAAAAAAAAAAAAAAAACATACTTAAAAACCACTTCGATGTCATGAACTTCTCTGTGGCTCCCAAGCCACCCAGGGCTGTAGTACTCGTGGCAGGGTTTTTTCTATGCTCTTGAATTTGTCTTGGACTTATGAAAAATTGTACTTGGACATCCTGCATCTTGACCTTCGATCTTGCCAAATATTCTAGTTTTAGTTTCTAGTTTAGATTTGGTTATGTTGGTTTGTTTTCTTAATTACAGAATAAAAGTCATGTATTATTATTGACTGTTCAGAAATCTTTTATTGGTTTAATTAATGCAAAATCTATTTTTGCATGAACACTGATATTGGACACATGGTAAACAATTTAATAAAACTGTTTCTCTAATTTTGACTGTCTCAACTTGGTCTGGTGTCGAATTGGATTTGTACTTGGTTGGTTTTTGTTGAGTCCAACAAGTACCATGTGTTTTTGTTCTGGGTTCATTTCCTGTGTTGGACACTAGTCTTGTTTCCACCCCTTTATTTTCATTTTATTTTATTTCCTGAAGATGTTTACTATACAATTGGTTTGTGTATGTGCCACCAGGCAACACCCTTGTTCAGTGGTTCTGGGTTCGAATTTCAGCCAAGGCCTTTCAGTATGGAGTTACATGTTCTCCTGAGCTTGTGTGGGATTCCTCTGAGCAGTCTGGTTTCTTCCCGCAGTCCAAAAACATGCACATTAGGTCAACTGGCTCCTCTTAATTGCCCAATGGCTGGAAGTGTGAACAATAGTTTGGTTTGTATTCGCCCTGATATACAGTAATTTGCTGACCTCTTTAGGGTGTACGCCAATTTTCCGCAAAGTCAACCAGGACTAGCTCCAATTTTACACAAGAGGTAGAGTTAATGGATGGATGAATGACTGTACATATCAATAAGCAATTTTATGTATGTTCTAGTCTTCCTATGAAAAAAATCCAGTTCCTAGTTTCCTCTTTTTTGAATTATGGTATGATGATGGGTGTGCGAGTTCTATACCATGCTCTACTACATACAATGATTCTTAAATCGTCAATAAAACAAAATTATTAATTGTGCACTGTGCATAATTCATCATACAGCATGTGCCAGAATATATATGTTTAAGAATAAATGGCAGGGACGACCTTCTTCCAGCAGGAAGGCCTGGGTTTGATTCCCAGTCTCGGGTCTTTCTATGTGGAGTTTACACGTTGACCCCCTGCTCACCTGGGGTTTCCTGTGGATAGTCCAGTTTCCTCCCACAGTCCAAATACATGCACTGCAGGATAATTGGCTGTTTCAGATCACTCCTAGGTGCGAGTGTGAGTGTGAATGGTTGTGTGTGTTTTCCCCGTGATGGCCTGGCGAGCCGTTCA
Source organism: Plotosus lineatus (assembly GCA_024760905.1). Taxonomy (NCBI): domain Eukaryota; kingdom Metazoa; phylum Chordata; class Actinopteri; order Siluriformes; family Plotosidae; genus Plotosus; species Plotosus lineatus. The sequence continues at coordinate 15,156,668 of CM045751.1, forward strand.
AGGTGTAATGGTATGTAAATGCAGTAGTGTTAACCACTTCCAGTCAGTTACAAAAATTATATCCTGATATCGCAGATATTTTTTCATGAAATTGCATTGCGAGGTAATACAGGTTATTCTATCCTCAGTCAGTAATGAGTAGCACTTGTGTGGTCCAATTGGATAATCTACTCCATCTATCAGCTCATATCCTGGGACCTGAACCATCACTACAGAAAAAAAATTGTAAGCATTCGAAGCTAAAAGTTAACCAGTCTTTTTTCCAGTCATTTAGGATTCATTCATTCAGTTGTATTTGGGTCACAGGGAGGCGGAAGCCTGTCTCAGCTGATTCCTGCTGAAGGTTGGGCACACCCAGTCCATAACTGGGTCAACACACACGCAACTATTCACACTTATACTTACATCATGGAGCAGCTTGGAACGGTCCGTTAGCCTAATGTGAATGTCTTTGGACTATGAGAGGAAACCGAAGTACCTGGAGAAAACCCATTAAGCACAATGACCACATGCCAATTCTGTATACAAACATTCTCATTGAGCCTTGGATTTGAACTCAAGACCTTCTTGCTGTGAGGTAGATGTACTGCCACTATGCCCTCATGCTGCACCTCATTCAAAATAGATTCCATGAAATAGAGCATTCATTTATTTCCTGAACCGTTTAACCCTAATTAGGGTCACTGGGAAGCTGGCCCCCATCTCAACCGACTCTGGTCAAAGGCAGAGTACACCCTGGACAGCTTGCCAATCATTGCAGGGCAGAAACCTGCTGATGGATATGCAGCTACTCTTGATGAAAGTCAGCAATGGTTCTTTCACATACGTATTGTACTTTCCAATACTTCATATCATGGTTGGCCTGTCTGTGTTGTAGCACTTTACAGTAGATGATTAAGGGAATTTAATTTGCCCGCCCAACATACTAAGGAACTTCTATACTTGCTCTACTGAGAACATTCCTGACAGGATGCATTTAAGCCTGGCTTGGCAACAGCAACAACCAGAAGAGGTGGCTCTCCATAGCTCAGCCTGAGCTCCCTGATCTGTAGTCTGTCCACAGCAAGTAGTGCTGGACTAAGGCCATGAAGATAATGAAGGACCTCAGCCATCTGAATAACACTCTTGTCTCTGCTGCAGTCAGGAAAGTGTTTCTACTCCCCGGAGACCAAAACTGAGAGCATGAGGAAGAGAGTCTTCCTACAGGCCATTCTGACATAAAACCAGGACAAAAACCAGGCTTAGTCTTTAGAGTTGTTTGGGTCAACACCGCCAACATTACTAATAATTTTACTTAATTTATTTAATTTAATAATATTTCTAAATATTTATGATAACATTTAGAATTTTACTGCAATTATTAAACCCAGAGTTCCACAGCATTTTGTTGCATTTATTGGCAATTAACTCATTTTCTAGTCCAACGCTTTTTGTACCATCAACATGTGTTTTATAAACTGGGTTTCGTCCTGCCTCACACCTCGTATTCCCAAATTCTTGTGGGAACTCCGTTACAATGTGACAAACTCTTCAGACATTCTTCAGTTTTTCCCGTAATCCCACCATCAAGTTCGGAAAGGCAATAAAGTCTGGAAGGGGTTTTTTCAACTCATTGCTTCCAAAGTAAATCAAACCCCAAACCTCTTAAAAGGAAGTCGAGTCATGAAACAAACAGTAGACCATATCACTGTTGTCAAGGCCTCTGTGTTCATCTCCGCTCTGTTCCCAGTGAGTAACTGTCAACCAGAACAAAGAAAAAGTCGAGCTGTGTCAAGACGAAGGGAGATTATTATCACTTGCAATGCATTAATTACTGCGGCATTGCAGGGCAGAAGCACACTGATGGCAATACAGCCAACTCCTCTCAATTTAATTCAATTTCATTTGTACAACTTTTTGACAATATATGTTGTTACAAAGGCAGTGGTGGCCTGGTGGTAAAGGTGCTGGATCACTGATCCTAAGGTTGGGGGTTCAAGCCTCACTCTCAACAGGTTGTCACTGTCCCCCCAGGGCAACTAACTGGGTTATCAAAGGCCGGCCATGTTTTTCACTGTCTATGGTGTGGGGCATGTAAAAGAACCATTGTTGCCACATAGCCTTCAGCGTGTTTCTGCCCAGCGATGGCCTGGAGAGCTGTCCAGAGTGTACTCTACCCTTGCCCAAAGTCGACTGGGATGGGTGCCAGCCTCCCACCAACCCTAATTAGGATTAACCAGTTACACAAAATGAATGTTGCCACAAAGCAGCTCCACATCGTAAAAACAAATTTGATTAAGAATTTACACATTTATTCGACAAATCCTACAGATTTATAATAAGCAAGACCATGGAAGCAAAGGAAAAACACCCTCATTTAACCCTCAGAAGAAGCCTTGACAGGAGGCAAACTCAAAAGGGAACCCCATTTTAGTAAAACAAGATAAAAAATTTAAACCGTGTAGCAGAAACATCATTATAGTTTAACATGAAGTCCAGTTGTCGGAAGGTCGGAGTTCGAATCCGGCCACGTCATACCATAAGATGTTAAAATTTAGCAGTTGTTGCTTCCTGCATGGCGCTCAGCATCAAAAGGATAGAACAACGCAATAACTGGCGCTGCACAGTGACGACAGGTGCCCAGAGCACAAAGCAAATTTCATGTATATAATGTACTTTGACAATAAAGAGTTATTATCATTATTATCATTATTTATATTTTAACTATAATGGAAATTGTAGACCTAAATATCATCATCATCATCATCATCATCATCATCTTCCGCTTAGTCCAGGGTCGGGTCGCAGGGGCAGCAACCTAAGCAAAGAGGTCCCGAGCCACTTCCTCCAACTCTCCCGGGGGACACCGAGGCGGTCCCAGACAAGCCGAGAGACATAGTCCCTCCAGCGTGTTCTAGGTCGACCCCGGGGTCTCCTCCCGTTTGAACATGTCCGAAACACCACGCCAGGGAGGCGTCCGGGGGGCATTCTGACCAGATGCCCAAGCCACCTCAACTGGTCCCTCTCAATGCGGAGGAGCAGCGGATCTACTCCGAGCTCTCCCCGGATGGTGGAGCTTCTCATCTTATCTCAAAAAAAAAAAAAAAAAAAAAGACCTAAATAATTTCAGGAAAAGGGTTTATATCACCAGCAATGAAAAGTCATCACAGTTTCTTCGTGTTATTTATAAAGATCGAGTAAAAGGGAAAAAGCCAAAAGGAAGACAGACATCATTAGCAGACGCGAGGGGCTTCTTAAATGAGAACTCAGGATGGAGTGTAGGATTCCAAAAGCAGAAAGATTAGGATCAATGGTATATTGGAAGTAGCATGTGTACCTCAGCAAAACACATAGGGAGAGGGAGAGGGGGAGGGGGCGAGAGAGAGAGAGAGAGAGAGAGAGACAGGTGGATAGGTATGGTCATAATAGTGTACTGGGAATTTATTAGTGCTGAGTGCAAGCAGGTACTTCGTCGTGACAACTCAAAAGAGATAACCAGGAGGAAGACAGTCACGCTGGCAGCCATCTCAATTGACTCTGGGCAGGAGTATCCTAAACAGGCTATTTTCGCCAGGCTATTGCAGGACCATTATCCATATTCATGGAGTGATATGAATGATATTTTTCTCTTTGCTTCAATAAGCTGAGAAAGAGGAAGAGGGTTTAACGGGGGGGTTTTCTGACTATGACAGAAGGAGCAACAGTTGAAAAAGATGCAAAGTTGGCTTCATGTGTCTCAGAGAAAGCAGGTGTTAACCTCAGCTCTGCCCCAGTGTTTCCCAGCTGTGGTCATAAGTGATTGCTATTTGGTGTGTTTACATAAAACTCCAATCTATTTTTCACTAATGAAAAGAACACATTCATGAGAACACTTGCTCAATCTCTAATGTGATTGGTCCAAAATTTTATATATCAATCAAACAGCGTTAATACATAATCCAACCCTGAAATTCATTTTATACTTTACATTTAACTGTATTTTTCAGTTCTACAGTTTATATATAAACAATTTTTATCCAAGGCTTAAAAATCTAATAATCATATTGTGCAATAAATAATTTTAAAAGAAGTCTGGATGGTCCTGAAGGCTCCTTCGTGGTGCTCTGGATCATTCCAATAATTCAGAAGAAGAGATGAGGAGGATCTGAACTTCTATTAACCCTCATACTCTTTCCCTTAATCTTTTCATGGCCTCCTACAACTCTTTGCTCTTCATTCCTTCATCCCTGTACTTCAACTGCAGCAAATCCTCCTCAACAAAGAACAATTTTGTATATCGTCTGATCATAACTCATCATCTTAATCTATCACAGCGGTATCAGTGCTGAGATTCCACCTTCCCAACACACGCTTGTCCAAATCACAACTCCTCCCCACAGAAGCAAATCCATCCGTAACTCTGTAAACTCCATCTCCACAGCAGAACACACGTGCGGCTCTGTTCTTCTTTACAGAACAAAGTTTCGCAACAGCTTCATCCGAACGGATATACATAACACAGTGTGAGATAGTCATGGCATATTTATCATCACACCAAAAATGGTTAGTCTAGTTTATTTTGCAATGTTGTGATTTGGATATAAAACAGAAGCAGAAACAATGACGGAATTTTTCAAAAATAATTAAAGAATCTGTGAATGAGTCATTTTTTTCTTGAAGTGCCAATCATTTAGACGTCACACGGATGGTCCAAGAAAAATAAATAAATTGCATTCAAACAACATTTGAGAGTTGAATTGCAATTTTGTTCATAGCATCAAACAGTTGGCCTTTATAAGAGGGATGAGTCATTTTACAACAAAACTCCATTAATATTAATCTTTTAATAAAACTTGGTGAGTACATGTCAAATTTTGTATGTTCAGTTTTGCTTTATATTACATAATTTACCTAGAAGTGCACCCATAAAGCACAAAGTACCTTTACCATGCAGCAAGGGATACTAAAAGATATACAGGGATCCCTCGCTACTTTGCACTTCAATTCATGCGGCTTCAGTCCATTGCGTTTTTTTGGGTTTTTTAAATATTCATCGAATTTAAAAATAAGGAAATTAAGGAAGAATAGGGCAAGAAGTTAAGGAAAATGCAACAAAAACAAGGTCAATTATGCAAAAAAAAAAAAAAAACCTAAACAAACACCAAACAAAAAAACAACCCAAAGAATCCTTAGCCAACATGAACTTTTGGAAGCTACTTATGCTAACACAGCAAATTAACAGTGAATTTAGCAAGTTTGGGGAAATTTGTAGTTTTTGTGAAACAGCTCACTTGGAATTTGTGATGGAAATTTATTCCAGCTATATGTAAATACAGCTGTTTCGCATTGGAGCAAGATGAATTGGTGACATAGCAATATTTTTTTTTTCCATTCTGAAGACATACATCAGAATGTCTATTAGGAAGTGTTCACAACAGTGTTGCCTCATTAGTTCCTGGACACAATGATGTGATGACAGCTAACATGCCCAGAAGTGTTGTTTCCCTTACACCACCAACTTCACCTTATAACAATCCAACTGTGTGCACATTAAATTACTTACAGCTTGCATGCACATGTTTACTGAGTTACAGTTGAGCAAGGAGTGCCTCTTGTTGACAGAGCTTTAATTCCCAATAATCCCAATTTCTTCAAATGCTGGAGTTCTTGAAGAAATTTTAGAGCATCTCTCTATCTTGATTTTTTTTTTTTTTTACATGAGATTCGACAGCTTCTCACATCCACCAAGCCCCTTGTCCAAAGCACCATCTTAAAAATTCAAACACGCCATTCAAACATTAAAACAATACACGAGCTGCTCTTTCATCAATGAAGTTCAAACATCCCGCCCCACTGGCCTCCCATTGGCTAACAACTGAACTGTTGTTCATGTCGCCTTCACTCAAGCGCCATCTTGGACAGGTCCACCTGACACCATCTTGGACAGGATCCCATTACCTAGGAGGAATGACGCATCTACCTCCCATTGCTTATTATAGAGCTGAATCCACCATGATGCTTTTCGTGTAAAGAACAGAGTTACTGTTCCTTTATTTCTTGACTCAGGCTTTTAACCTTCCATAAACATTTGTAAGATTATAACTCTGCTAAGAATACATGATCAACACGCGCGCGCGCACACGCACACACACACACATGCCTGTGCGTGCACACACACACACACACACACACACGTGTGATTTCCGGTGCGAGTGAGAAGAAGAAACAGGCTTGAGTGATATCACAAAGGAATATGGCCAAACCCGTCTACCATCAGTACGATATTGAAGCAGAAGGAGGTCTTAAAAGATATGCTTTTATAATGTTTAAAGGGTTTAGGGGGTAGTATTGGGAGCCTTGGAACAAATCAAGCGTTTTACATGTAAAATGCGGTTCAACTTACGAAAAATACAGGTTACGAAAAAAGCTCTGGAACAGATTAATTTGGTAAGGTGAGGTACCACTGTAGTTTAAAAGCACTTTACAGAAACTTTTGTCTTTGGGCTAATAATTAGAAACCTTCATTGTCAAAGGTGGGGTACACCCTGAACAGTTAACCAGTCCATCACAGGCACAGTCACACTCACACCTAGAAGTAATTTGGAACAGCCAATATACCTAATTCTTTAGACTCTGGAAGGAAACTGGAGTACCTGGGGGAAATCCATGTAAGCAAATGGAAAATATCCAAACTCCACAAAGAAACCCCCTTACCAAACCTTGGTATATAACTCTGCACTGATCTATCTATATTCCATGTCTCTGTATATGCTCTGTGTACAAGACGGTGTACCAGACGGTGCTGAGGTCAGTGATGTTGTATGGTTTAGAAACAGTAGCACTGAGGAAAAGACAGGAGGCAGAGCTGAAGGTAGCAGAGATGAAAATTTTGAGGTTCTCTTTGGCAGTAACGAGGATGGATAGGATCAGGAATGAGTACATCAGAGGAACAGCACATGTAAGATGTTTTGGAGACAAAGTCAGAGAAGCTAGATTGAGAAGGTTTGGACATGTACAGAAGAAGGATAGTGAGTATATTGGTAGTAGGATGCTGAGGTTGGAACTACCAGGCAGAAGGCCTAGAGGAAGACCAAAGAGAAGATTTATGGATGTCATGAAGGAGGACATGAAGGTAGTTGGAGTAAGAGTAGAAGATGCAGAGGATAGGGTGAGATGGAGGCAGACGATTCGCTGTGGCGACCCTTGAGGGGAAAAGCCGAAAAGAAAAGAAGAGAGTATATGCTCTTACCTGGGTTTCCTTCGGATACTATAGTTTCATCCTCCAATCCAAAGGTATGTGAGGAGTGTTTTTCCCTACAATGGACTCGCAAGCTGTTCAGGGTTGACTAATTGGTAATATATCCACTCCCTGATGACCCCCCTGCCTCTCCAAATTGATAATGTGTTCCCCATTGTCAAGATTTGGAAGGGTGGCATTTGTGCAGGATGTCATTAATGTAAACAATGACATTTTAAAGTTTCTTCTATAGCCTAAGATGACCACTGCTCGTGTATTCTGTCCATATCACGTGGACAGTTCTTGTGCCTCCAGGGCAGTCCACAGCATTTCAATCGAAGCTTTGTGTTGGTACTGCAAAAATGACATGAAAAATACTTCAACCAACAGATTGCACTGCCAGTTGCTAAAGGCTATTAGCGGAGGTTCGAAGGGAGTTTTAGGTTCCTAGAGCTCGATTAAAGAAAGCATATTTCTGCAGAAATCAAACCATTTATAAACATCATTTGTTTTGACTCTATAATTATCCCTTTCATCCAATATGACTGTTTATTTAAATTTGAGGAGTCCACAGGAAAAACGAGCATGGTCACAAAAAGTGAAATGTGGGGAAATCAAAAGTGTGGGTTGTTTTGATTATTTTTTTTGTATGCAGAATAAAATAGAATATTTGAATTAGGGTTAAAAAAATTAAAAGTTTTTTTTTTTTTAATAAATCCGAGAATTGGTAAAAGAAGCCCTCCACAGAACATGCTCGTATTTCCCTTCTATTCAGCAAAAATACATTTTTCTGAATAGGATATCACTCCAATGATCACTTTAACAATGTGAGCAGTAATTAATAAGTTACTTTGGGGTTTGTGCCAGCTTAACTGTCCAAATAGCTCCTGGGTGTGAATGGCGAGGTCAGAAGAGGATTCAACCCTGAGGCCCCACCGACTTAAATCTTAAATGCGTTCATGACCTACCACCATAAGGATGGAAGATGACGATGGTTATAATGCCAGTACTGTATTTTAGTGTATAGTAATCCCCCGCCACTTCACGTTTCCTACTTCGAGTCCTCGCAATATCACGGGATTCCCATCGGGAAATTAAAAAATGAAAGATTATTCAAAATTCACGAGCAGTACAGCACTATATGTACATTCAACTACATTACTCAACATGCTCTGTTCTCCTGCTTGACTTGAGTGTTCTCTGGTTGGCTGTGAATCCAGTAAACTGATTGATTGAGATTATATTTCCCAGCATCCAACACACCTTTCCTCCCTCATGAAACAATGACTTTTATCGAGCTCAGGGGAAGCACTGGGGTGCGGGAAAAATCGTGTTCCCCGTAGTAATAAGGGGAAAAACAAAAACCAAAATCACTGGGAGAGTATCAACACGGAAACTGGTCGAGCTATTTATAGCACACTGATGGCTGCGTGAATTCAGGTGTGCTCTATGGATTTTGCCTGCGGGTAACAGCCACGCGCCTCACCAGCACATGTAGTGTATGACGAGAGAAAGAGAGTTAAACACCTGTGAGTTTGGACACTCATATGATACGTACTAAAGCAAAGGCTCTGGAGGCGTTGCCGAGCCCCAACCAAGCACCAGTGCCGCCAGTGATTCTCCTTCTCGACATGGCCATTAATTTGTTATTTATAAGGTTTGTTATACAGTATTTATATATCTTAGTCATTACAAGATGTATAATTTATTTATATATTAATACACATTGCCTGTATGACATTAACATGCATAGAATACTTTAAAATTAACTTCTATATAAATTTTATATACAGACACTCCCGGACTTAAGTTCATTCGTTTTATGTTTTTTTGATTTTATGGGGGGGTTTTTCCAAAAAAAAAAAAAAATTGTCAAATTTTGAGTTTAGCGTGCTCTCTGTAGTACAGACGTACCTACATAGTACGCTGACGTAATGACGCAATGATGCTGCGTCCATTGTTTACAAACGTCAGGCTGAACATGCCCAGTTCTTCCCAGTTCACTGCGTGTTACCCTTGTGTTAATACGTCGTCTCTGGATCTTTGTGTTTACACTGTTTTGCGGACTTTTGTAACCCTAAGCAAATATGGTTGGTCAGAAGCGTAAGCCTACTAGCATGGGTGCAAGTTTTCTGGTATATGCCGGAATTTCCGGTTTTCCCAAGACTGAATGAACTATCTGCTCGGTCTCTCGCAATCTACCATGCATACTCCGTTAAGCAAAGAGAGTTGTAAAATGAATGAAAACTCGAATCCAGAAACAGAAAGAGAACTCTCTGCTCTGCTGGTGATTCACATCAGTGCAGGCTGAGTACTAAACAAGTATCAATCGTGTGAATATCACTTCACTTTTAATTACAGACATGTGGAAACATGGCACGTTTTCATTAGTCTGAAAGTGCAGTCATTAGTTTGCTTCAATAATTTCACATTCATATTTGTTTAATCAGAGCTTACTCAGTTCAAAGGTCTTTCCATTCAGACTCTAATAAAAATGAGGCCTCTCAACACCACAGTTCTGGTCAGTGACCTGGGCCAATGTGAACCTTTTGTTTTACTATGCACTGTTCCAAATCATACTTTGTCGTCCACAGCAAAAAAAAAAAAAAAAAAAAGACTTTCTTGGCTTAGGATTGATATTCGAGGTCAGTCAGCTTTGCTTGGGTGGTCTTGAATGTACAATGGTTCCTCAATTTGGTCTTTGAATACCATGATCCCACATAATTTATAATTTGATTAAATGAATCAGTTCTTTGAGTACACATGTTAAAGGAGGGGGTTTTATTATTATTATTATTAATATTAACAGGTCACATGACTTACAGAACAGCGCAAGAACCTCAGTGTACATTAGAGTTTGAAGGGAGTTGTTATTTTTGCACACGTTCAATTAACAACAGTACAAGATAATCATCAAGGTGGTTTGATAAACTTTATTTTCACTTTTGTGCAAAAACTGCTTTCACTACCAACGGCAAATGCCAAGTGAAAAAGATAACCACTGGAGTTCAGCACCCAAATCCAACACAATTCTCGGAGTCGCTTCATGACACGAATAAATCTTGTGTAAAGTACTGCTGCAGCTTTTCATTAAAAAATATTAAAAGTTTATGCAGAAACAAGTAAATTTGCAACATTTTTTTGCCATTTAAAAAATAAAGTAATAATAAAAGGCATAAAAATACACTTTCATAGAAAACGTTTGACAACTACACAAAAGATAAAACAAAATATTTACACAATTTTAAAATCTGTACAAATAGTTTCCCCAAAATATTTCAACTCAATAAAACAACTAAAGCTGAAGCAAAAGACTGAGGTAGCACAAATACAGACAGAGAGACAGAGAGAATTATATCGAGTTTTATACACCTTAAACTTGGATTCTGGTAGCTTTCAACATTTTGGTTTATGTGGGGGTTGCTGGACTGCAGGGATTGGGCCGAGCTCCCCAATGGAGATGCTGTTAAAGCATCAAAGTCATTTCCACGCATCGTTGTATTGTATAATGTTTACAAATCATCCGGGGAAAGTCCGGGAAAACATTTTAGGGACAATTTCAGAGCTGGAATTTTGTTACTTGTTAATTTGGTATTTTCACATTTTTTTAGACATCAAAGATACATTTCTTAGCGCTGTAGATGGAATACAGGGATCCCTTGCTACTTCACGCTTCGATTCATGCGGCTACAGTGCATCGCGTTTTTTGTTGTTTGTTTTTTTTTAAAATAGCCATTGAATTAAAATGTCACAAAAAACAACCCAAAATCTCCCATCAAAACTACTTACATTTTTATGTGTGGTGCACATCCGTGTGCGCGCGCGTCTGTATGTGTGTGTATTTATATTTTATTTACATCTTATGCATTATTTTTGAATTTTTAATTATTATAAGCATTTATAGCATTGAATATGTATTTATTGGTATTATATACATGTACGTATATGTCCGTCGGGGAAGTTGGGCCTACTTTGCAGAATTCGGAAGTCGCGGGAGGGGGTGGATCTTGGTCCTAATTAACCGTGGAAAGTGAGGGATCCCTGTATATCACTTCAGGACATGCTGTTAGAGAAAATATAATCACTGATGGTGGTTTGAATTCAATGTAAACTGCCCAGCCAAAACACAGTTTAATTTTTTTTGGGGGGTACAGCCCTTAAGTCATGTTTACAGAACACCACAACATTGTTGCTTTAGTTGGTCGGTTTGAGGCTCAGCAACATGATTCGGGAATAAAATACAAACGACTGATTATCTAAATGTACTGAATGCGCAGATTATCACATCAATTGACTTTTGCTTCCCTGATTACAGGGAATGAAATAGAACCTCGAATAGAAAAATAGTGGCTCAGGGAGCATGAGGAATCATTTTCACACAACTGGCATCCCAGAGTCCTGGCCTTAACCCCCATTGAGAGTTTTTGGGATGCGCTGGAGAAGACTTTATGGAGTCGTACAATTTTCCCCATCATCAATTCAAGGATGTCTGTAAAAAATTAACATATTGATGGAAATAAATGCTTAAGTTTGTTGAATTAAGTTTGTAGACTACCACTGCAAATATGCACGTTAATCAAGGCTAAGGGCAATCCAAAATAAAGTGTGTGGCGTCTTTTTTTTTGTTTTTTTGTTTTTTTTTTTTTTTGGGGGGGGGGGGGGTTGAAACCTTTTTTTGGCTGGGCAGTGTTTCCTGTGCGCTCCCATATTTATCCCTGTAAATAAGTTATTATAAAATGATAGTGCATGAATATAGCGCAAGTGCAATAATGCAGCCTGTGTTTTGGAGCTTTACTCTCATCCGCACCACTGCTGCAGAAAATTATTCAAAGATTCCACAAGATTAACATCTGTTACCTGGGGTGCTACTGAGGCAAAAATACAGCTCACATGTTCTTGGTTGTGTTTTCTTCTCAGATTTTGTTCAAAGGCCGTTTCATTGTTTTGTTTTGTTTTTTCTGGAGTGAAACCTTTACATTATTGATTCTGGAATCTATTAACACAAGCCTACAGGAAAGGTCTCTTTACTTTGAAGTGCTGCCGTTTCACCTACATTGACTATCTGTCTATACCAAAGTTTACTGAGGTTGCTATAGCCAATGTAACAAAGCTCACAGTGAGGTGCTTTTCCCCAGACACTGAGCACCATTGCCTGCTCACTTATCACCCTGCGCTACATAACCTGACCGTGTAATAAGAGAGAGAGAAATTTATAGAAAACGAGCTAGAAGTAGAAAATGCAGAGAAAATAAGAAAAGTCACAAAGAAATGCTGTATAAAACCAAACACTGATTAAATACATTGTGATATTTATATTCTTTTGTAACCGATCATAATATGAATTAATATATAAAACCAGCACTGCTGGTTAATGTTGTCCTTTCAGCCATGTATGTGTAAATAGTATAAAAACAAAAGAGTAGAAAGATGTCAGGAATGATCCGGATCGATGATGATGATGAGGGAGGCTGGTGCTGTGGATCCCTTCGCTCTCACACGGAGAGAAAATTCTAGACGAAGTTGAATGTTCATGTCCTGATGTTTGCATCTGATCATATGTCTGTCTGTCACTCTCGAACCATGAAGACACGGAAGGACCCACCCTGCGAGCTAGGTTTACTGGAAAAGAGAAATGGTTAATATTTTGCTAATTCAAATAATAAAAATAAATAAATAAATAAAAACCCAGCTTCACGTGATGACATTAACCATGACAGTCCTGATCAGCGTAGCTGATGCAAGCTAATTAACTGGTCTAATGTGAGTTTGGTTGGCACAGTTAGCTTTATGTCATAATTGTGAATTGTAAATGATAACTGAAATATACTGCAAAAAAAACAAAAAACACTCGAATCAGTGTCTGTAGTAGCTTCACCACCAAAAATAATTACTCTGACTGTAGAGTTATTTTGAAGATTATTTTGCCAAGTGTTCTAATTCAAATAGCTCATTAAGTCATGCTATGTTTTGGAAGAGTTTATTTCAATATACATTTTCAGATTTCCCAAGAGTTGCTTATCCAAACAATATGGTCATGTGACTGATTTTAGCACAGTTGGAAATCTCTATTTATATCACCATAAAGTGAGCTACAGGGTTGTAAAGTCAGTTGTTCAGTGTTGTGTTTCTCCAGAAAATAACAGTCATATAAAGAGACTGAACAATTCAGAAGTTATTTGAGATTTTAAAAATAAAATGAATGAAAGTCAACTTTTAATCCTGTGATGCATAGCATGTGCCAAGGTATGTTTTGATTTTGAAATCTATAATGCATAATCCTCTCCTTAAATTGGTACCTTATCATGGTGGAGTAGTTTGCGTGTCCTAATGATCATTCTCGGGGCATAAAGCCCCTGGTAGGGTGACCCAAGGCAAACAGGTCCGAAGTGACGGTCCAGACAAAGCATGGCTCAAAAGACCCCTATATGGAGAAACATAAGGTCACAGTTTCCCTTGCCTGGACGCAGGTCACTAGGGTCCTCCCTAGAGCCAGGCCTGGGGAGGGGCTCAAAGGCGAACGCCTGGGGGTTGCCTTCTTGCCATGGAGCCAATACGGACGCAGCGCAAAAAGACTTGGGTCCGCCCTCCCATGAACCCACCACCTGTAAGTAGGGCTACAGGGGTCGGGTGCATTGCGAATTGGGTTGCAGCCAAAAGAATGCATTCTGTCAGACCAATCCTTGGTTACTGACCGACACGAAATGTCACCTTTCTGGCAGGGAATAGCCTGAGCTGGTACGTGAGGTTAAGAGATACGAACTAGCTACAGTCGGACTCACCTCAACACATAGCTTGGGCTATGGAACCACCCAATCTTGAGAGGAACTGGACCATATTCCATTCTGGATTTGCTCATGGAGAAAAGTGGCAAGCTGGTGTGGTCATACTTGTTGTCTCCTGTCTCAGTGCCCACAAGTTGGGGTTCTCCACAGTCAACGAAAGGATAACTGCCCTCAGCCTTTGGGTGGGGGGGGGCGGGTCCTGACTGTTTGTGCTTATGCACCAAATGACAGTTCAGAGTACACACACTTCTAGGAGTCTTTAGGGGTGTGTTGGAGAAAGCTCCCCTGGGGACTCCCTCGCAGTCCTGGGAGATTTCAATGCCCATGTGTGCAAAGATCATGTCCTGGAAGCGTGTGGTTGGGAGATACGGCCTCTGCAGTCTGAACTCGAATGGTGTTTCATTGTGGGACTTTTATGCTCACCACGATTTGTCCATCACAAACACCATGTTCAAACATAAGGGTGTCCATAAGTGCATTCGACACCAGGACACCCTTGACCGCAGTTCGATGATCCACTTTGTAATCATGGCACCGGACTTGCTTGCAGTGGCACTTTCTGAACACTCAAGTGAAGAGAAGAGCTGAGCTGTCAACCAATCACCACCGGGTGGTGAGCTGGTGCCAATGGAGGGGAGGCCACTCTTCAGACCTAGCTGGCCCAAGCGTGCATTTAGTGAATACTGGGAATGTTTGGTGGAGTCTCCTCTCAGAGCGACCTTTAACTCCCCACCTCCAGCAGAGCTGCACCCACATCTCAAAGGAGGCAGGGGACACAGAATCCAAATGGGCCATGTTTCATGCCTCCATTGTTGAGGCGGCAGCCCATAGTTGTGGCCATAAGGTCATCCTACGTGTTAGTAACCCCTGCTGAAAGAAGTGGCCTATCATGTCTTATTGGCATGCCTCAGGAGGGGGAAGCAGTTCTCCCCACTTCCACTGTAGACAGTATTTGTGAAGTTGCTCACCTCGACTGGGGATGTTGTCGGGAGGTGACAGGAATACTTCGAGGACCCCTTTAATCACACCAACACGCCCATTGTGGAGGGGAAAGACCCTGGGGGTTCGGGTGGGGGTTCATCCATCACTGAAGCTGAGGTCGCTGAGGTAGTCAAAAAAAAACTTGGTAGTCAGGCTGCAGGATTGGATGAAATCTGCCCTGAATATCTCAGGGCCCTGGATGTCTTAGGACTGTCTTGGTTGACACTTTCTCTGCAACATCGTGTGATCATTGGGACCCGTACCTCTGGATTGGCAAACCAGGGTGGGAGTGATCCGTTTTAAAAAGAGGACCGGAGGGTGTGTTCCAATTATTGTGGAATCACAGTCCTCAGCCTACCCAGGAAAGTCTATGCAGGGGTACTGGGAAGAGGATCCGACAGGAGACTGAACTTCAGATTCAGGAGGAACGATGTAGTTTTTCTCATGGCCGCAGCACTCTCAATCAACTCCATACAGTCTGAAGATCCTGGTGAAGGCATGGGAGTTTGCCTAATCTACCAACATATGTTTTGTGGATATAGAGAAGGCTTTTGATTGTGCCCCTTGGGCTATCTTTTGGAGTGTGCTCCAGGACTTTGGTATACTGGACCCGTTCCTATGGGCCATTCTGTCTCTATCACTGGAGCCAGAACTTGGTCCACATTGGTGGTAACAGGTTGAATTTGTTTCCAGTGAGGGTTGGAGTCCACTAATGCTGTCTTTTGTCATCAATTCTGTTCATAATTTTTATGGACAGAATTTCTAGGCACAATCATGGTGTTGAGGGGTTCTGGGTCGGTGGCTATAGGATCTCTTCTTTGCTTTTTGTGCATGCACAAGTCTTTTTTGGCTTCATTCATCCAGAAGCTCCAGCTGTCATTGGAGCAACTCTCAGTCAAGAGCGGAGAGGTCGGGATGAGAATTAGCACTTCCAAGTCAGAGGCCATGATTCTCAGTCAGAAAAGGGTGGAATGCACCCTCCGGATGGGGAGTGAGGTCCTGCCCCAAGTGGATGAGTTTAACTACCTCAGGATCTTGTTCACAAGTGAGGGAACGATACAGCATGAGATTTCAGCCTCTGCTGTAAAGCGGAGCTCAATCTGGTCCATCATGGTGAAGAGGGAGCTGTGCCGCAAGGCAAAGCTCTCACTTTACCAGTCAATCTACATTACAAACTGTCACTTATGATCAGGAGCTTTACATAGTGACCAAATTAACAAGATAGTGGATACTAGCGGCTGAAATAAGCTTCCTTTGCTGGGTGGCAGGCTCTCCCTAGGAGATAGGGTGAGAAGCTCAGCCAACCATGAGGAGCTCGGAGTAGAAACACTGCTCCTCCATGTTGAGAGGTGCCAGTTCAGGTGGCCCGGGCATCTTGTTATAATACCTCCCGAATGCTTCCCTGATGTAGTGTTTTGGGCATGTCCGACCTGAAAAGGACCCCGGGGTCAACTCAGAACATGCTGGAGGGATTGTGTGTCTCAGCTGGCCTAGAAATGCTTCAGTTTCTGACTGGAAGGGCTGGAGGAAATGGCTGGGGAGAGGGTCATCTGAACCCCATTGCTTAGGCTGCTGCCCCCGTGATCCGACCCCGCATCAAGCGGAGGAAGATGATATAATGTATGATCACTATCTGCATGAAAAGTGCATTTGGAAAGGGTAAATCCAACACTAACTCCTTGTTTCCAGTATTGTGGCAATTTTGGGGAGTTGGTTTTGTTTATTTCTTGGCATGATTGCTTTGTTATGAATTCATTGGTGAAGTAGCTTTCAGAGTCTGCCATGTCTTGGGCGTTTAGTTTTGGATTGGCTGTAATTATTCAGTGAGAGCAGACACAGCAGATAACTGGAGAGCATGTGATTATTTTCTTGTTCATGAGGCAGAGATCATGTAAAAGATGGCTAGCATGTAAGAAAACGAAAGGAACAATTGGGGTCCGCCCTCAATTCCATAAGATTGGAGTGGATTTTTGTGGCATTTTAAGACTTTTTTTAATTGCTGTAGTGCAGGAAGCTAAAGTTTTATGTGTGGTCTGACCACATGTTATCACTTTAAGATTGCTAATGTATCTTGGGCACAATTTGCCCAAACCAAAAAATCCTAAAATTACAGAAAAGACCGGCAAAATAAGAGAGCAGTATGTACCTTTCAGACTGGACGCCATTCTTCAGGCTGCCTGTATAGCTGTTCTTCTTATCCATAGCCAAGATGTCCACATATCCTCCCAAAGCTTTGATCACACCAGCATGCAGAGCAGCCCGGCAGATACTAGAGCTCTGCGAGGAATACAAAGAGCAGATCTTAAATTTGTATCATTCACTTTAACGAGTGTTTGGAAACAATGCCAAGAAAAGGTCAATTTTCCAAATAAAGATGTTCTGAATCAAGAACTATGTCAGAGTCCATATTTCAGCACTAGCAAAGGGTGTTTATCAAAATTTATTGAAAGACAATTATTCACTGAGGGTAATGTGAACAATAAGGGAGTAATACTGATATCCAATAAGCCAGAGATAAATATTTGTCTTTGTATACTACACGGTTAAAAACAAACAAAAAAAATAAATTAGATTTTTTTTTTTTTTTGTAGTTACTTTTTGCATATTTGTGTCAGTAGTCGCAGAGCATTTTTGGAAACTCCTTCCAAGTTGATATGAATGGTTTCTTTTATCCATTAAATGCATTTGGCCACATTGCATTACTTTTTCTGTTTGTTTTTCCAATGGTATTTGGGTCAATTTCTAACATGTCAGAATCAGTATGACTTCAACCACTAAGAAAGTCTTATTACTGTTAATTTGTCATTTTAGGTGTACCAGATGAGCCGTTCCTTGTATTTTAGAAATGATTGGCATCAATAGCCAGACAAGTATGAAAAAAGCCTTTCTGTAACACTTATAAAGCTGGAATAAAGGTATCCAAACATTTAAAGTGCAAACATACAAACTCAGACAGCACAAACCATTAAACTGAAAAAATAAGGTATACAGCACATCAACGCTGAATCGTAGCAATACCACCATTCCAATCAATAAATAAATAAATAGAAAGTTAAATGTCCCATTAGATTTTCAGCTCTATATCAAATTCTGGAACTGAGAACCAAAGTGCCACATTTGGTAGCCACTTCATGAACACCATTTTGTCATCAGTCAGGATGTCATCAGTCCTCATCCTTGAGCAGCATTTAATAATGGTCACTCATATCAGGTTACTTAAAAAGGGATCCACATCTGCTCCATACAAACTCTTTACTGGTGTCCCTCAGGGTTCAGTACTAGGGCCTCTTCTGTTCTCCACTTATACTAGGTCTTTCACTGATGTGATATTCTCAAATGGTTTATACCACACAACTTGTCCTCTCTTTTCCCCTATCAGACACTGATGTTTCTGCCTAGATTTCTTCCCATCTAAAAGATCTCATCATGGAAAGCACCTTACCAGCTGAAACGTAATTCCAGCAAGCCTGAACTGCTGTTCACTCCAGCAGATTTCTCCTCAAATCATGACTTGATCTCCATGGATAACTCTGATTGCTCTTTGAGAAGAATAAGAAGTTTTGGGGTAAACAGGGACAATCACCTGTTCTTCTCTCATATTACAAATAATTCTCAATCATGCAGATGTATTTAACATCAGAAGGATTTGTCTGTTTCTTCCCACTAAGGCCAATTAGCTTATTTTTCAGTCCCTTGTCATCTCAAGGCCAGCCTCCTGTAACACACTCCTGGAAGGTATGCTTCTGAGCACCAATCAACCACTGCAACTGACCCAGAGTAGAGCTGCACAGCTTGTATTTAACCTTGCTAAGTTCTACCACACTACTCCACCTCTATGCTCTATACAATGGCTTTCTGTAGCTGCTCACATCAGATGTAAAACACTAATGCTCGTCTACAAAAAAATAAAAAAATTAAAAATTAAAAAAAAAAAAATGGACCAGCACTCTCCTACCTCAAAGTACTCATCACACCTGCCCTGCAGCATTCTTTTTCTTAACTTTCCAGCACATGTTTTTCAGGCAAATATGCCTCAAAACACTCTGTTCTGGTACCGAGGTGGTGAAATGAATTTCCCCGAGGACAGCAGAGTCACTGGGTATCTTTAATGATGACTGATGAGCCTGATGATATACTTAACCCGTTTCCGAGTGAACCAGTGTCAAAACATTCACTGATTGCAACATCCAAGCATTTATATCAGTCACGCTATATAATTGCCCAAGTGCTACAAATGTTAACAAAAACATGCAGACATATCCAATTAACAAACACAAACCCAATCAAAAACAATCTTCTTGGCAAGGTAAAAATGTCTTGCTGGATGAAAAATTGTTTTGGTAATTTTTCCACACATTAAGTGATTAATGGCCGTTTGACATTTCTGTTTTCACATATTCCGGTTGAGTAAATAAAAGATTCCGAATGTCTGTTAGGCATCATTTTGTTTCTCTATGGGCTTATTTACAGCAAACAAATCCTTTGAATCGATTGTACTATGATTCAGACTCAAAAGCCAAGTCCTTATTAACTGAAGTTCCACGACCTTCAGTTTTATATAATGACACTTTGCACAATAAACTGCAACCCCATAGTACAGTACGTACTCATTTGCACTGCTTGTGCAACGGACTCAAAATTCCAGATCCAAAGAGACTGAACAGCATTCCAGTGGATCAACCCAGTTTAACATGACCTTCTAAAAGGTAAATAAATGAGCTCAGTGGGTAAGAGTGCAGACAGATGACATCATACAACCTGCAGAATGGGGTTGAGGGCAACACTGAACCAGTACAGCACATACACTGCTTATCTGAAAACTAAAGTGATACTCATCCATCTGTGTTCCTGCCTGGAAGCAGATTTTAAGCACTCCACATTAGCAGGGGCAACATCAGAAGGCACTTTTTAAAATTTAGGACATAGGGTGTAATTTAGGTTTCAGAAAAATCAGAACTGCACCAATAATGGTGAAATTATTATCAGATGGCGAAATAAAATGATTCCACTTCCCAACCATGCTCCTCGAGTTATTTTATATATATATATATATATATATATATATATATATATATATATATTATTTTATTTTTTTTTTTTAAAGGTTTGCTCCATGTGTCTGAAGACAAAAAGAAGTTCCAGTGTTATAACTTGATGTTTTAAAACAAACATGACCACAGTCTACAAACCTATTGAGCAGATACACAAGTCAAAGCTTCTCTTGCTTTCTTGATTCAGTGCTTATTGTATAAATTAACATCACATTACTTCCTCTATTCTGATTCATAGACATCCCCAACTTGTATCCTCAGCTCTGCTCCCAAATCAGATTTCTACAGAAGCACTGATAAACCTTTCAAATGGGAAATTCCCTTTCCTTTTGAATCTATACAATGTGAGCAAGCATCCAAGAGAAATAAATTAGACATCTCATTTATGTAGAAAGAAACTGCAAAGTAGCTTCAGGCCACTGAGGAGTTAGATTTTTGTTTGAGCCCCAGGACAGAGCTCTGATCAGCGTCCAGCAGGACTGAGCCAGGTTTTTGACAGAGGAATGCAGTAAACACGCCAAAACACCGCAGCGAGTGTGTCCAAGTTTACTTCCAGTGAATGTGAGTGGATCAGACAAGCATAAGTCTATTCGAGCTTTGTCTCTCTTGGACAATGATAAGTGAGTCACAGGAGGACACAGGGCAAACAAGGACAGTTACCAAAGCTGCTGCAGTCATGTTACACTTCATTCATTTTTAGATTCCTTTTTTTTTTCCAAGTTTTTTTTCCTCAAACAGCAACTGATTCAATTTCACAGTTCTATAAACTGCTACTGATGGCAAGATTAGTATAGAAGCCGTAATATACCGGTGTGTCTGACAGAAAGGAAAACAATCAAGCTGTTTATATCTGGAACACAAGAGTGGACGATATATTAAAAAAAAAGCCATCAAGCCAAAAACCTCTCGGTTAAAGAAGAGAGCTTGTAATGTTTTAGAGAAGACTGGTACAAATAATTCTAGACTTTTAAAGATATTCTTATTCCAAATTAAAAAGAAATTTCTTCTGAAAGTAGCTTCATTTTATTTAAAAAAATAGTGTTTGTTTTTAAATACAGGGATCCCTCACTTCCGTGGTTAATTGGGACCGAGATCCCTACACGTCCATTGAAACCTGCAAAGTAGGATCACTCCCCAACCCCCGTATACGTACATGTATATGTGTATATAATATCAATAAATATATATTCAACGCTATAAATGCTTATAATAAACATTCAAAAATAATGCATAAGATGTAAATAAAATACAAATACACAAACATACAGATGCGGTTGCGCATGCACACATTCAAATGTGCACCTCACAACAATGTAAGCAGTTTTGATGGGAGGTTTTGGGTTGTTTTTTGTTGTGTGTTTGTTTAGGGGTTCTTTTGGGGGGGGGGGGGGTTTGCATACTTGGCCTTGTTTTTGCGGCATTTTCCTTAACTTTTACCCCTATTCTTGCTTAATTTCCTTATTTTTTAAATTCGATGAATATTTAAAAAAAAAAAAAAAAAAAACGCAGTGCACTGATGCGCATTAATTGAAGCTCGAAGTAGTGGGGGATCTCTGTATTTATCTCTATCTTTGTGTTTGTAGATGCATTATTCATTCATCCATTTATTTTTCTGAATCAATTAATCCTAATTACAGTCGCGAGGAGGCTGCCGCCCGTATCTTCCTACTCAGGGCAAAGTCAGAGTGGCCGACGAGACAGAGCACGATGTCTGGACAGCTTGCCAAACTGTCGCAGGTCAAGAAACACGCTGATGGAAAGTCGTTCTTTTACATGCCTCTCATCATATACAGTGAGATATTGCCGGCCTCTGATAACCCAGGGGACAGCCGTGAGAACCCACTAGTGGGGCGAGAACCCCCGACCCTGGGATCCGTAATCCAGCACCTTACCGCTAGGCCACCACTTCCTTTATTACCATCAAATATCAGTGCTGCCGCTTGGCATGGGAGCTTATGTATTCAATAGCATTTGTTTGTCTTTTGGCAGGAATATGCAAAAATTGCTGAACCAGTTTTCACCAAACTTGGTAGAGGGATGTTGTATGGGTCGGGTATGAACCGAGAACACTTTACAGCTGTTCTACATCATGATCTGAACCCAAGCATTTATTAAAGGCTCTTTAACAAACATGTATTAAAGGATTTTCTTTTCTCTTGACAGGATTACGCAAAAACTAGTGTTCTGATTTTTATCAAACTTGATGGATGTCTGGGGTGTGGGTCTGGAAAGAGCCCATTACATTTTGGAGTAGATCTGGATCTACTGATTTTCTGAAAGATTGAAAGGCTTTTTTTCTGTTAGCAAGATTACGCAACATTAAAGGACATGATTGACAAAGAGAAATGAGAACTAATGTGTGCAAACATACCGTACAATCATCATCATCATATCTTATCCCCATAGGGTAGTGTAGCAATTGGTCTCTTCCAGAGAAGATTAACCGAGACGCGGGAACGTTTGCTACTTGTCCCCAGAAACACACTGACGGCTTTGCAGCCGACTCTTTACGAAAGTCAGCAATGGTTCTTTTACATGCCTCTCACCATAGTCAGTGAGAGACATGGCCCGCCTTTGATAACCCTGTTAGCTGCACTGGGGGGAGGGGGGGCAGTGACAACCCTGTGGGGACTCGAACCCCCAACCTTAGGATTAGCAATCCTGCGCCCTATCCACTAGACCACCACTGCCCGACCATACAATAAATATAATACAATATCTATTGGTAAATAATTAATTGCAAGGAATTTATTATTATTTGATAATTATTTTTAATAAAATCAGTAAAGAAATTCAATATTACAACCTGAAGGAAATAAAAGCAACCTCAATAAAATTGACATCAAAAATTATTTTCCTTCGTTTTAATTTTTTGTTTGTTTTCCTTTTTTGTTTTGTTAGTTTGTTCGCGGATTTCATTGGTATTTACTTATTGATGCAAAAAGCAATTTGGACCGAGTCCCATAAGCCAGTTAAAAGAAACTGCTATGCATTGTGATTTTATCAGAGTAATATTAACATTTTAAGTAATTAAAAAATATAATTTCTGCAAAGTAATCTTTACCATAACAGAAAGCAAGGGTGGAGTTTTAACTGTTAATTATTCCTTAAAATATGCAAATACGCTGCAGTTTTTAATTACCGTATTTTCCAGACTACAAGTCGCACTTTATTTTTCCATACTTTGGCTGAAGGTGCGACTTATATGCAAAAGCGACTTATATGTGAAAGTATTACATATAATTCATATAAATTCAAAATTTCACATGTTTGTTATTTTTACACTCAACCACAACAGGGCACTCTAGGCTTGGGTACCAGTACCTGCTCATCCTGTCCACTGAAGAAATGTCCCCCAAAAAAAAATCCTATTCTGCGGATTGCAAGCTGCAAGTACTGAAATATGCAGCAGAAAATGGTAATCGAGCAGCAGAAAGAAAGTTTGGAGTGAACAAGAAACTTCTAAAAACTAGATGGCCATATCTGGAGGAACAAGCTCGTACATGGGTGCTTGAGCAACGTGCCCCAGGGAGGGGCTTTTCAACAGTGCAGTTGCGTCTCCAAGTCCAGGTAGTTGTCAAGGAGATGAATAGAAATGACTTTGCGTGAGGACCTCAGTGGTACCGCTTCATGCAACGCAACCGCCTCTCTATCAGAGCAAGGACCACAACGTCACAAGAACTGCCAGCAGATTTCCAAGCCAAGGGAGACAGTTTTCATGAGTTTGCGACTTATAGTCAGTGCAACTGGTATGTTCTTTCTTCTTTATTATGCATTTTTTGGCCGATGCGACTTGTACTCCAGAGCGACATATAGTCCGGTAAATACGGTACGCTGTTAAAACCTCATGCAAAAGGCACACAGGTTACCAATGTTGAAATGATTCATTTTTCATAGGAATCTTCAGCATTTGGCCAAACCTCGATTAATCTGCAAGTGCAGAGTTCATTTATAATTTATTATAGTTTCTGTAAAAGCACCATTCACATATTCCGCTCGAAAGAATTTCACTATGTTTCAAAATCAAACAGAAAGTCCAGGAATAATACAATGCATTACAGCAGTGCAAACAAAGAAAATACTGAACACTGGTTAACCTGGAATATGTAATAACTCACGATAAAAATATTGCATAATTACACAAACAAACAAATAACACAAAATGTGCTTAAAACAATGAGTATTGAAATATTGTGCAAGTTCTACTTACATCAGCGTAGATGCCTGTGCCAATTACTGGAGCCCAATACGAGGGCTGATTCTTACAGCTGGCTGGGCACTTGACCCTGAATCAGATAAAAAATAAATGGAGAATTCAAGAAGTTTGGCTTTGGAAACCAATCAAATAAATACCAAATGAAGTCAGTTGACAACCTGGATGACCAGAATGATCTTGCGCATCAACTGACTTCATTTTATTGCCCGTTGTCATTTACTTTATAGCAGGGGTCTCCAATCTTATCCTTAAAGGGCTGGTGTGGGTCCAAGTTTTCACTTCAACCAAACAGTAGCCACACCTTCCACACCTGTTAAAATCACTGATCATCAAAGAAAAAAAAAATAGATTGGACATGACTGTTTCAATTCTGAAGTGGAGCCATCTTGGTGAGATCACCTTGCTCTAAGACTTAAAGCAAGGTCATCTCACCAAGATGGCCCCACTCCAGAGTTGAAACATGGATGTGGAGTCTAGTTTTTTTTTTTTTTTTCCCTTTTCTTTTTTCTTTTGATGACCAGTGATTGAAACAGGTGGAAGGTGTGGCCACTGTTTGATTGAAGTGAAAACCTGCACCCACACCGGCCCTTTGTGGATAACATTGGAGACCCCTGCTTGATAGCATTGAACATTCACTCCCTCCCAGACTTTTTGTTCTTTAAAATACCACTTGTCATGTTCGGAAGATGCTGCAAAATTGTTATGTTGGAATACAAAGGTACAGCTTTACCTCTTGAATATTACAAAGCACTGATACTGAAGAATACCTTCATTAGTGTTATGAGACCTTCCAGCACCAAATCAGCCCAAAAGGTTCAGTCCTGTATTTCTGAATATAGCAGATTATCTATGCTTATCTACAAGGCCATGAAATAAGCAGAGAAACACACCAATCAGAAATCAGCTTTTATAAATGTTTGGAAGAGGGACAGTTAATGGTTTTCAAAGAGCATTTGAATTACTCTACTACGGGAACGATGACATCTTGAATTGACGAGGGGGGTAAAAAAATAAAATAAAATTTAAAAAAAATCAAGCCACTCCATAACGTAGTCTTCAGCACAGTCCAAAGACTTTCAGAAAGATTGAGGTCAAGACGTTCTAGTGAGAAGTTTGTATGTGAAAATCTCTTTCACGCTTTTTGAGCCCAAATTTTATATCCGTGTGAAGTGAAGAAAAAGTGCATTGATGGGAGATCTTGTTCATTCACCCCACCCAGGTCGTCAGTTTACTTCATTTTATTGCCACATCATGTTGCTGAGCTTTTCCCGAACCAAATGAAGCAACAATGCTACAGGCAGTAATTAAGGCTAATGGACATCAAATAAAACATTGGAGTGCAGGAAATTTTTTTGGGCTGTAGTGTTCTTCCCTTTCAGAAATATTTACCACATCAAGAATTCTGCACATTGTTTCTATCTGAGCTCCGCCGTACAAATCCCAGTGCCTGAGCCGTTACTATAGAGATGATAGCACAATAATAAGCGCATTACTGTACATAAACTGATGATCTGCAGCTGCACGACTGTCAGCCCAATCAAAATCGAGAAATGAGCCCTAACTTATAGTAGCCCAAATTTAATACTATAATTTTTGGTGGCGTTCAAAGCAGAGAAACAAGTTTTTTAGAACCCAGTTTTACACTTGGACACTTGTTATTTACAAAAATACTTTCATGAGAAAGCATAAAAGAGGGGTTAAAGTTTTAATTAAAAAAACATGGAGGAGTGTTACCTTGGGCAGGTGGTGTGAGGGTAGCTGAAGGGGCAAACATCGGCCATCCTGGTATAGCAGTCAACTGATCTTACTGTAACAAGTAAAAAATAAAGAGCATTCACTTCGCACCTCTCCATGCCGACTACAGGAAGAATTACTTTTTTTTGTCAATTCACAAAGAGAAGATTCACTTGACTTACTTTCAACATTTGCCACCAGAAATGCATTGGCAGCTTTGTATTTACTGTGGAGAAAAAAGATGAAATTGTTTATTTAATGTACTCAGAACATAACGGCACATTCACCACACAGCAAGAAGACCCCAGGATCTGTGAGGGTGTTTCTATGGAGAATTTGCATGTTCTCCCTTTGATTGTGTGGGTTTCCTCCAGATACTCCAGTTTCCTCCTACAGTACAAAGAATTAACTTTTCACTTTTAGGGCTTTTGGCCGACTGCCTTAACCACAGCAGCTTGAACTTTGGACTCATTCATACAACTGAGTAGCTTGGCGGTATTCTGGTTTGAGCCGAGAACTTTACAATCAACAAGCCAAAGCCTGACCCACTGAGCCACTACCATCCAACATGCACATTAGAGTAATTGGCTGTTCCAAATAAATTGCCTCTCGGTATAAATGGGACCATGAAGGGCTGTGGACATGGGTGTGGAGGCAATGCAAGAGATTTGTGAGCTGTTTAAGGTTTTTTATATATGTATGTGTGTATAATATATATATATATATATATATATATATATATATATATATATATATATATATATATATAGGTCCTTCTCAAAAAATTAGCATATTGTGATATAGTTCATTATTTTCTGTAATGTACAGATAAACATTAGACTTTCACATATTTTAGATTCATTACACACTACTAAAGTAGTTCAAGCCTTTTATTGTTTTAATATTGATAATTTTGGCAAAAAAGTAAAGAAAAACCAAAAATCCCGATCTCAAAAAATTAGCATATTTCATTCGACCAATAAAAAAGTGTTTTTAATACAAAAAAGTCAACCTTCAAATAATATGGCACTGCTGAGGTGTTATGGAGACCCAGGATGCTTCGATAGCGGCCTTAAGCTCATCCACAGTGTTGGGTCTGGTGTCTCTCAACTTTCTCTTCACAATATCCCACAGATTCTCTATGGGCTTCAGGTCAGGAGAGTTGGCAGGCCAATTGAGCACAGTAATACCATGGTCAGTAAACCAGTTAGCAGTGGTTTTGGCACTGTGAGCAGGTGCAGGTCGTGCTGAAAAATGAAATCTTCATCTCCATAAAGCTTTTCAGCAAATGGAAGCATGAAGTGCTCCAAAATCTCCTGATATCTAGCTGCATTGACCCTGCCCTTGATAAAACACAGTGGGTCAACACCAGCAGCTGACATGGCACCCCAGACCATCACTGACTGTGGGTACTTGACACCGGACTTCAGGCATTTTGGCATTTCCTTCTCCCCAGTCTTCCTCCAGACTCTGGCACCTTGATTTCCGAATGACATGCAAAATTTGCTTTCATCTGAAAAAAAGTACTTTGGACCACTGAGCAACAGTCTAGTGCTGCTTCTCTGTAGCCCAGGTCAGGCGCTTCTGCCGCTGTTTCTGGTTCAAAAGTGGCTTGACCTGGGGAATGCGGCACCTGTAGCCCAGTCCACTGCTTCCACAGGTCCCCCAAGGTCTGGAATCGGCCCTTCTCCACAATCTTCCTCAGGGTCCGGTCACCTCTTCTGGTTGTGCAGCGTTTTATGCCACACTTTTTCCTTCCCACAGACGTCCCACTGAGGTGGCTTGATACAGCACTCTGGGAACAGCCTATTCACTCAGAGATTTCTTTCTGTGTCTTACCCTCTTGCTGATGGCCTTCTGGACAGCAGTCAGGTCGGCAGTCTTATCCATGATTGCGGTTTTGAGTAATGAACCAGGCTGGGAGTTTTTAAAAGCCTCAGGAATCTTTTGCAGGTGTTTAGAGTTAATTGGTTGATTCAGATGATTAGGTTAATAGCTCGTTTAGAGGACCTGAACATGATATGCTAATTTTTTTGAGATAGGAATTTTGGGTTTTCATGAGCTGTATGCCAAAATCATCAGCATTAAAACAATAAAAGACCTGAAATATTTCAGTTGGTGTGCAATGAATCTAAAATATATGAAAGTTTAATTTTTATCAGTACATTACAGAAAATAATGAACTTGATCACAATATGCTGATACATGTGACTAAATGGGGCAATCGTAGCCTAATTATTAGATCATGTCTCATTAATTATAACGTTCTGCACGGAGAACCACAAATTCTTTGATAGGAGGCTGGAGCCTATTTCAAATGACACGGAGCGATGGCGGATTTACACCCTGAACAGCTCGCCGGTCCATCACAGAGCCAACACTCACTTAATTTACAATCACACCTTGGGGAGATTTGGAGCGGTCAATTAGATTAATGTGCATGTTTTTGGACTGTGGAAGGAAACCAGAGTACCCAAAGAAAACCCATGCAAGCACAGGGAGAAGATGCAAACTCCACACAGAAATGCCTGCACCCAGGACTCAAACCCAAGACCTCCTTGCTGTGAGGCAGACTGCTCGCTACTACACGATTGTGCTGCCTACAGGCGCAGGTGGACCCTTTGTTTTTAAAAAAACGGCATCTAGAGCTTGATATTATCTTCCCGATTAAGGAGGCGGTGGTGGCGTAATGAATAAGGTGGTGGGTTACCGAAGGTCAGCAGTTCAATTCTCACGATCACCACTGTTGGGCCCTTGTGCAAGGCCCTAATCCCTCAACTGCTCAGTTTTGGAAAAAAATGATAATTAAAGTAAGTCGCTCTGGATAAGAGTGTCTAATAAATGCTGCAAATGTAAATATTAATGTGTGGTGTTATCTTTCCAAGATCTAGAGTGCTCTTTAAAACTTCGGAAAACATTCTGGATGTGTCCGAGTCAGGCAAGGGATTTGAAAAATCCCATTATTTACATTATTTTAAAGGAATCACTTCACTTCACTTATCCCTTAATATGTCGTTGGGGCGCCTTCATGGCGAGACTTGGGCTGATTTGGCCTGGCGGCACCCATCCCTCTCCAGTTAAAGGAATAACTGTCAGAAAATCGGGCTGCCCTGGCAAATTCAGTGTGTTGCAGACGGTTTGATAACCATTTCAGAAGAAAGATGGCAAAAATGTTATGATTGGGGCTGTTTCATTGCCACAGATACAGTACTGGGTACTATACACTCACTGATTTAACTCCATTCATAAGAATTTGTTGATATGATGCAGAATTCAGAGATAAAACTTCCAACATGATAATGATCCCAAAGACTCACAAATCCACCAAAGAATGCCTTAAAAAAGGCCTCATACAATCTTTGAGCCCAACTGAAATGTTGCGGAGATTTAAAAAAAAAAAAAAAAAAAAAAAAAAAAAGGCAGAATATGCAAGTAAACCCTGAAATATCTTACAACTGAAGGAGTGGCCAATCCGATGTCAGAGACCAAAGAACTTCTTTTCCTTTCAGCTTTTCCCCCTTTTCTCAGGGGTCGCCACAGTGAATCATCTGATTTGCAAATTTGATTTGGCATAGGTTTTTACGTCGGATGCCCTTCCTGACACAACCCTTTAGCAAGGGACAGAAACACGCTGACGGCTTTGCAGCTCCTCTTGACAAAGGTCAGCAATGGTTCTTTTACATGAACCTCTCACCATAGACACTGAGAGACATGGCCGGCATTTGGTAACCCAGTTAGCTGCACTGGGGGGGGGGGGACAATGACAACTTTGTGGAGAGTGGGACTTGAACCCCCAACCTTAGGATCATCGAGGCCACGTTACCCCAAGTCAGAGACCAAAGAACAATTAATCAAAACATGTACAGTACATAGTTACGTATTTTTGTTATTTACAATACGAGCTTCTGAAGACATGAATATTATGTGTGTGGATATTTTTGTGAAACAAACAATTGAACAGTTGAACTTTCCTTGTGGTATTGTTCAGTTATACATTGCCCAGTCGAATTTGGTCACCGATTGAAAGCAGTACTATGTAGTATGATGTGAAAATTGTTTATAGTCAGTGTTTAATATTCATTCATTCATTTGTTTCATTTTCTGAAACACTTAATCCTACTTAGGGTTGCGGGGAGGTTGACGCCCATCTCAGCCGACTTTGGGTGAGGGCGGGGTACACACTGGACAGCTCGCCAGGCCATTGTTTTAATTTGTAGATAATTTGCAAAAAGAATGACATGCTCCATTTTTTTCCGAAACTAAAATCCCAAAAGGGTTGGTTTTTGCTAAGTTTTGCACTAATCGATAACTCAAATTCCTGCTCCATTAAGATATTACAAAAAAATAATTCATTCAGACTCAAAATGTGGAAAATAAAAAATATATTAAAATGTCAAAAAGTACTTTTTTTTTTTTAAATGTTACTGTTTTACCCAATATCACTATAGTGTATATAGTTCAGTTCATTTTCTGTAACCGCTTAATCCTAATTAGGGTTGAAGGGGCTGGCGCCCATCCCAGCCAACTCCGGGCGAGGGCAGAATACACCCTGGACGGCTCTCCAGGCCATCTCAGGAAAGAAACACGCTGACAGCTATGTAGCTACTCTTGTCGAAAGTCAGCAATGTTTTTTTTTTACATGAACCTTACACCATGGACAGTGAGAGACATGGCCGGCCTTTGATAACCCAGTTAGTGCACTGGAGGGAAAGCAGTGATAACCTTGTGGAGAGTGGGACTCGAACCCCGAACCTTTGGATCAGCGATCTAGCACCTTATACCACTGGGCCACTACAGCCCTACCATAGTTAATAGTTGTCTATTTAAAATTGCAAAGAAGTTGGAAGAGATATAAAAGCAAGAAAAACATGAAT
>CM045751.1:15192500-15250000 GCA_024760905.1 Plotosus lineatus
CAATGGGATAATGATCATAAATTAATGCGCTAATCACAACGAGATTATCATAATACGGATAATTTTAAGAATATCATCACACTCGACTGCACGAAGCAGGATTTGGAAACTTCCAGCGTTAACGAAACGGAGGCTGAAGTCACCATATTCGCTGTGCTCATTACTCCTCCACATACCCCCCCCCCCCCCCCCCCAATTTAGTCATATCCAATTCCCACCCATCAGTCATTTCCTTCCATATCACAGAACCACCACCGACCAGGGAGGGGCGAAAGCATGGCAGTCTCTTCCTCAAGACTCATAAAATTGTGGCTGACAAAGACTACAGCGTGACCTCCAACTCCAAGGTCGTGGTGGTTACCGCCGGGGCTCGCCAGCAGGAAGGAGAGAGCAGACTGTACCTTGTGCAGAGGAACGTCAACATCTTTAAGTTTATCATTCCCAATATTGTCAAGTTCCCTCAATGACATGCAATGCTGGCCACCTGCCTCTTTTTGAACTGGGGTGCATGCGCATTTGGGGGCGGTCTAACACACTCCGGGGGCCAATGGTGACGTGATTAGGGTGCTGGGCTCATAACTGGGACGTTGTGTGTTCGAATCCCAGTTAGACCCGCCACCACCCCCACCCCCCCACCCCCTACACAACCCTAACCCCCACCACTGTGCTAAGACCCCTGGGCAAAGTCTTAACCACAAGTGTGCCTCTGTTCACCCAGCAGTATAAATAGGTACCAGTAAAAATATACTGAGAAGGTAACCTGCGATGGACTAGCGTCCCATCCAGGAGGAGTTGAACTCCTGGTTGCTTCTCGCTACAGAAACCGGGAATAAACACCGTCCTGATGAGTCACTCAAAGGGAAAGCACTATTCCCCATAAATATGAGCTCACCAGACAACCATTGATTGACTGGCGATTGCTGTGAGTGACAGGGAAGTAAGAGTATGTGGTCCCTCCCTCCTGTGATAGCGCTGCTAATTAGCGCCCATGGACGGCTGTGGCATTAACCCGGATTCGAACTTGCGATCTCTGGGTTAATAGTCACCTTCTTGATGCGCCAGTCGCGAGCCCCAGCTGTGCCCATTACCGTTGCCACATTTCCAACACCAAAACTCCAAATCAATTGGACAGCAGATTACATACAGGAACAACATTTCTGTGATACTGGCAGCCCATAGGAACGTCATAGCAAATGGTCATGCTAGCAAACAGATGAAAACGTTAAAGGAATATGAATGTATTTTACAATTGATAATGATAATGTCATTTAAAAATCCAATCCAGTGCTGTTAGAAAATATCAGTTGCATTGGTTCGCGAGTTGGAATCCTGACAATGCTACAACATGCATGCCCGGGCGCTGACGCAAACATAACTAACCCACTCTTAGTGAGGGAAAATTCTGCTCAGGGAATAACTCACCCTCTTCCCTGTGAATCATAATGACACGAGCCAATCATAGACACATGTGACCTCATGTACTTGTACAAAAAGCTGGCCGAGTAGTGCTTTCCTCAAAGCATGTTTTGCTACCATCGTCATATGAGCAGCAGATTGGGGGAAAAACTTGGTCAGCGGGAATTGTCTGCATCAGTGGAAACATGTGGTGACCGACACTCTTGGTGGTTAGTGAGTGTCACTGGGGTAAAAGAAAAAAAAAATCTCAATTTGTCAGCAAAAAAAATGCAAGAGATGATGCCAGATGAGTAAAAAAAACTCCATATTGGAAAATTACCAAAATGAAATTTCTATCATAAACAAGCATGGCAGCATGACCAGTTTATCAAGAAGCTCTGGATATTTCAGCAAATTATTGTAAGTACATCCCAGGGTGGCACGGAGGCATAGTGGTTAGCACATCTGCCTCACAGCAAGGAGGTTCTGGGTCCGAGTCTTGGGCTAGGTGAGGGCAATTCAGTGTGGAATTTCCATGTTCTCCCCAAGTTGGTGAGAGTTTCCTCTTGGTACTTCTGGAGGTTTTCCTCGCACAGTCCATGACATGCACATTAGGCTCATTGGCTGCTACAAATTGCCCCTTGGTACAAGTACCTCTCTTATGAAGGAATGTACCCTTCCCTTTTTTTAGATTTGGCCAAAATAGGGTCGAGGGTGGACTGGTGCAGAGTAGGATTGAGCCTTTTTTACAAATGAAATAATGGTGATTTTTCATTTTTGTGGGTGGCACGAATTCTGCCGTTGACCAAAAAGCTGGTTTAAGTTCACAGCGCCCCCTGCTTGGCCTGCTGTAATACCCCACTTGCAAAAAAAAAAAAAAAAAAAAAAAAAAAAAAACCTTTAAAATTTTGCTGCAACTACAATTTGATGTAGATCATAATGTCACGGAAAATGTAACAGGCTTCCTTGCCCAAAGCCACACCTCGTTATAAATTTCATTATAATGGGTACACAGCTTTTATGTGGGCCCGCGAACACACACACACAAACCGGGTGTAAAAACAAAACATGAGCTGTATCAAAAGGTGAGAATGAGGAGTAGAGGTGGGCATCTCTCTGTGTACGAGCGTGTGTGTTTTAATCATCAAAATATTTCAGGTGAAATATAAAAGTGCTCCAGGAATCTGGGAAAAGCTTCCAGATGTTTGTGACTTGGTTTCAGCGGGAGACTGTTTTCACAAATCCATCACAGCTGCTAAGTAAAGTCTGAGAGGATTCAGTGCCAGGCCTCTTTGTCCTTCTTTCAGGGGATGTTTCCAGAAAGGACTCGACTTTTCTTTGCAACAAGGCATGAGCCATGATTTTATTTATAATTAACCGATTCCTGGAATTGAATTCATGCTATTTAATGTGACAAATCCACGAATTATCAAATATTTTCAATTATTCTTTTTCCTTCTATCTGAAATGTTGCACTTACAGGGACTCTAGAAAGGTAACATCACAACTGCACTTTCATTTATTCATCAAAATTTATTCAAGGATTGCCTAAAGCGATTTCAACACCACAGTGTTGTAAATAACAAGGCCAATTGTGCAAAAAAAACAACCCTAAACCAACACAAAACAAAGAACAACCTTACATTAGTTACATTGTTGTGAGGTGCGCATCTGAGTACATGCACGCACCTCTGCGTGTGTGCGTGTATTTATATTTTATTTACATCTTGTGCATTATTTTTTAATGTTTGTTATACAAGCATTTATAGCATTGAATCTGTATTGATTGATATTACAGTGGTACCTCACCTTACAAAAGTCTCACCAAAATGAAAAATTCAGGTTATGAAAAGCATCTTCCTAAAATTTTTCTCTCAGGATATGAAACAAGTTCACGTTACGAAAACGCCATCTTAAAAATTCAAACACGCCATTCAAACAATGCACGAGCTGCTCTCCCATCAATGACGTTCATACATCCCGCCCTGCTGGCCTCCCATTGGCTAACAACTGAGCTGTCGTTCATGTCGCCTTCACTCAAGAGCCATCTTGGACAGGTCCACCTGACGCCATCTTGGACAGGGATCCCATTGCCTAGGAGGAATGACGCATTTACCTTCCATTGCCTATTATAGAGCTGAATCCACCATGATGCTTTTCGTGTAAAAGAGAGCATTACTGTTGCTTTATGCTTTATTTCTCGACTCAGGCTTTTAACCTTCCATAAACATTTGTAAGATTATAACTCTAAGAATACATGGTCAACACACGTGCGCACACACACACACGCATGATTTCCAGTGCGAGTGAGAAGAAGAAACGGGCTCGAGTGATATCACAAAGGAATATGGCCAAATCCATCTACCATCGGTACGATACTGAAGCAGAAGGAGTCTTAAAAGATACGCTTTTATAATTTTTAAAGGGATTAGGGGGTAGTATTGGGAGCCTCGGAACAAATCACGCGTTTTACATGTAAAATGCGGTTCAACTTACAAAAAATGCAGGTTACGAAAAAAGCTCTGGAACGGATTAATTTCATAAGGTGAGGTCCCACTGTATATACACATATACATGTATGTATTTGTCAGTCAGGGGGGTTTGGGGGGGGTGATCCTACTTCACGGATTTCGATGGTCGCGTGGGGACCTTGATCCCAATTAACCGCAGAAAGTGAGGGATTCCTGTATTTTTTTCTAAAGGCAAAATGTAATTTTTTTAACCACATGAGAACAGTATTTGATTGGGCCACCATGTCAGGATAGAATAATATTAAAAAGAAAATGTTATACATTGTGATGAGATGATGCTTAAATTAAAACACTGTTTCTCAGGCATACAGGCAATGCCATGATTATTACACTTTAAAAATGGAAGAAAAAAAATCCAACTTTTTTTTGTCAAAGTCACGCACACATCCATCCCCCAGTATAGAGTCATCTAGCGTAGGACAGGGACTGAACACACCTGTCCTGGGGTTTCATTTTTTGTGAACCACGAAGGTACAGTAACCCCCAGTTATTACCGGGGGTTGCATTCCGCCCCTTCCCACAATTCCTGAAAATCCGCAAATTATTGACAAGGTTTTAAAGCCCTATGTATGATATTACATGCACTAAAATATGCTTCTTAAATACATTCTATGGACAGTCTTACTCAGTAACACAGTAATAATGCAGTAAAATGTAATAATTCAGTAAAAACTGAATCATTTTGTACTTTGATAATATTTGTTAATGAATAAAGCGCTTATGCTCCTTACCAGAAGCTAGAGAAGATGCAGGGTGTTTGAGTGACATCATAGCGCTTAAATTATTTAAATCACACAAAAAAAAACATGAATTTGCAATTCACGAAATCATGTTGATGTGTGAAGGAGAAAAAAAAAAAGAGCTGTACACATCATCTGCAACCAATCAGCAGGAGGGAGAAACAAAAGTTCCCAGCCATTGACTAAATTTCAATCACATGCCAGTAACTTCCGGGTTTTCCGCTAATCTGCGAGTACGCGGGGCCGTGAGCAGTGAACGGCTTACTATACTAAAAGCGAAATCATAGCACACATGCACAAAATCATTAAAAATTAATGTTACTGACATGTGACAACAACATTTTTGAGGCAGGATGGCACAGTGGTTAGCAAGCCTGTACGGGTTCGATTTCTGAGCTCCAGTGTTTCAGTGTGGAGTTGCATGTTCTCCCCATGTTTGCGTTCGTTTCCTCCAGGTTGTTCGGTTTCCTCCAACAATCCAAAAATATACAGTCGTCTAATTTGCTGTTCCAACTTATCAATAGGTGAGAGTGCGAATGATTGTGTGCGTGTGTTGGCATTGCGATGGTCCGGCAAGCTCTTCAGGGTGCACTCTGCGCCCACTCCGAGTCGACTGAGGCGGGAAACAGCCTCCCCGCAACCCTAATCAGGATTAAGCAACTTGGATAAATTAATTTGAGGCATTTATTGAAAATTTTACGTGTAAATAATGTTATTGCAAATTTTCTGCATAGTACTGTAGTGCCAATGATTTTAAATAAAAAGTCGTTCACTGAGGCCATGATAAAGGTACGTATAAAAATGATGATGAAAATCTTGTTTAAGCTTCACGTCTCAAAAGAGACCTCAGACTGATTGGTGAATTACATAGTCACCCCAAATGTTCCGTCTCTGGGACAATTCAGTGATATCCACGTTGCCTTCAGCGTGCTTACACTTACAAACAGGTTAAACTGGCGGTATTCTGACATATTTTGTTGAAATTTCACTCGCGTATCGTCTGCTATAACACAATCACCCATACAACCCTGTTAATGGAACATATTATTGAAGTATTCATAAACTAGTTACAAGGAAGAAGGAATGCTGTGATGTTTAAAAATGCTTTTTTGGCTACATCAGAGCTTCTAAAATTGAAGTGTTTAATGTTGTGTGAGGTGCAGCACATTTTCACACCCTTCTGAACACACGGAGAAAAACAAACATGAAGGACGACATGTCCCCGAGTCTGTAATATGTGAATGGAAGATTTACGATATGTTGTATGGAAACTGTCTCTCTCTTTGGCAGTACTCAAGCGAAACCAAATAAGATGATGTGCATGTTTAGGATATTCATTGGAAGTTAAACGTGACTGTGGTTGCACAGAGACACACAAGCAACAACAACCCTGCCAAATTACTGCCTCTGAAGCCACAGCGAGAAATAATGTCTTCATCGTTACCATTACACCGGGTTGCACTTCATCGAGAATAATAAATTAAATCTCGTATTTCATCTATGCTTGTTAATTAGTCAATGTATGCAAGGACTGGGAAGGGAATTCAATTCCTACAACAGCTACAATCAAGCTGAAAAATATAGCAAAGGAATTTTTTTCCCGGTTTTTCAGTGATTGATGGACCCTTAAGCACCGCGTGTGTATAACCTGCCCCTTACCTGTGTGTAATGAGTACACATTGGTCCAGAGCAGCGATCAGGGCACCAGGGGTTGCACTCGTGTGGGTAAGGGTACGTGTAGTCCTTCACCTCATCATACCAGGCCTGGACGTGGTAAGCAGGGGACCGGTACCTAACAGACAGGACAAAGAATGAGTCGAGAACCCTGTTGAGAACCTCGTCATCAACCCATGTTCTCCTTCACCAAACACTGCCCACATTATTTTTTTTATCTGTTCTCATCCCTGATTGTAAAGTAAATGGTGCACATTCCTTTCAACAGTCCACCTCCATATCCCATAAACATTACTGTATACGACACTGAAAAGTACAGAGAGACACAGAGAAGATAGATGGATATTTAATACGAAAACAATTCAGCTCGTGCGGGTTTCAGAAAATAAACAACTCCACCATCAACCGCAGTGTTAATCCCATCACAGCACATCTGGAAGTGTTTTGTTTCTCTTCTACCACAGCAGTTTACCAACAATTACAATTTATAGGATATTTAAAAAGTTTACACATTTTAACCCAGTTATTGTTTACAAGAAGATTCCTGTTCCCACTGATGTTATAGCTGCAATAAACAGTCTTTCCCTCACCTGCATCTTACATTATGTATTTTTGAAAAATCCCTGTCTTGTAGTTAATAGTACAAAAGGGCTATTTGGTAATTTCCAGAAATTTTAAATAAACATCTGAGTGAGGATCAAATATAAACATGTATGAACAAATATACAAGCCTATTATTGGTGTGGCAGGTGATATC
Organism: Plotosus lineatus; assembly: GCA_024760905.1. Lineage (NCBI taxonomy): Eukaryota > Metazoa > Chordata > Actinopteri > Siluriformes > Plotosidae > Plotosus > Plotosus lineatus. The sequence goes on from CM045751.1 coordinate 15,199,598, forward strand.
AAGCGCCCTGAGGAGGAGCTGTTATTACGGAAACCATACCACATTAGAATGAGGGAATTAATATAAATCTGCATTTAAAAGTTGCACGAATATCAGAGCTGCTGCTACGGTAAACGAATCAACTATCGACCACACAGACCTCAGAATTTAACGATGCTGTGGTAGAAATACAAAAACCTATTTATTGCTGTACTTTGTCAAAGTAGAGTCAAATGGCAAAGAAGTGAATCACTCTGCAAATAGCATGTCTGTTTGAGAGAGAGAGAGAGAGAGAGAGAGGAGCAAGAGGAGAGAGAGAGAGAGAGAGAGGGAGAGGAGCAAGAGGGAACGAGAGAGAGAGAGGGGGGGTGGGTGGGAGAGGAGCAAGAGGGAACGAGAGAGAGAGGAGCGAGAGAGAGGAGCAAGAGGGAACGAGAGAGAGGGAGAGGAGCAAGAGGGAACGAGAGAGAGGGAGAGGAGCAAGAGAGAGGAGCAAAAGGGAACGAGAGAGAGAAAGACGATAGAAGTGAGAGCAGACCTGCCCCAATGCACCGCCAAATTCTGCCCAATAGACATAAGCAGGTTTTGAGGTCCATGTTCCCACTGACATTGTTCAGCCCAGTGCGTAGCAGAACGCTCCAGTTCATCATCCCATATCTGCGTGCACACATGCACACACACACACACACACACACACACACACGTAATTATACAAAATCCTTTTTTAAAAGCTTAAAAATTATATAAGTACAATACAGGGATTCCTCACGACTCCGCGCTTCCATGCATCGCGTTTTTTTTTTTAAATATTCATCGAATTAAAAATTAAGGAAATTAAGGAATAGGGTAAAAAGTTAAGGAAAATACAGCAAAACAAGGCCAATGATGCAAAAAAAACAAACAAAAAAAAAAAACAACCCAAATCCTCCCATCAAAACGATGTACATTTTTGTAAGGTGCGCATCTGAGTGCGTGCACATGCGTGCGTGCGTGTCTATATGTGAGTACGTATTTATATTTTATTTACATCTTATGCATTATTTTTGAATGTGTAATTGTTATTATAAGCATTTATAGCATTGAATATGTATTTATTGATATTATATACACATATACGTATACATCAGTCGGGGGGTAATCCTACTTCGTGGAATTCGGTGGTCGCGGAGGGATCTCGGTCCCAATTAACCGCGGAAAGTGAGGGATCCCTGTACAGTATATCACATTCTTGTATAAAATACTGAGGACACACAATAAAAAAATCCAAAACTAGCTAAGAAAAGCACAAACTTTGTACACCTTCAGGAAAAAGAAATGTAAACAACGACAACATATTGTGATTTGACTCCTGCTCCTTCATTACCATATTTAAATGATTAATGGACAAATAAATATTTTAAAATATGAAAAAATAATCAAATTTATGATCATTCATTTGCCGAATGTTTTATCTGACTAAAGGTGGGGCAAAACCCAAATAGCTTACCAGTGAACCTCAGGGCAAAGACACACACACACACACACACACACACACACACACACACACACGGGGGTAATTCGGAATACCCAATGAACCGTAGATGCATGTTTTTGGATTGTGGATGAAAACCAGAGTTGCCAAAAAGGAAATCCTCACACGCACTATGAGAACACGCAAACTCAACAGAAAAACGTCATGAGCCTTGGACTCAAACCCTGAACCTTGTTGTGAAGTGGACATGCTAACCACCATACCACCACACTGGGGCGCAGTTTTGAAGAGAACCTCGAACAGGTGGACTTTTTGCACTCGGTTATGACAGCACGTTCCATACTACGGGGCCGCACAAACAGTTTGGATGCAGGCTGACCCAATGGCGCACTCGAATTACTTTTATAGACTTCCCCTCGCGGCACAACCCTCAGAAATTAGATATGTGTGACGAAATTGACCCTTACAGACATGCATCACAGCGAGTGCAGACTGAACACTGGGGGAAAATACTGATACACAAAACGCTTGTGCTCACTTGAATTTTTAAACAAAGTACATAATTTTGTTCTGCCGTTTCAGGAAAGCGAACACTACCATGAAAGGAAATCAGATGGAAAAAGGGAAAACGCAGAGACTACAACTAGCACAGACATCACAGTCTGGCGCTGGTCCACTGTTAACACGCCGCTATTGGGGATAAACTAAACAAATTTCTCTGGCTTATTTCTCCACCTGAGAAGGACGGGAGGAGATTTCCATTTCTTCCATGGACACACACACACACACACACACACACACACACACACACACTGGATGAAGTCTCATATACACATACATTTGTTCATTTGAGGAAAACTGTGCAGAACTCTCAGTAAATTTCCAATGTGGTGTTAAACACACACACACACTATAACCCCTGTCCTGTCCTGTCTGGTGTCCAGGTGTTGGTGCACTCCAAACAGTTATTTAGTTAAAAAACCTGGAACTGCTCTGAAACTGCTAAACCAAGCATGTTAGAATAAGCACGCTAAAAAAAAACCTGACGTTTACTTTATACAAAATCTTCTTTAATAAGGCGACATTTGCTCTAGACTCCTTTTCAAATTAAAGATCCAATCATAATGGGGACAGCTGTGGTCTAATTGTAAGAGAAGCTGTTTTGGGACTGAAAGGATACGACTTCAATTCCCAAACCATCAAGAAAAATGTGTGGCGGAGTAAGCTGCATCTTCAGATCCTACACAATAACAGCTGAAGGGCCTTCAACAAGGTACCTAACCCCTGACTGCTCTCCGGGAGCCGCAGTGTGTGGCAACCCTCTACGCCAAGGTTTTGTGTGTGTGTGTGTGTGTGTGTGTGTGTGTGTGTGTGTGTGCTCACTGTTTACGTGTGTATTTGTTTCTGAAGCAGTGGTGTTATGTTCAAACGGGACTTTTTTGTCTTTGTTCATTTTGGTCTATTTCACATAAACGTCTTTTGTATTGACTATCTGGGCCCATTTAGATCCTCGGCACAGTAAATAAACATGGAATCCATTACTGTCTCTTAAAAATTAATTGTAATCAGCGACAGTGTATGTCTGAAACTATTTGCTTCCTGCTGTACAAGTGTGTGTGATGACTCCTGAACCGTGCATGATGACAACATTGATGATGACGATGACATAATTTCTTTCAAAATCATATACCTTCCATCTCTTTTTACATTATGGATTTTTCCACTGTTGTCAAATCAGTGTTGTATTGTCAAGTTAGCAAGCATGACCAAGATCATCTTGTAAACATAAAACAAGTGCAGGCAGTGGTGGCCTGGTGGTAAAGGTGCTGGATCACTGATCCTAAGGTTGAGGGTTCAAGCCCCACTCTCCACAAGGTTGTCACTGTCCCCTGAAGTGCAGCTAATTGGGTTATCAAAGGCCGGCCATGTCTCTCACTGTCTATGAACCATTGCTGACTTTCGACAAGAGTAGCTGCATAGCCGTCAGCATGTTTCCGCCCTGCGATGGCCTGGCGAGCTGTCCAGGGTGTACTCTGCCCTCGCCCGGAGTCAGCTGGAATGGGCGCCAGTCTCCCCGCAACCCTAATTAGGATTAAGTGGTTACAGAAAACAATACAAACAGACGATAAAACAGGGATGTTTGTAAATGATGTGATGTACAAAGTCTATAAGTTAGGATGCTTGTGCCACAAAATCTTTGTATTCAGCCAAAATGAACCGATAATGGCGGATAAAAGACGGGCTATAGGTTATTAAATTAAATCGTAAGGTCAACTGCATCCGAGGTTTGACTCAGAAGGCAGCCAGCATGAGAGTATTTTATCTCTGTTTGTGATTCAGCTGTGGTGTTTAGAGAAGTTGATGCGAATGGCTGATATAAAACTGTACTGGATGTCTCATGTGCTATAATTTGGACTGCGAGCATCTTAACTCCTATTACGCATCATTTTGCCAAGTGAGGAATTCATCCCACTGTGTCCTTACCATATACTCCATATTAGCGGCAGCTGGATAGACACCACCTCTCAGTTTGTTGTGCAGAAGGAGGATCTCCTCACGATCTGACCATGGAATGGCGCGCCGTAAACGTGAACTCGATGTCCTGGCTGTGACATTGGCCTCCAACTCGTAGCGACTCAGCAGCCTCTGAAGCTCAGGAGATTCGGGCAGGAAGAGGCTAGAGGACAGATGTGTGGCCAAGAACAGCAGGGCAAGAGAGAGGAGGCTGTACATGATGACGGGAGGGTGGAGGTAGTGATGTGGGTGGTAGTATAGTCACTAAATTAGAGACGAGTGATCTGAGAACAGAGCAAGGATTCGGTCAGGAATAGAACCATCAGCATAAAAAAATACATTTATCAGTTCTACACTTTCCATGAACAAACAAGCATAATGGTGTCAAGAGGAAAGAAGGAAGAAAAAACAAACAAAGAAACAAAGAAGGAAAGAAGGAAAGAAACAAAGAAAAACAAACAAAGAGAAACAAATAAACAAACACAGAAAAAAACTAAGAAAGAATGAAACAAGCAAAGAAACAAACACAGAAAAAAACTAAGAAAGAAACAAGCAAAGAAACAAAGCAAGAAAGAAAAACAAACAAACAAAAGAAACAAAGAAACAAACACAGAAAGAAAAAGAAAAACAAACAAAGAAACAAACAGAAAAAAACAAAGAAAGAAAGAAAGAAACAAGCAAAGAAATAAAAACAAACAAACAAAAAGAAACAAAAACAAACAAACAGCAAGAAAGAAAAATAAACAAACAAAAAGAAACAAAGAAACAAACAAAAAAACAAAGAAAGAAAGAAAGAAAAACAAACACAAAGAAAAAGAAAAATAAATAAACAAAGAAATAAAGCAAGAAAGAAAAAGAAACAAACAAACAAACAAACAAACAAAAAGAAACAAAAGAAACAGAAAAACAAAGAAAAATAAATAAACAAACAAACAATGAAAGAAAGAAAGAAACAAACAAAGAAACCAAGAAAGGAGAAAACAATGTAAAATAAAGCACAAAGGAAGATAAAAAGAAAATGAAATCTACCAAATAATGAAAAGGAATAAGGAAAGTAAAAATTCTACAAAAGAAAGGATGGAAAAAAGCAATCTACAAAAAGTACGTCAGAGCCTTCAAAATCAAAGTGTTTTCAAAAGAAAGAAAAAAAACGTATACAAAGAGAAAGTAAGAAGAAAAAAAAAAAAAGAAATCTTCCACCAAAAAAGGAGCAAAGCTTTTATAAAAGAAAAAGATGAGCGGAGTTTGTACATAGATCTCTGTACATAGAACTCTGCGGAGTTTGTACATAGATCAGCCAGCGAGCTCACTTCCTGTCAACCGACTTCTTTACTTTATTCCAACTTCCACAAAACCTGTATACATTCTGATCAGATAATAATTACACAATAAAAACATTTCCTGAACTCGTGTACAACATGTTGAGTGCCAACATTCATCCTTCCAGGTTTCCAACCGGAAAAAAAAAAAAAATATGAATGCCCACCTGACCAGGCACTGAAGAAGAAAGGAAAACAGTTACTTGCCTTCTATATTTCAAAATAGTCACATTTTCTTTATGGTGATTGGCTATTCGGATTTTTTATATTAAACATTCAAAAAAAGCAAAGTCTGGGCTTAAAAAAAAAAAAATTGTAGAATTGAACCTGTATAGTTGGGCACTGATACCCGAGATGCACAACAGCAAACCAAAAACTGAGCTGATTTACAGGTACGCGTAAGTTTGTGTACGTTATCTCCTCACAACTGAAATGGTGTATTTTCTATGATTACAAATATGAAACGTTGATATTAATGTGATTTAAAAACGCACATGAATATTTTTTTCCAAATTATTCTTTCTCAGCTCTGTGAAACCACAACATTTCCAAAACATAACTTTTTTTTCTTTTAAGTGTAAGCCAGGGACACCGTTTCCTCCTCATTCACGTTACTTCTGGATTGAAACTCGAGACATGCAAACTAAAAGAGCATGTAAAAATGTAACGGGGGCACAAACTTTTGCACTTGACGGTAAACTTGCTCATCCTAGAGCGGGACAATTTGAGACCCTGGTGTGAGACGGCTCTCAACAGAAGCAGAGACGAGAAGCGAGATGAATAAAGTGTTTCAGATGAAGCTTCATGTCACGTGCCATCACTGGACCACACAGCTGTTACAGAACCAGCTTCTCAAACAGCACTTAAATCAGTATGCAGCCCAGCACACGGCGGAGAGACAGAATGGAGCCAGACTCCATCCTCCAGCTCTCTTTCCTTTTCTTTCTCTCTCTTTTTCCACAGTTCAGAGGTCTGACCTCCACTGTATGAGCACACTGTCACCACTCCAGCTACAGTACTCCGTGAAAGCCAGACGACCACACCCCTTTGCCTTTCTGTCCTCTCCTGATCCCCCCTCCCCAGCTCTCTCTCTCTCTCTCTCTCTCTCTCACACACACCTGACAATCCATCATAGGAACTTGCACAGTCTAATGCTATGATGCACCTAAATAGAACCCGAACCACAAGCTGTTGTCCCCACAATGTCAAAAGTGTCAGATATTCCTGTCCTTATCAGGACCAGGATATGAAGAAGATGAGCCCACACACAGAGCAAAAACATCCCTACTATTCTTAGACCAGTGGTTTTTAAAGTAGTTTCTGAGGACAGGTGTTGTGTGGGGTTTTTCCCCCCCCATTGTCATCATCTTCGCAATCATTTATGAATTGGTTATGTGACTCAATCAGCTTATCAAGTAATATCAGTGTAAATCTCAATGCACAAAAATGTCTATGGGTGCCATAAGTAGATGGGATTCCACTGTCAGAACAGACAGACAGAGACAGAGAGAGAGAGAGCGAGAGAGAGGGGGGGGGGGCGGGGGAGGGGGGTGGCAATAATTGTTTCTGCATGTGTTCCAACAGCATGGGGCAAGTGCTGACACTGAAATACCTAAGAGTTTCATTACATGTTCAACCACACCACCAGCAAACGATTGCAACCACCCGGACAGCCACCCTCCGCACCCACTCACCCCCCATCCCCCAAACCTCAAAGACCTCTAAAACTGCTGATCTTATATACGCATCACCCAGATGTGCAACAACCCACCAGATGCTAAAAGGCAATTTAAAAATATTCTACATGCATGAAACACTGACATACACACACATATGACATGAAATGCTGCTAAACTGCCTCCCAAAGTGAAATATAAAAACATAAAAGAAGCAGCAGCAAAATTAGACATTAAAATCTGGAAGAAGTTCATGTGACATTACCAGGATTGTTTATTCTCCACGAATTCCAGAGCGTCTTCAACACTGATTATGGACTCTGCGTTGTGTCTGAAATCCTCCTCCTTGGCTCTTTTCTCCAGCAGCTTTGAGGAGCTTTCCAGACTGGAGGGCTTTCTTTTTCCTACTGGGTCTACGCTCACTGTTCAGCACCTTTTATAGAGAAACAGACCCTGAGAAAGGGGGAAGGAAAAGGAAAAAAAAAAAAAAAAAAAAAAAAACGCAGAGTTGCTGAGCTACGCATGTCATCTATGCACGCCCCTTCAGAGGAAGGGTATGTTCTTGGAAAACCTCGACATCTGACGAATGATGTGCAAAAGTACGTAAATCAACTGTAAGCCCCATCCCACTGCAGCTCCTCTCAGCTCTCTCCTACCAGGTCCTGCGTCTAATCTTGATTTAGCGGTAGGTTTGGAACTCTGCCTACCAGATATATTTTCAGCTTTTGACAAATTTAAGAGACCACTTCAGTTTTATCTTATCGGCATCTCTATGTATGGCAGCCATTTCATTCCATTGTCTGAGGTGGAATTCCAACACAAGCATTTTACTTAATGAGGTACTGATTAGGAGACCACATGAACCAAATCTTCAACAACCACCATCCTGTGGTCACCTCTCTTCTCTTGCAATAGGATGAGTTGTAGGGCAGAAACTGTTAAATCGTTCCTTTAAAAGCAATAAAAAGAAAAGTTTTTAATAAGATATCAATTCGATTTTACCGGCAGAGATGTACTCCGGGTCATACGACCATCCGAGAATTTCGAAGATGGCAGGTCATAAGAAAAAGGTTGAGTAGCAGACACTGGGGACAATAAAGCTCAAGACAGAAAAGGAACAAAAAGTGATCAACTCCTTCCAGTGTTCCTCAAGACCATAGGATGACTAAGTGACCCACAAAAAGAACGCCAAATGGCAGCTGGGGTTAAAGAAAATTAGTTGCAAAATTTTTTTTAAAAACTGTCAATTTAGTTGATAAATTGAATGGAAAGGAAACCTTGGGTGATTTTCTAAGGCTTTCGCCTCTTAACACATCACCAATATTTTTAATTAACTTAATGAAGGTTTCCCCATGATGCCAAATCAAAAGACACGCAGCAGAGTTGTTTGCCATATATGGATGGGGTCAGACACTGTTCATGCATGGTTTAACAATGTGCACTGTAGCATGTTGAGAAACAAGTTATTCCAGGCGTTCGAGGTTAAAAACTTGAAAAGCTCGAAACGAGCCCGACATCCAGACGTGAAGAAGAGCCAGGCTGAAGTTTGCGAAAGACCATAAAAGATTTGACAGCAGAGGACTTGAGGAAAGTCACCTTTTCGAGTTAGTCCAATTTTCAATGTTTCAAGTAATCTAATGGTTAGATTTATGTCAGGTCAGGTCCTGCCCTGCTACTGGTAACATGTAAGCCAGTACAACCTGTTGCGTGGTCTAGTGGTCGAGACTAAGCCGGATCCCCCACCAGGTTCTAAAGTTGGTGAGGAGGGTGGCTAGCAACCCAGTAGGAATAAAAACAAGACCTAGCAAAGGGCGGATGAACTCTTTAGAGTCAACGGCCAGCTAGCTAAAGATAATAAAAACACCCTGCAGAAAGAACTTTGGGCCTCGACTGCGGATTTTTTGCCCTTCGTATACAGCCATGACAAGCTGTTATGGCTGCCACCTACACCAGAATTCTGGCATGGCACCCAAATCGATTGAATGGTTCGATGGAGACCTGGAGAGGCCTACAAGTCAAAGTGTCTCTTTGATGAAGAATGAGTGATGATTTTGAGGTGCTTCATTCAGCAAGGCTGGTTTTTGTCAAGGATGCATCTATCAGGCCATGTAGAAAGATGACCTGATAGAAAACCTGCTTCCTTTTGCTTGAACAATGTTCCCCAACTCTGTGGATTGGGTTTTAGAAACAATTTGGATTGAGGACCGCACAATCAAGACTCTCATGGTTAACTTGATCACACACTACAAGTTTTTCATGGAGTCTGGAGATCAAGAGAAGGATGTATGGTCACAAGCTATCAACAGTGCGGAGTGTTTGAGTAGGAGTGTGAATGGTACATGCGTGCGTGGCCCTGATAGGCTCCAGCCCCCCTGCAACCCGAGTAGGATAAAACCATTGGTCAAATGAGGGATTAAAATAATGATGATCTTCATTTCTTTCCATTATGCAACATCAGAAAAACAGCATATTTTCCATTTTTGAACAGTCATCTATGGTGACGTGTTCCAACTGAATATATTTTTGATTAATTTGGGGGAAATGAAGTTTAATTTTCCTCAAGCACGAACATGTATCTGTAAATAAACCCCCAGAAACCAATCATTTTATAGCCGTCTCCTAATATTTTCCAGAGCTGTTTTTATACACAAAATAATTTTTACATCAATATCTGATCTTGACCCCCCCCCCCCATGTGATTATGTAATATTCAGAGCATAAAAATATCGGTGATGTCATGTTCTCAGCCAAGCACTCACTGTTCTGCAGTATTCCTATCAAAACAGCCATAAAACAATTCTGCATTTAATTAAATAAAAAGTAAAGTGAGAATATAATCAGGGTCATTATATCTGAGCAAAAACAATAGCCTTCCATGACTGGAATTTAAAAATTTTCATTTTTAAACTTTCCCTCCTGCCCGATTTCTTCTGGAAGTGCGTGAAGAGATAACATACTGGTGGATTCAATCTATTCCCCCATTTCACTGGAGTACGGAAGATTTACGGAAGCAAAAATGTTGTCATACGTAAACGTTCCACACTTATTCCCTCATCTTCCATGTCATTCCGTAGTTATTCCACAAGTCTTCCTCCACTTCCACATGCTTCCGGCAGTCCCAAAATATTCCGTGAACGTGAAAAAAATTCCGCGAGTGTTCCGTGGGGTCACTTTGGCATACTTTGCCATACCTGTTCCGCACAGGCTGTGAATGTTCCGAGAGTGTAAAAATTTCCACTTTTCCGTGTAAAAATGCCGAAGCTCTTCCGTAGACTGTGCTCCGCGCCTTTCCACTACGATCCTTGCATGCCGTAGTCCACTGAATTGGGGGTATAAGAATTTCCACTTTTCCGTAGGATTTTCACCCATTTTCTGTGTAAAAATGCTGAAGCTCTTCCGGAGACTACGTTCCACGCCTTTCCGCGACAATCCTTGCATGCCGTAGTCCAGTGAAATAAGGGGTAGAGGATCCATGATGTTTTACTCAACCTTGCAGAATACATTTCACTCAAATTGTCAACAAAGTTACTGAACTTTTTAACGCTTTTAAAATTAATTACCAAAAACAAGCTACAGAAAACTAAAGCATAAAAATTACAAATTCACTCAGAGACAATAGCATGTTGTGTAATCTGCATATCCTCTGGTGTCTGGGTGCAAAGGAAGGTGTACGATTCTATAGAAATCACCATGACATCCAGGTAAGAAGCAGAATTGAGCTTTGAAATGGACGGAGCACATCAAGTCCGATATATATTCATGGCCTGCATCTACACTTCCACTTAAAGTCTGAATAATGCAGACATTTTGATGTTTGCATTTCAGAGTTTAAATCTTCTTTTTCTTCTTTTACTTTCGGCTGCTCCCTTCAGGGGTCGCCACAGCAAATCATCCGCCTCCACCTCACCCTGTCCTCCGCATCTTCTTTTCTGACTCTAACGACCTTCATGTCTTCCTTCACCACATCCATAAATCTCTTCTTTGGTCTTCCTCGAGGCCTTCTGCCTGGTAGTTCCAACCTCAGCATCCTACTGCCAATATACTCACTATCCCTCCTCTGTACATGTCCAAACCATCTCAATCTAGCCTCTCTGACTTTGTCTCCAAAACATCTTACGTGGGCTGTCCCTCTGATGAACTCATTTCTGATCCTATCCATCCTCGTTACTCCCAGAGAGAACCTCAACATTTTCATCTCCGCTACCTCCAGCTCTGCCTCCTGCCTTTTCCTCAGCGCCACTGTTTCTAAGCCATACAACATCGCTGGCCTCACCACCGTCTTTTACACTTTTCCCTTCATTCTTGCTGACACTCTCCGATCGCACATCACACCTTTTGTCCATCTATTCCAGCCTGCCTGCACACGCTTCTTCACCTCTTTTCCACACTCTCCATTGCTCTGGATTGTTGAGCCTAAGTACTTAAAATCCTCCACACCTTCGTTATCTCTGCTCCCTGTAACATCACCGTTCCTCCTAGGTCCTTCTCATTCACACACATGTATTCTGATTTTCTGAGGCTAACCTTCATTCCTCTCCTTTCCAGGGCATACCTCCACCGCTCTAGATTTTCCTGCACTTGTTCTCTGCTCTCACTACAGATCACAATGTCATCTGCAAACATCATAGTCCATGGAGATTCTTGTCTCACCTCGTCTGTCAGCCTGTCCATCACCATAGCAAACAAGAAGGGGCTCAGAGCTGACCCTTGATGCAGTCCCACCTCCACCTTGAATTCGTCGGTCACACCGACAGCACACCTCACTGTCTTACATCTCTCATACATGTCCTGCACCACTCTAACATACTTCTCTGCCAATCCAGACTTCCTCATGCAATACCACAGTTCTTCTCTTGGCACCCTGTCATATGCTTTTTCCAGATCCACAAAGGCACAATGTAGCTCCCTCCGACCTTCTCTGTACTTCTCTAACATCTTCAAAGCAAACATTGCATCTGTGGTGCTCCTTCTTGGCATGAAACCAAACTGTTGTTCACAAATGCTGACCTCTGCCCTTAGTCTAGCTTCCACTATTCTTTCCCATAACTTCATCGTATGGCTCATCAACTTTATCCCTGTGTAGTTGCTGCAACTCTGCACGTCTCCCTTGTTCTTAAAAATGGGCACCAGCACACTTCTCCTCCGGCATCTGCTCACTCTCTAGTACCTTGTTGAATGTTCTTGTCAGAAAATCTACTGCTACCTCTCCTAGATACTTCCATACCTCCACAGGTATATCATCAGGACCAACTGCCTTTCCATTCTTCATCCTCTTCAATACCCTTCTCACTTCACCCTTACTGATCTTTGCTACATCCTGCTCCTCAATGGTCACCTCTTCTACTCTTTTTTCTCTCATTTTCCTCATTCATCAGCTCTTCAAAGTACTCTTTCCATCTTCCCAGCACACTTCTGTCATCAGTCAATACATTTCCCTCTCTGTCCTTTATCATTCTAACTTGCTGCACGTCCTTCCCATCTCTATTTCTCTGCTGTGCCAACCTGTATAGATCATTTTCTCCCCCTTTACTATCCAACCTAGCATACAAGTCATCATACACCCTCTGTTTGGCCTTAGTCACTGCTACTTTCGCCTTACGCTGTGTCTCCCTGTACTCCTGTTTACTCTCTTCGGTTTTGTCAATGTCCCACTTCTTCTTGGCTAACCTCTTCCTTTGTACACACTCCTGCACTTCCTCATTCCACCACCAAGTCTCCTTATCTACTTTCCTTCCAGAGGACACACCAAGTACTCTCCTACCTGTGTCCCTGATCACATTTGCTGTGGTTGTCCAGTCATTTGGAAGCACTTCCTGGCTACCCCCCAGCCTGTTTCAACTCCTCTTTGAAGACAACACTACACTCTTCCTTTTTCAGCTTCCACCACTTTGTCTTCTGCTCTGCCTTTGCCTTTTTCACCTTTCTCACCATCAGAGTCATCCTGCACACCACCATCCTACGCTGTTTGTCAACACTCTCACCCACTACTACTTTGCAGTCACTGACTTCCTTCAAATTACATCGCCTACACAAGATGTAGTCTACCTGTGTGCTCCTACCTCCGCTTTTATAAGTCACCCTATGCTCCTGTTTCTTCTGGAAGAAAGTATTCACCACAGCCATTTCCATCCTTTTTGCAAAATCTATCAACATCTGTCCTTCTGCGTTCCTGTCCTGGATACCAAACCTGCCCATCACTTCCTCGTCCCCTCTGTTGCCTGCACCAACATGTCCATTGAAGTCTGCTCCAATGACCACTCTTTCACCTCTGGCGGTACTCTGCATCACTTCATTTAAGTCACTCCAGAATCTCTCCTTCTCTTCTAGCTCACATCCTGCCTGTGGGGCATAAGCACTAACAACATTGAGCATTACACCTTCAATTTCTAACTTGAGACTCATCACTCTGTCTGACACTCTTTTCACTTTTAGAACATTCCTGACAAACTCCTCCTTCAAGATGACTCCTACTCCATTTCTCTTCCCATCCACACCGTGATAAAATAGCTTAAACCCTGCTCCTAAGCTTTTAGTTTTGCCATCTTTCCACCTGGTCTCCTGAACACACAGTATGTCCATCTTCCTCCTCTGCATCATGTCAGCCAGCTCTCTACCTTTTCTTTGCATCGTTCCAACATTCAAAGTCCCCACTCTCCGTCCTAGACTCATGCCTTTCCTCTTCTCTCTCTGCCTACGGACACGCCTCCCACCTCTCCTTCTTCGACCAACAGTAGTCCAATTTCCATCAGCATCCTGTTGATTGACAGCACTGATGGCGGCCGTTGTTAACCCGGGCCTCGACCGAGCCGGTATGGGGTAATACTTCTGATTTGCATCATAAATGTTTGGCATTGGTTTTACATCGGCTGCCCTTCCTGACACAACCCTCTGCATTCCTCCGGGCTTGGGACCGGCATGAGGGGGAGAGACACTGGTTAGTGCCCCCCCCCCCCCACCTCATGGCTGCATTGCATTTCAGAGTTTAAATATATGACTGTATTTCGAATAGTAGTCTGAAATACATGCCCACAACTTTCAATTTATGTTCTTATGGACACACCCACATTTCCATCAAAGACCTGAAAGACATACCTATATTAAAGTGGGTCTGAAAGCCATTCCCACATTTCAAGCTATAGTCCAAAAGACATAATCACAGTTCTCTCGCATACCTTAAAGACACACCCACCTTTCAGTCAAAAATCTGACACACCCACATTTCAACTTGTAGTCTTTAAGACCATCAGTGAAAAAGAGGGCATGTCCAAGATAGGCCCATATTTCAACTCAAGACCTTACTGAAACATACACTTCATCTATGGAATTAGGAGACACTCCCCTATTTTGTTCTATGACCTTTTAACAACACCCTTCTCCGTGTAAGGCCTTAAAGATGAACGGTTTTATACACATTTTCTTCAGTATTTTAAAGCCAACAGCAAACACTCTTACTGACATGCCCCTATTTACAGCTGATTCAAAAGACATGCCCCAATCACAGTTGCATATACGTAGATTTAGAACCATCCATTGGAGTGGGTTGTCAGAATCTGACGTGGCCTATCAAAATGTTTGACCCCTTTGTTGGCATAGGCATAGGCATATGATGTCAAGAAGCCTTGTGCCAGTTGCATCACTTAGCCAGAAAAGGTAAGTCAATCGCTGACATCCACATGCTCTCCGTCCTTCCACTGCCCCAGTAAGGGAAACTTGCTCAAGAGCATTCTTACGAAGTATGTGACCCAAGAAACATATTTGTTAAGTTGCAACGGTATGAAGTAAGGTACGGGATGACTTGGCTCTTTCAAGAACGTCTTTGTTGCTTACATGATCCGTCCATGGCACTCTCATCATCCTACGTACAAACCACATCTCGGCAGCTCCCAAACACTGTTACATGGTCTTGCTCTTGTAGTCCAGCATTCATATCCATACAGAAGTGTGGACCATACACAGCAACACAACAATCTTAGTCTCGTGGGGAGAATTACTGACCTTGTTGTCAGTACTCTATGTTCTTATGTTCTTGAAAGAAGTTTTTGCGATTCCAATCCATCGCCTGATCCCTTTTTGACATCTCCCATCAGAAGATATTGTACTGCCCAGATATGTAAACCCTGTAACCTGTTCAAGCATTTCTCCATTTACCTGCAATCTACACTGTGGAACTGGTGATGTTTTTGAAAAAAGACAAAAGGACTTCTTGCAGTTTACAAGCAAGTCTTCCCTCTCACCTTCTTCAACAACATTCATGAGATTCTGCAGATTTTTCTGAGAGTCATTGATCACTACAGAATCAGCTGCATAGGTTTAGAACCACTGTCGCTGTTGATTCACTGGTCTTAATGCTAAACCCACATTTCTGATCTGAACATATATCAGCACAAACTTAGTAAATGTTGCCCATAATGCTGCAGGTCCCATTGTCCTTCATGGTGCATCATGGGAGAAATTCCTGGATACATATTTGAATCAGTCACTATCCCATTTAGCATGCAGTTTTATAACAGGTCATGAATGATGACTGGTGAGTCTCCATGACCAACCTGACCTCGAGATAAATATCCAGGGACATTACATCCAACTGAGGATTACTCTTTTCTTTTTATACATTACTTGAAATTATTCAAAAGAGCAAACTCATGAACTGGTTTGTTGAAGACTTCATACAATTCCTGATTTTCCAAGCTGTTGGCCTTCATGTTTCCACAAAGACATGAAGCCAGCGAATGAACACATGTTCAGAAGAAGCTAAGTCATGGCAAACAAGACTAGGTCTGGGGTTCACAATGATTTCTGGAAAGTGAATCTCTCAGTCACAACCAAAATCAAGATAAAAAAAAATAATAATGAAAAAAAGTGATGGTGTAACATGACAATTTGTATAAAATAGGTCAGTGTTTCATTTGAGTTCAATCATCAGAGGAACAAGGTAAATTCCACCTCTATCTCAACTGATGGTTCAGTGACAGGTCATGATTTTTAAAGTAAAAGAGGCGTACAAGCACATTTTAGAGAATAAATTGAGTTTATTTGAAACAGTGTGGTGATGTCCATTATCTCTCATACGAAAAATGCTTTCCATAAAAACAGGACTTCAGGCTTGGAACTGAAAAAATATACATAATCGAGAAGGTAATCTGATTGAATGGTGATTTTTCTCTAGTAATCATAATGCACGAGTTTAAATGAAAAAAGTACAGTGCACAGAATAAAGCCAAGCTATAATCTCACTTAAAAAGTGTAGAATAACATGACATTCCCTGAAGAACAGAACCTCTAATCCAGAGATTTATTTTCCTTAGTGAGAGGCTGAGCTGCACTTTTCCAAACATCTTAAACTCATCTCCAGAGAAACATCCAGTAAAATTCTGCAGTTCAAACACACAAGGCCAGCCAAGTCCAGATGCCTAGAAACAACAGACCCAGAGAGTCTGAGACACAGAACTTCATCTTTAAGGTCTTCTTCACAGGATTTATCCCCAGAGTGTTCAGGCCCAGCTAAGAATCAGCATACATCAGCCTCAGTAAACCCAGTTCAGCCCATCAAGTTACTTAATACAGTACTGGTTAAAATGTGACCACGACAAATCACCCTAGTGGATCAAACAATAATTGCACTTTAGCACCAAGACTCATGAGAAAACTCCATACTTGACTAGAAGTGCTTGTAAGCACTGGAGGGCGCCACCTCAGTTCTCACACAATGACACAAACATACTTTTGCAACGCAGTCAATTGTTTATTCATTTGCTGAACCGTTTATTCTTACTTGTGAACGTCTCTTGCCTGTGGGACAAAGCCAAAGAATCTGGCAGTAACTCCAGCAAACATGGGGAGAAGATGCTAACTCCATACAGAAACCAAACTTAGATTCTTTTTGTTGCAAGGCGGCCATGCTAATCACTGCACATAGATGCCACCTACATCACAAACACTAAATAAACTACACAGAAGTTCACAAAAATTATAAATTTAACACAAAAAAAAAACCCCACAAGGGAAAAAAAAACAAAGCAAGTCATCTGTGGCAAAAAATTATTCCAGAATGTAGAAATTATTTATTTTTAATTCGCTGTAAATGTTTTATTTATACCTCGTGTGATGTTCCGGGCACGTCCAACCAGGAAGAGACCCTGTGGTTGCTAAGCGACTATGTCTCTCGGCTGGTCTGGGAATGTCTTGGTATCCACCCAGAAGACCTGGAGGCACTTGTCCTGCCTCTGTATTTGCTAAGATATGCAAAAAAAAAAAAAAAATTTTTAATTTATTTGGTTTACATTTCCTGTGAAGGATATTCTAAAGTAATTCAGCAACAGTCACTCTATATTCTGCGAATTATTGTTTAATATACAATTCAAAGTACAGTGGTACCTCACCTTAAGATAGTACCAGCAAACGAAAAATATTTTCTAAAATTTTTTGTCTCTGTATACGAAACATGTTCTCCTTACGAAACACGTCAAATGCGAAATTCAAACATTGCATGAGCTGCTCTCCCATTGACTATCTTCCAACATTCCGTTCCGTTGGCCTCCCACTGGCTAGGAGGGATGACGCAGCTTCCTCCCATTGGCGATCTCCCAACATCCCGCTCTGCTGGCCTCCCATTGGCTAGGAGGGATAACTCCACTCCCTTTGAGCAGCAGCATGTTCATGAGTTTTTCCGTGTGCTCATTGCAACGTCATTTTTCGTCTCAGGCTTTTAACCTTACATAAACATTTGTAAGATTATAACTCTGCTAAGACGACATGGTCAACACAAAGTAAGTATCTTAAAAAAGGTATGCTTTTATAATTTTTAAAGGGTAGTGCAGGCAGGCATGCATGCATGCATGCATACATACCCTCCCATGGACCCACCACCCGTGGGAGGAGTTTTAGGGGTCGGGTGCAGTGCGAGTTGGGTGGCAGCCAAAGGCATGGCTTCTGTCGGACTGATCCTCGGCTACTTACTCTGACCTTCGGGACATGGAATGTCACCTCTCTGGCGGGAAAGGAGCCTGATTTGGTGCGTGAGGTGGAGAGATACCGACTAGATATAGTCGGGCTCACCTCAACGCATAGCTTGGGCTCTGGAACCCATCTCGAAAGGGGCTGGACCTTCTTCTATTCTGGAGTTGCTCATGGGGAGAGGCGGCGAGCCGGTGTGAGCATTCTTGTTGCCCCCCGTCTCGGTGCCCAAATGTTGGGGTTCTCCCCGGTTGACGAAAGGGTAGCTTCCCTCCGTCTTCGGGTGGGGGGGACGGGTCCTGACTGTTATTTGTGCTTATGCACCAAATGACAGTTCAGAGTACCCACCCTTTTGGGGGTCTTTGGGGGGGGGGGGGGGGTGTTGGAGAACGCTCCCTCGGGAGACTCGCTCGTTGTCTTGGGAGACTTCAACACCCATGTGGGCAACGATAGTGTGACCTGGAAGGGTGTGATCGGTAGGTACGGCCTCTCCAGTCTGAATCCGAATGGTGTGTCGTTGTTGGACTTCTGTGCTCGTCATAGTTTGTCTATCACGAACACCATGTTCGAACTTGGCACCAGGACACCCTAGGTCGCAGTTCGATGATTGACTTTGTAGTCGTGTCATCGGACTTGCGACCATATGTTCTGGACACTCGGGTGAAGAGAGAAGCTGAGCTGTCTACCGATCACTACCTGGTGGTGAGTTGGCTTCGGTGGTGTGGGAGGTTGCCTTCCAGACCTGGCAGGCCCAAGCGTGTAATCAGGGTCTGGTGGGAACGTTTGGCGGAGCCCCCTGTCCGAGAGGCCTTTAACTCCCACCTCCGGCAGAGCTACAACCACGTTCCGGAGGAGGCGGGGGACATGGAATCCGAATGGGCCATGTTTCGTGCCTCCATTGCTGAGGCGGCAGCCCATAGCTGTGGCCGTAAGGTCGTCGGTGCTTGTCGTGGCGGTAATCCCCAAACCCGGTGGTGGACACCTGCGGTGAAGGGGGCCGTCCAGCTGAAGAAGGAGGCCTATCGGGTTTTATTAGCCTGTGGGACTCCTGAGGCAGCAAACGGGTACCGGCAGGCCAAACGTGCTGCAGCCGAGCCTGTCGCAGATGCAAAATCTCGGGCGTGGGAGGAGGTCGGTGAGGGCCTGGAGAGTGATTATCGGTTGGCCTCAAAAAGGTTCTGGCCCACCATCCGACGCCTCAGGAGGGGGAAGCAGTTCTTCACAAACACTGTTTACGGTGGAGGTGGGGAGCTGCTTACCTTGACTGGGGATGTTGTTGAGAGGTGGAGGGAATACTTTGAGGACCTTCTCAATCCCACCAACACGCCCTCCGTGGAAGAGGAAGACCCTGGGGGTTCGGGTGAGGATCCGCCCATCACTGGAGTGGAGGTCACTGAGGTTGTCAAAAAGCTCCTCAGTGGTCGAGTTCCGGGGTTGGACGAGATCCGCCCGGAATATCTCAGGGCTCTGGATGTTGTAGGACTGTCTTGGTTGACACGTCTCTGCAACATCGCGTGGTCATCGGGGGCTGTACCTCTGGATTGGCAAACTGGGGTGGTGGTCCCAATTTTTAAGGGGGACCGGAGGGTGTGTTCCAATTATCGGGGAATTACACTCCTCAGCCTACCTGGGAAAGTCTATGCAGGGGTACTAGAGAGGAGGATCCGACCGATAGTCGAACCTCGGATTCAGGAGGAACAATGTGGTTTTCGTCCTGGCCGCAGCACTCTTGACCAACTCTATACGCTCCACAGGATTCTGGAGGGGGCATGGGAGTTTGCCCAATCTGTCCACATGTGCTTTGTGGATTTGGAGAAGGCTTTCGACCGTGTCCCTCGAAAGATCTCGTGGGGCGTGCTCCGAGAGTACGGCGTTCCTGATCCGTTGCTCCAAAAAAAATCTGATCAGTTTTATCACCATGTGCTGCAGTAGCCCTTGGGTGGGATCAGACCAGAACTAACCTTTGCTAGTCTTCCCACATGCATGAACGGCATTCTTCCAGGTCGCTTGTTATCCTACTTTGGGTCACCTTCACTAGGTACTTATCACTGCATACAAGGAATGCACCACATGACCTGCCATTTTGGAGACAAATAGAGCCAGGCGTTTAGTGATCACAATGTGGACCTTCAAATCAAAGTGCCTCGCCCTCAGGCATCCCCCACCCAGCATTGACAACCAACTATTCCCTTACTCTTCAAAGCATCTCACCATAGTAGGTGCCCTTGTAATGAAATAACCACTGACAGTCCGGTATTCAATTTACCTGCTCATGCTTTTGTCGGGTTTGTTTACAATCAGAAACTCCTCCCAGTTGAATGTGGTGTTATATGGTGTGATAGATACTTGAGACTCAGCCAGGGATTCTTGTGTGTAAAAACACTAAAATCGAGAGTGACCAAGTCTTCAGGCAGGTGCTGACAGCCATGTTGAGATTCCAGCTTACATGCCAGTACTTTGTTTAACCGAGCAAGTCTCAGACGCCAACAGTCCCTGAGGAAAGCGGGAAGCGCTCCATGACAGACAAACCCACAATACAGGACTGTCTGCACCGAGACAAAGTGCTGTTGTAAGAGAATCTAAACTATAACTCATCCCTGCTCCTCCAACTGCACAGAGGTCTGCTGGAGCAGACATGACAGTCGCTCTACCATACAATTCCATTCAATAGAAACCAGACTCCACCTACAGATTCACGAGAGCTCCGAACATCCCAAAAACCAAAATGTACTTTCCCCAACCCCAGGCTCATGGAAAGGTAGTTCTTATAGAGTAGCACAGCCATGGCTTGACGGCTGTGTTTGGTTTCTCCACCTGGTCATGACATTTCAAAGCATCCATCATCTTAATTACTCGTTGGGAACGAGTACAGGCACCCTTGAGATTTCTGGGTAGGGCATGTCTCCCTCAAAGAGTCTAAAAGAAAACCCCACATTTCCATTATACCATGATTCCGTCATAAATGACGCAAAAGAATCCCTTTAAAATATAAAAACCAAAGTATAGCCTGGATAAAAAGAAAGAACAATGAGATGTATAATTTAGTAAAGGGGGGAAAAAAATCTACAACTTTGAGGACTGAAAGAAAACAAATACTGCATCAAGATTAGGGCGGAACCTCAGACGAGAATTTAAATTGAAAGACCTAAAGATGCATTTCACTTACACACACACATATATATATATATACATACATATATATATATATATATATATATATATATATATATATATATATATATACACACACATTCACACACACACACACACATATATATATGTATAAAAAAAACAAAAATAATTTTTTTCAGCAGTTTCTTCTATAATCACCTGAAGAGAGTGGATGGTTTCACCACCCCTCGAAACAGATCTGTAGTGATAAATGGAGTTTCAATAGAAAGTTGTCCTGTCCTTTTATTTGTGTTATTTGCTCTACCAAAAAGTATTGAGCACTCTCCTACGGAAGGATCTACTCAGAAAATCATATATATATACACACGTATATACACACATATACACACATATATACACGCACACACACGTGTGTGTATATATAAAATAGTGTATATATATATATATATATATATATATATATATACACACACACACACAATAAATATATGTGTGCGTGTGTGTGAATCAAAAGGACCTCTGAATCTATCAGTACTTCATTTCAGAAAATTATACACACCATTTTTACTGTTACAGACATCCCATAATTCCATATACATGTCACTTGTAGAAACCAAATAAATATACAGAGTTTGTGTTACACTGCTTCCAAGTCAAGTGAGGAATTTGGATTGAACAATCTAAACACATCAAGTGATCACATAACTTCAACTTGAAGTCAGTCCTAAAGTGATTCTGAGCACATGCATCGTCAACTATAAGATGGTTATTCTGGCTTCCACAAAGACAAAACAGAAGAAAGAAAAATAAAAATAAAAATACCGGATGCATCTTCCATGGAAGGCTTGTAGCACCTGCACTGCTCATTTCCACGAGCACTGAAAACTTTAAAATGATTTAACACAAAAGATACCTTAAAAACAATCTACTAAATACTACAAGTTATTATAATGAACTGTCTCCCCCAAGTGGATGTCTGATGAACATAAATTGAGACATGACTGACTTATTGACCATTATTAAGTTTAGCATGACTCCAGGTTCATATCATCTCCATAAAGTAATGGATTGTTACTTGTTCTATACCAGACTCTAGAAATCCCTTAAATCATTCCATCAGCTTTTAACACTCTTACATAGTATCAGAGAGAGAGAGAGAGACACGGAAAAAAAAAAAAAAAACAGCCAACCCGGGGTCAGGAAAAAAACTTCCTGATGCTTATACATAGAGATGCACAAGAGCAGGATGTACACAAGAATATGTGAAAGTTTGGTCGAAGCAAGTTGACTGGTTGAGGAGCATTTGCGGTTTAGAAGCGAGGGTGACGACAAAACGGCCAAAGTGAATGTAAAAGATGGTAATTCCTGTCTCGACCCAGCTTCACTGACGGGCAACAGAAGAGATGCCTATTGACTTGCTAGCATGTACGTAGGGATGAGATGGCTAAACCATGGAAACTAGCCAGGAAACCATCAGAACCACTATTTTACCGTTTTAATATACTGGTCCTTCTCAAAAAAATTACCATATTGTGATGAAGTTCATTATTTTCTGTAATGTACTGATAAAAATTAAACTTTCATATATTTTAGATTCATTGCACCCTAACTGAAATATTTCAGGTCTTTTATTGTTTTAATGCTGATGATTTTGGCATACAGCTCATGAAAACCCAAAATTCCTATCTCAAAAAATTAGCACATCATGTTCAGGTAGTCTAAACGAGCTATTAGCCTAATCATCTCAATCAACCAATTAACTCTAAACACCTGCAAAAGATTCCTGAGGCTTTTAAAAACTCCCAGCCTGGTTCATTACTCAAAACCGCAATCATGGGTAAGACTGCCGACCTGACTGCTGTCCAGAAGGCCATCATTGACACCCTCAAGCAAGAGGGTAAGACAGAAAGAAATCTCTGAGCGAATAGGCTGTTCCCAGAGTGCTCTATCAAGGCACCTCAGTGGGACGTCTGTGGGAAGGAAAAAGTGAAAGAAGGGCCGATTCCAGACCTTGGGGGACTTGTGGAAGCAGTGGACCGAGTGTGGAGTAGAAACATCCAGAGCCACCGTGCACAGGCGTGTGCAGGAAATGGGCTACAGGTGCCGCATTCCTCAGGTCAAGCCACTTTTGAAGCAGAAACAGCGGCAGAAGCGCCTGACCTGGGCTACAGAGAAGCAGCACTGGACTGTTGCTCAGTGGTCCAAAGTACTTTTTTCAGATGAAAGCAAATTTTGCATGTCATTCGGAAATCAAGGTGCCAGAGTCTGGAGGAAGACTGGGGAGAAGGAAATGCCAAAATGCCTGAAGTCCAGTGTCAAGTCCCCACAGTCAGTGATGGTCTGGGGTGCCATGCCAGCTGCTGGTGTTGGTCCACTGTGTTGTATCAAGGGCAGGGTCAATGCAGCTAGCTATCAGGAGATTTTGGAGCACTTCATTCTTCCATCTGCTGAAAAGCTTTATGGAGATGAAGATTTCATTTTTCAACACGACCTGGCACCTGCTCACAGTGCCAAAACCACTGCTAAATGGTTTACTGACCATGGTATTACTGTGCTCAATTGGCCTGCCAACTCTCCTGACCTGAACCCCATAGAGAATCTGTGGGATATTGTGAAGAGAAAGTTGAGAGACACCAGACCCAACACTGTGGATGAGCTTAAGGCCGCTATCGAAGCATCCTGGGCCTCCGTAACACCTCAGCAGTGCCACAGGCTGATTGGCTCCATGCCACGCCGCATTGAAGCAGTCATTTCTGCAAAAGGATTCCCGACCAAGTATTGAGTGCATAACTGAACATAATTATTTGAAGCTTGACTTTTTTTGTATTAAACCCTTTTAATTGGTCGGATGAAATATGCTAATTTTTTGAGATCGGAATTTTGGGTTTTCATGAGCTGTATGCCACAATCATCAGTATTAAAACAATAAAAAACCTAAAATATTTCAGTTGGTGTGCAATGAATGTGAATATATGAAAGTTTAATTTTTATCAGTACATTACAGAAAATAATGAACTTCATCACAATATGGTAATTTTTTTTCGAGAAGGACTAGTGCATGTAATAATGAAACGGTCTGAAATCGAATCCAGCAAACGAGAAAATTCTTGATAACATCCCTACCATTTAAACTTGTGCTTGAGGCAAAATTGGTGGACTATTACAGCGCACATATTTTTGAATGGTGGTCTTGGAAGGCTTCAGAGGCTCACTATTCTATGACCACCCAAGGCCTCATTTTAAATGATCTACTCAAGGCTATAAAATCACATTTGAGCCGATATGGAACTTGAAGCCCAATCTCTGCCTCAAGGTGGTCCATTCGAGGCATCAAATCTCTGCACAAGCCATCAGATATTGTACTGAAAAACATTTTTTAAGTACAAGAGAACTCTTTCAGCAAACAACCGCAGAACGAAGGCTACACCTCAGATGAGCAGACAGCTAGCCGAGGAGCAAGAACATGAGTCAAATACAGGAACACTGCACTACAGGCATTTTAAACAGTGCAACGAGTGCATCCGCAATCTGATATCCTTACAATCCATGCCAACGTGAATGGAAGCAGATTGATTCATGTTTTTGGTTACAGTGCACAATCCTGACCACAAGAGGCGAGAGTCAAACAGGAAAGACCATATTCAAATAGTTACCTTTTTTTTTTTTTTTTAATCTTATTACCAAAGCCCAACTCAGACCTCGTGCAGCTGATACAGCTTTGTCAGCCATTTTATTTGAAAATTTAACAAGGAAAAAGAAAAGCTGGTGAAAGACATACTGATCTTTACCTCAGTCTCAAAACACGTGTTAGGAGGCACAAACCAAACAGAATCTTTGAAGCCCCACCCTGGTCAAGACATTTCTGGCATTTTTCACTGAAAAACAGAAAATTCAAAATAAAACATTCTAGTGTGTGGTGGGAAAGAAATAGGGGGAAATTTCTTTTTAATTAAAAAAAAAAAAAAAAGTGAAACAGCAGGAATAAAATCAGTACACTGAAACCAACATTTGAGAATTTGCTCTGATTTTATATTTTTTTTTAATATGAAAAATCTTAAACTGAAGGCTGATTAAAATCAGAAAGTCGAACTAAACTCAAGGCCAAACTTTTATACAACATTCACGAGAAGCAACAGCATCATATACAGGTTCTGTATACTTTGGTTATGTTTTGGGGAACACTTGTTTTTCCATAGAGATCAGAAATAAAATCATTGAAACTTCTCAATTAAAAAAAATTAACAAAAATAAACAGAGTGAAAATAAATAAATACACAGACAGGGTTCACAAACCTGAAAGCTGATCATCTTTCCACCTTAATATTTTTGATGAGACATCGTGTAAACTCTCAGAGCCTAAAGCAGAGTTGCTTTGGGAAACTTCAGTTTTGTTAAACGTGTGTGTTACGTGATGGTACAAGTTGAAGAAAACTGTCAGGAAACTGAAGTCTTTGGACTGCGGGAGGAAGGCAGAGTACCCAGAGGGGACCCACACGAGAAGAGGGAGAACATGCAAACTACACAGGAAAATGTCCTTCACAAGCCCAGGACTCAAACCAAAGACTTTCTTGATGTGAGGTGAACGTGCTTGTGTTCGAATCAGGGACGGACAAATCCCAAGAAGATCAAGACAAGACAAAAAAATATCATAACAAAATGAAAGTATTCTCTACAAACTGTCGCAGTAGTGTAATCCGCAGGCATGTACAGTGTTTCTTCAAAAAAAAAAAAAAAAGAAAGAAAAGAAATACTCAATGCTAATCCCATCACCTGCTGCACTACAACATGACCAATGAGAACACTGCTGAACAACTTTTGTTTTTCATTTGACAGGTTAGTGTAAACAGACAATGGGCAGTTTTTTATATATATATATATATATATATATATATATATATATATATATATATCTATATATAATTTCCAGGACAATGCAACTATATGGAAGCACGGGCACTGAGAAATAGTCGAGCAAATAAATTCTTAAATAATCTGTTCAATTTAACAATTTATTCTCTACTTATCCAACAGTATGACAGCGAATGAGTGCGCTGGGATTCAGAACATATTTGCATCAATTATCTCACACAAAACAACAAAATTCCCAATAAAACCCCACTACATGGAGCTCCCCACTAACTGTTAAGTCGGTCGATAGTTAAGATTTGAAAGCTGTTATTCGTTAATAAAACTTGACATGGACAGTGAGTAAAACCTAACTTGTTGACAAAACATCCGCAAACAAATTGCAATTTGTTGAGGCAAAAAACAGTCACTTCACTTTATTTGGTCTGGAGAAATGCATGGAACCAGCAGTTTTCTACTTCACAATTCATAAGCAACCAAAATGAAAGTAAAGGAACTAGTTAAATTTGTCCATCCCTGAATAAATTTATACTTAACACTTTTGCAGAGGCTGATGGGTAAACAAATCTCAACTCAGATTTCCAGAAGGGCTGGTATGGAGATTCCTCAGAATATCAGTGATCAAGTGAACATTGCTCTTTTTGAAATAAACCCATGAAAGTTTTCTATTTCAGCCAGAAGACAACTTCTGGCGTTGGCGAAGGAGGAGGTTGGGCTGTCTTTATGTACTGCCAAAATTATTGATTTAAAAAAAAAAAAAAAAAAAAAAAAAAATTTTTTTAATTAAAAAAGGAGAAAGTAATATGATCCATCATACAACTTGAACAGCTTTATTTGTTATTGTGCTTTATGCTGGGTCAAATTTACTTTTCAATTCAAATAAATTTCGAATGAAATTCAAATAAAACCAGAAAAAAGCAAAGAGGAGTTCAGAGTCAGGGATAAAGGGAAAAAATTGTTAAAAGAAAATCAATAAAATCAGGATATAACTTGAATGGTCAGTGAAAATAAATCAATCAAACATGATTGAGTTTGTGTGTGCTCACTCATTACGGGATTAGCTTGTGAAGCCATGCAGGATTCCCAGCTGTTCACGGAAAAGATTAAACGACCTAAATATCAAGAATCGTTGCCGAAAACAGACAGTACCACCAGTCAGAGAGGCTGTATGGATGTGAAGTCACGGCAACTTCCTCCTCTACACACATCCTAGGATTAGCTGAGCCTGAGTAAGACACACCCCTTACATTGTACATTTTCCACACACACAAAAAAAAAAAACCAAAACAAAACATGACTGATGATAAAAACGTCACTCGTTGCTGCTTCACATCTGGCGTGTGCTCCCCCCCCCATTTCTGAATTCTCACTGAAAATGTATACATTTATTTGACTGTATTTTTTCATCACTTTTCAGATCAAATTTCAAAGGATTTAGGCGCTCAAAAGCATTTTTTTTTTTTTTTGGGGAAATTGTTCATGTCTGAAAGCGCAATAAATTTTAAATAAGTCAATTCCTATACCCAGAAACCACACCCACAGGGCTCTCACAAAAACCAAGAAGCAAAAAGATTTATTTGATTATTAATTTAACTTTATCCATTTGCAGCTTCCTCACACTCCTGCTCAAATGTCTCCTCCTAATCCAATAGCGCCAGTGTGTTTCCCCTCAGCATGAGAGAGAGAGAGAGAGAGAGAGAGAGACAGAGACCGAGAGAGAAAGAGAATGATGCGGCAGCAGTGGAGCATAGCCGTAGAGAGTCTTGTGTTGTGAGGATTCAGGAGGACACTCAGGCTCTGTGATTGACAGTTTAGTTCTTGTTTTTTTTTTTTTTGTTTGTTTTTTTTTTTTGGGGGGGGGGGTGGGGGGGTGGGGGGGATGGGGGGCTGTCAAAGATCGCTGGTGCAGAGCATCAAAAAGTTTACCATTTGATCCAGCAGAAAGCCCGCGGAATCCCTTTGATAAAATGTGAAACACTGAAATTGTTCTCTCGCACACGATGCCATTAAAAAGGTAGGCTGAACAAAGAAACCTTAAAGCAACTGAAACAAAACAATCCCTCAGTTTCAGTCTGGAACCAGGTCATGGGGCGGGGTCAAAGTATCTGCGTCTGGCCTGTCCATCTCCTTACATGCCATAAAGTCCATCACGAAACATCTCCATGTGCACTGCGCAGGAGGGAGCGCCACCTTGTGGAAGTATTAAGATAGCAGTTTTGATTTTTCCCTCTTCCTCCGAAACGATGATTTTAAAAAAAATGCCTGCTGTGTGAAAATGAGGGATGACGAGGAAAACTCACATGAGAAGAACTTGGGCAGTGTTCCTTTTGAGGTGTGAATGAGTGTGTATGCTGTGTTAGAAAGCGTGCGTGCATGTGTGTGAGTGAGAGAGAGGTTTCTAGAGCAAGTCGACACGGCGGTAGTAAAGCAGGTAGGCGGTGCGCTCTGCAGTTTGCTTTACAACATGGTACTGGTTGATCACCTTCACCACCTGGTCATCGATGCGCAGCCAGCCGTTCAGCCCGATGTGGAAGACATCCGTAGTGTAATGGCCGCCCGTAGCACTGTTCCCATGATGATAAACGACTGCAAGGAAAGACACCAAAAAAAAAAAAAATTTCAATGCAATGTACTGCGCTCGAACTGGAGTTCTCCATCTGACAGCTATAACGTGTGATTAACCCTCAGTAATTAGACATTATTGGTTACTGATTACCCAGAAGTTTGTGATAAGCCCAACTGAACACTGAAAAAAGTAGTAAATTTCTCAACGTGACAAATTAAATTAAAAGAAAAAAGTATCATTATTCTTTTTCCTTTCGGCTGCTCCCTTCAGGGGTCGCTACAGCGAATCATCTGCCTCCATCTCACCCAATCCTCTGCATGTTCTACTCTTTTCTCCAACTACCTTCATTTCCTCCCTCACCACATCCAAAAATCTTCTCTTTGGTCTTCCTCTAGGCCTTCTGCCTGGTAGTTCCAACCTCAGCATCCCACTACCAATATACTCACTATCCCTCCTCTGTACATGTCCAAACCATCTCAATTTAGCCTCTCTGACTTTGTCTCCAAAACCTCTTACATGTGCTGTTCCTCTGATGTACTCCTTTAAAAGAAAAAAGTATATCTACAAGAAATACAAACAAGACCAACCTTTGAAATCAAGAGGAAGGAACGAGCTTCCAAAAAAAAAAAAAAAAAAGAAGCATTGGTTGGAAAACAAACACTACAATAAATAAAGACAAATCAGTGTAGGATAGCAAATAAAAGCGGGAGAAACATGAAAAGAAAAAGAAATTACCTCAACAAAAAAATAAACAGCAGGAAACTATGTAAGAAAATGTGAAAATAAACAAAAAAAATAAAAGATGGGGATAAAAAGACGGAAAGAAATGGCAAATATAATATAAAAACTACCGAGTTATAACGAGGCAGGCAGATAGAGCGACAGAGGGCAAGCTAAAGTCTGAACAACCTTTATTTTTGAAAAATCTTTTCCAGTGGTCCCTCACCTTCCAAAATTAATCCATTCCAGAGCCTTTTTCGTAACCTGGATTTTTCAATAGAACTGCATTTTACATGTAAAACATGTGATTCATTCCAAGGCCCCCAATACTGCCCTTTAAAAATGATAAGAGCATACCTTTTAAGATACTTACTTCGTGTTGACCATGTCTTCTTAGCAGAGTTATAATCTTACAAATGTTTATGCAAGGTTAAAAGCCTGAGCCAAAAAATAAAGCTGCAGTGAGTACACTCGAAAAACTCATGAACAATCTGCTGCTCAGGGGAGCTGTAACCTGGATTTTTCGTTTGCTGGGACTATTGTAAGGTGATGTACCACCATATTTTGAAAAATGACCAGATTCTCTCGGGCACATCGGTCATTTGAGCAGTAAAATGTAACCCACAAGGGGATGGCACATGAACACAGGTGAGTTGGACATTTTTCAAACAATAACGGGGATTTTGGGCGAGACTGAGCCTTCATTCTCCCAGCTGGTGCACCTGTGGGGTTTTTTTTTTGTTTGTTTGTTTGTTTTTTTAAGTTGAAAAATAACATTCATGGAGTGCTTATTATGATTAATATTATTGTTATTAATAATAATATAAAATTATATTTACATAAACAATTTATGACATCCCCACCACCCACCCACCCCCCGTAAAAGTGTCAAGCGTTGACTGGTCTGCGGTGCTCAAAAGGTTGGGAGCCCCTGGTTTAGACCACATGTCATATCGTTGTGACGCGCGGGCTGATTTCATGGACAATACCTTGCAACCGGGGCACAGTGCACTTGAGATCTCATCACAACAAAGGCGCTCTCATCAGGGTTGGCAAAAAGTCAACGCAAACTCAGTCGAGAATTGAAATTATCTTTTTCTAGGAACATGGCTGAATTTGGTACCACATGAATGAAACGAACTTTTCACACAAATTTATTCAGCATTATTTGGTTGCAAGGGGTGTATTTACAGGTTGAAGTCTGACTATTTTCAGTTGTCAGGATTTGTCACAATTCCTGAACGTATCATGCATCAGTGCCAGTACCTATTCTCAGATCAACACTGACACATGGACAGACGCACAAAAATTCATGAAAAAAAAAATAAAATAAAAATGCACGGGTATTAAAGACTGGAGAGAAAACAATAAATCACTCAGAACTTTCCTCGCACCACAACAACAGGAAAAAATGGGTCTTGTGCAGGAATGCTCACATATAGGCCGTGCGACACATGAAACAACAATTGTGAGAAGTAAAAATAAGATTCAATTTACGAGGCGCTGTAGCTAAGCGAGATCATCATTACAAAAACTGTGGTGATATATATACAAACGCACAAATATATACACATACCCACATATACACGTGCACACACGCAAACTACAAACATCTCAGAACTTGAGATGTTTGCATGAGGGCAGAAGATGCTATGAAAAAACTCGGCTAAGTGGGGTGGGATTGGCGGGTAGAGTGATGCTAATGCTGACAGAATAAGTCAGTTTCTGATGAATACAAAGGGGGATTCGTTTTCAAAAGGAAATAAATGTACGGCAAGAATTCACTCCTGGAATGAGAACAGATTTATTGAAGAGCCCAAGGGAAGATTACGTGTCCATGTGTATGAGGAGCAAGGAAAAGAAAACCAGTAAGAAAACTAAGACGAATTGTGTGACTAGAATCACAGATTACACACCAATTTTGAATAATCCACTAATAATCCAAAACACAGAGAGAGATTCCCGAACCAGTGACAAAACTCCAAAGCATGACACTGACAGCTTTCTGTGACGGAACCTGTGTTTCTAAGATGACCAATTATCCAGATTGACACTAACGATGAAATACTTGAATGTCGAAGTGACCATCTCATAACATGTGTTACTCTAAATGTCGGATAGGTTACTAGCTAGTCCGCAAAATCACGTTTTCGTGGACACTGAAACACATGTAGCTTCCCAATTTGCATGTTTACTCATATTTAGATAGCTTGATATATAACTGTTCATCAAAATTTATAAGTGAACACATTAAAAGGAATTGAAAATTCCGATATACAAAATGTGACCTTGAGACGAAGTTAAGGTGACTGGCATACGGACCCGAAAATATTTTTAAAATGCACTCTTTGCAGAATGGTTCTGTAAAAACTTTAGACAAACAAACAACATTGCAGTAATTAATTGTTTCAAAGTTCAAAACAAAGTCCACAAACCAAATGCCCTTTTTGGATCTCAATCTTTCTCAAGTTGATCTCGGGCTCATTTTCTGTAGAATCGTTTACATAAAGCCTGCTCTATGAAAAACCATGTACGCAGGTCGTCTCTGGTACCATCTCCCGTCCGTACGCCTGTCAAAAGATGGGCTGGGTCCATATCCAGACTGTGGTCATGTGTCATGTGATAAACCTTACAAGTGCTGTTTGAGATGGAACCAACCACAAAATGACAGGGGAACGCCACGACAATTTTCTATCCTAACCAAGCATTTTTCACCACAAGAGACAGTTCACACCAACGTCTGTGCGACAGAACTTTTCCATCAACTCATTACCCTGAAACCAGTACTGACTCAAACTCGCGTCCTTTGGTGACAACTCTTCAGGCTTGGTGGAGCCAAAAACGACAAGCTTTGCTTAAATAACTCGCATGTTTTGATGCAGTGCACGAAGTGACGAGGTCAACATACATACCTGCGAAGAGCCTGTAGGTTCTTTGGCCTTTCAAAGTTTTACCTCGGACACCCGGTGAAAGGAGATCTGCACAGAGAGAGGACGAATTGTATTACATAAAAACAAGACCGTTATAATCATCACACACAAGCTACTACAACGTGCAAAAAATAAATAAATAAAATTTAAAAAATGAAAATTAAAAAATGGGGGGGGGGGGGTGTGAAATAGAGACACAGATTTGTCAAATTGAATCCAGATTTACTTTTAAAAATGTGTCCAAGGCATGGAATGGTTCTTGATTTTCAAACAAGATGAGGTCCTGAAAAATCCAGCCATATATAAGCCCCCCCACACACACACACACACACACACACACACACACACACACCTTCATGCTACTCATCCCCACTTATTTTTGTTCACAGCAAACCACAAGAACCAATCAGATCCAGACCTTGAACCCACCAGACATTATAAAATCAATAGGGTTTGAGAGAGTGTGGAGGAGTAACATGATAAAAGATTCGCTATAAACGATTTTGTAATGCCTCGGACCAGTAGGACAAGTCAGTGTTTAGTGATATGTTAACTCATCACCTCAAACTGATAAAATGCTCAACGTGTTCAGAATTTTTCTTAAATTTGTTCTGCACTATATATCAAGTTAGAACTTAAACTGATGGTCATCACATGGTAAACCAATAGACGAGACACAGCAGGTTTACTAGCCCACTGACAAACAAATATGCTAATCTGAGCTTTTAATAGGCGAGGTCACTAATAGTTAAAATGGATAATTACTCAAGGCTCAGTTTCACTTTGGAGAGAATTGGAAAGACTTTGGCATCGGACAATTTGTTCAGATGGATGGATTTGCATGGATAAGATTACATGTTTGGAAGTACGATTTCAGATGGATGGAAGGAAAGGTTTGTTTATTTGGAAGTCTGAACTTGGCTGAAGGGATGGACTCGAAAGTTTGATTGATTGCAACTCCACACAAATAGATGGAACATTTTGTTTGTTTAGAACGGCACACTAGGATGGACAGGTGAGCTTGCTTTGGACAGAAAGATAAGTAGACAGGTTTGAATGGTTTAATGCAGTAATGGAAACCTTTGACTACAACACTAAATATTAATATTAATGAATGGATGGGTGGATGCACAGATAGGCTTGACTGGGCATGGTTAACTGGAGGATTAATGAGTTTGGCTGAATCTATGAGTACATGTGTGTTATTGAAGCAGCATTACTGGAGGTCGAATATAAATCGATATACACAAATTCAGAATATTTAGAGATGAACCAAAAAAAGAAACAAAAAGACATTAAGTTAATCGTGATTGCACCTTTGCTAATCTCCAGGTCCACAGGGTAATCAATGTTCTTGACCAGCTTCTGACAGCCCCCGGTCTTCTCAAAGACAAACCTCTTGAGGTGGAGCACAAGTACAGGAGGAAGTTCCTCCAGAGTCACTCTTCGACTGATCTCAATCTGAATCCAGGACAAAAACAAAGAAAACAAAACAAAACAAACAAAAAAAAAAACCCAGAAGTGCGTGATGAGAACAAGCTACATTATTCTAATCAGTACTTTTGCCATTTCAAAAGGATACAAACTGTGCTGATGAAGACAAAACAATTCGTACCACAGTACCTGCTTTTACAAATAAACTCCACCAGAAGCAAAGCAACCATGCTGATGATAAACCCCTAAGTGTATCCTGACAGGATGATAGGAACTTAAACTGAAGGCTGACTACACATGTGCGACAGATGTTCCTCTTCACCACAGCACGAGACGTTCCACAAACAACGTTTTAACGAGTTAGTGAAGCATCTTTTTGTGTTTAGGGTTCAAAGAGCTTAAACAGGAACTGAACAAGAGTCCATAAAATTACAAACAAGTCCACGCAAACCGCAAGCATACAATAGCTCTGTGTTTTGGAGGCTCGGGGATAGGTGATCCATCACATCGCACTGCGGTCAAACAACAAATACCGTGTGGGGCAAACATGTTTACTCTGAATCAATCAAAAAAAAAAAAAGCACTGAAGCTTTTTTTTTTTTTTTTTTTTTTTTAAATCAAGTGTCGCTCATACTGGGATTTTACAACACTCAACACTAATCAGGTCTTGTGTACCTTAAATGGAAACAAATACCATTTACTACAATTATTTTCCACCTTACACTTCATTGTTGTCGGGGGTCAATATAATAGGTAGACCATTTCGCAATGCTCTAGATGAGGCCAAACATCAGGTCACGATATTCCAAAAGGATATCACATGACCTACACACCGTCAAGTCACAAAGATGAGCACTACCACCCTGAAACACGTCACACAAAGAGCTTAAAGCTCTGTTTATGGAATGAGTCTCCAATTTCAGTTGACTGGTAATATAATCATAAAACTCGAAGCACAAACTTACCTAAAAACTTCACTATATATACACATTAAATTTTTAATCTGTTTATTTTTAGTGCACCATCTGCCATCTTTTGACAAAACAGATTGAAGAATGTTTAACTGGCCTGTTAACATACCTCCTGCTTAGTTTTAGTGGTGTAGCCCTGGACAGACTCGCGAGCCACCATGGTCTCCAGTGCCTCCTGCACTGTGCGGATCTTCTCCGACTGGATGTCCAGTTGCAGTGTGAAGAACGGCTGGAGAGTAGCTGATTCTTTCGAGCTCTGCTGGTATACCACTGATCTGTATGTACACACACCCCATCACGTAGACAAACAAAAACGATGCATGACAGCTGTTTAGTGTCTATAAGAACGATCTGTTCTCTATTTGTGAGCCGTATCTGGTTTGCTTTAAGAACTCTCTGCTATTGACAAAAGGAAAAGGCAGATTTGGTGTTTTTCCGATTCTAATGCTTTTGTCCATAAAACAGTCCACAATAATCATTTCTAAAACTCGGCACTTGGACAACATCCAGTTTCACACATGGCATTTCCCCCTTAAATATCTCTCGGAACACGGCAGTGTTCAAAACGCTTCTGGATGTCAATTGATCATGAAGGAACAGAGTCAACCCTCACACTGTTTTTAATCTCCTGACCAAGGGAGAAATTCAAAAGCATAAGCATTCAAGGTTAAAATTTTTTAAAGGGGCTAAATTTGCGAATACTGGGCAGGAGGCGTTTGAAAAGCAAACCTGTGAGCTTGAATCTCTTCCCTTGTACGATATGCAAAACAAATTAAATAAAATGGACCACAGAGGAAGAGACACTCCTCCATCAAGACCATTTGACAAGCCCAGTGGGGGAAAGATGCCTAAATATGGTAATACTGTGACATTAACCTCCAAAGTTATCAGAAAAACAAGTTACATGGACAAACAGACGAGACCCATTTTCATCACTCTTGCTCCTGTGACCTTCAGTGACAGCAGGAGCTAATAAAAGAATGTGTTTGAAAAATTGACATCAGGCCCAGAACACTTGCACTTTGTTTTTTTGGATTAGCCTTCAATCAGCCATTTAATAGATACTGTGAAAGGAAAACTAACTTTTTACCCAATACACGCATTTGAGCATTTCAACACTCCACGTGCTTGTCCTGTTCCCTGCATGAATATTATTGTCCTGCCCCTATATAGCCTTGCTTACCCTCACACTCTCATGTCAAGCATTTTGAGCACAGAGTATGCTTTCATCATCAAGGTGTGACATTCTGGACTGAAGGAAAGCACCCTCACATAAGATTGAGATCATGACTGTACATTGTGAAGTTATTACGAGTTATTATGGTGAGGCGCACTGATCTTCCCTAAATCATTCAGTCAAATTTTTATGGATGGAGCTGGGGTTTTTGTTGTTGTTGTTTTTAAGAAAAGAATCCTCAACTCGACTTGCAGACTTATTTGTAATTAGGAATGAGTCTGCAAATCAAGTTGAGGCTCGACCCCCCCCCCCCCTTTTTTTTTAAATAAAAAATGCTCGGGATAAATATAAATTGCCAAAGTAACAGCCCACCCTAAAACCTGAGTTGCTGAAGGTAAAAAAATGAAAATGATTCCTTGTGAAAATATGCAGTTTATTAAGTAATCTTTGTGTTTATGTTGCCAGCATTTCAATACTTTTAAAAATCAATTCAATAGATTAATTTAAATGTAGTCAGACCCATTATGGTTAAAAAAAATCTAATGAAATGATAATGGTATTCTGTAGTGACTGCTTTAAAAATAGATCTAACTTCAGAACGTGAAGTTTTCATGCAGGGCTCACACCTTTCCTGCTTCCTGCAAGTGCTCAAAAGCTGCTCTCCAGTTGTGTCAGAATAAATGAAATCAAACAGGTGGGGGATAAGGCTTGATGAAATTAATTTGTGGGGAAAAGTAAGAAGTACTCTTTCAAGAATACAAAAAGGACTGTCATGTTTTGCCTGGTCGGGTCTGTGAAAGGCTTTCAGGGTAATCTGCTTTGTATAATGAATTCGTTCATAACCCGGTTACCCAAACATCACCTCCTCGGGCAAACCGTCTCCAAATTTAGTCATGAACAATGCCAAGCTGTAACCTCACACACGATCCGAGACGGGGTTCATCTTTTTGGCTCAGGCAGGTTTGGCTTTTCATAAGCACAGCTGAAGAAGCATCCTGGCCAGGCACAGACTCACATCACAAACACAGGCTCATGTGTCCGATTAAACACCGAGTTAAAAGCTCACACTGGTTTGTGTCAAAAATGTGGAAAAGGAAAAATACGCTCATGGAAGAGAGCAGAAGGTGGATTCATGCTCACAGATGTACTATCATGTTTATTTGATTTCACATCTTCAATTTGTTCCTTAAAATAATTTTGGACGATGAATGAGAAAAACTGGGTCTGTCCATCACAATGCAAAAAAACTTAACTTATTCAGAAAGAAAAGAGACGTGTTGAATTTGCTCGCAAGAAAAGAAAAACAGAACAGATGTTTTGGAAAAGACGGCTGAAATGATAAAAGCACTGGATGATATGACTGAATCCTGTTCATCAATTAGAAACCAGAGCCCCTCCCACATGCTTACAGTTGGTTCTTGAAGCAAACTTTCAACTCTCGAAAACATATTTCGTAACCATGACTCTTCCCTATTTACAAGTCCTCGATATACGACTACAAGAATATGGGACACTGATAATGATATAACGGTATATTGCCAAGCACAATAACTTAATTACAATATTCATGCATTATCCACTTCAAGTTAATTAGTGCTAAACAGATGCTTACAGATTTGAAGAGCTGTATTTCATCACGATATTTAAAATTAAAATAATATAATTTTAATGAAATTCAAAATGGCTTCCTTATCACTGCAACGCACTCTCGGCCTGCTACACAACAAAAGGTGGTATAAATTGCTTTCACACTCACGGAAAAAGGAACACGAAATCCTTCACATCGTATTTTCTGGGATGATTAAATGGAGTTCACCTACCTCATGTGCCCTCCAAATATATCGGTGATGGGGGTCCGAACGAAATCCGCCTGACGGGTGACAGAGGTTTTGTTCCTGGGTCCAACCTGCTCCCATTCGTTCTCGCTACCCTCCTCTTCCTCCTCATCATCCCTGTTTGTGGATTCCTCAGTGCCTACATGGGATCCTGGCCCATTCTGCGTGGACCATTCTGTACATAAACGAAATTGTGAACACATTAGCCTCTGTCATTCTTCAAATGGTGCTCTTCTAGTCTTCAAATGTGCAGCTTGGCACAAGAAAGAACCAACAAAATTTTGGGCATGATCCAGACGAGTTCAGAAGGATTTTATCATCTTGAGAGAGAATTACATATTTTGAACTCATAGTTTACAAATACATATCTAATTGAAAAAAAAATTAATTGAAAAGTTGTGATCACACTACCTTCGTTAAAGTCTATACAGTGGTACCTCAACTTACAAAATTAATCCATTCCGGACGTGGTATGTACATAACCTGAATTTTTCATAATTTGAGCAGCGTTTTACATGTAAAAGGCCTGATTCGTTCAAAGGCCCCCAATACTACCCCCTATACCCTTTAAAATTTATAAAAGTATACCTTTTAGGGCCTCCTTCTGATTCAATAGCGTACCGATGGTAGACGAGTTTGGCCATATTCCTTTGCGATATCACTCAACCGCATGCCACGAGCCCACTTCTTTTCACTCGTACCGGGAATCACTTTCGTGCGCGTGTGTGTGTGTGTGTGTTGATCATGTCTTCTTAGCAGAGTTATAATCTTACAAATGTTTATGCAAGGTTAAAAGCCTATCCAAGATGGGTATTATGCAGATTCAGCTCCCTCCTAGCCAATGGGAGGCCAGCAGGGCAGGGTGTTGGGAGATTGCCAATGGGAGAGCAACTCGCACCGTTTGAATTTTTGAGATGACACGTTTCATAACACGAATTTTTTTTTCGTATCCAGAGACGGAAAATTGAGGTAAATGCATTTCGTGACCTGGATTTTTCGTTCGGTGGGGCTTTCGGAAGTGGAGGTACCACTGTATTCTGATAGCATTTCTTGTTCAGACATTTCATTAAAGCAAGCGTTCAAAGTTATGAAAATACATACAATTTAAAAAAAAAAAAAAGAAAAAAAAAAAAAAAAAGAAAAAAAAAAGTATTCCGCTATTGCATTACAAAGTCAGTCAGTGATGGCTCAATTCCCATTGGGGGGGGGGGGTAAATAAATAAATAAAAACTCAACAGCACCACGCCCACATTGGCCTGAGCCCCAAGTGAACCCTTTCGCCATTGTAAGACGACTGGTACTGTAGAATAACCTCAAGTGAGCGGCACAGTATTTCTACTGGGTTGCCCACTGTGTGTATATCTTCCATTAAATGTATACATTTTGGTGTTTACATTTTATTCAAATAAGATCTCTATTTTTGCGACATCACTGTTCTCATCACTATGTCCATCTTTGTGTCATTTTTAAATCAAGGCCAGAATTTACAAATCAGTGATAGCATCAAACTTGCCCGTTACTTCTGCAATTCCTATTTTGACACGTGGAGGGTGAGGGGGCATCTCCTAGTGTTTACATGCAACTATTCAAGTGGACATTCCTGAGGTTTTCTCCATCTGTGGAGTTCTATGGCAGTTTCTGAGCGGCGGTGAGAACATCAAGTTAAATGCCTGTGTGATGGATAACATGTTAATATTAAGGGTAAACATTTGAGTATGTCACTTTTCTCCTCTGAAATTTTGCATCAAAGTGTGTGAAGGGAATCATGACAGCTCATCCGTTTTGTTTTGCTTGCCAAAACTATGTGTCCAAGAGGTTAAGCCTAAAGGGTTTCACGTGTTGGAGTCAAAAGTCCAATTTTTAATAAAGAATAAATTATTTTCTTAATTTGCAGGTTGGTGTTTCACTGACAATTTTTAAATTATGAATTTAAAATTAATCTTAATCTAAAATGTCTTGGGGGAAGCTGCATTTTCCATGACCACAAAAAAAAAAAAAAAAAACAAAGAGTATAATTATTTTGTTTTACTTTTTATCCCACTATTAACTTTTATAATGAAGCCCAAGAGCCAAAACATACATATTTACTTGTAGCTTACACTTCCTTCTGGGTTATGTCAGGCAGTTCCTGCTGTCGGCAAGGATTTCCCCGAGTGGCTGCCATATTGTTTTTGGGAAAACCGTTTCATAAATTAGCTCAATACTGATCCACCAAATCATCATGATTGCCACTGAAGACATTTCAGGTAAAAGTTAACATCTACATTTCACACAGGAATCCAAAACAAAGTTGGTTCGGCTGGGTCCGAAAACCCGTTCAGAGTCTCAAATGATTCTTTCCACTGGGTATACATGAAGAGAGGAATTCTGGACAAGAATTCAACAGAAAACTTTCTCGGAAAACCTTTATAAATTAGAATGATCATTTTAATTTGTCATTCTGTATTATTTAAAGGGTACTTGTGATGAATTAGTGTTTGGTTATTTAAAATGGGTGTGCACAAGTGTTACGACTCAAGGCATGCCCAGAGACATGTTGCCTTTCTGACTGGCTGTTCCAGCATTGTAGTTACGTCAACGTATTGGAGTAGCTGGGCTACGTCACTGACCCCAAGCATCGTAACATGATCGGGCAGTACTGAGCTGGACAAACAAGCACAGAAATCACTTTTTTAATTCCTACACTGACGGGAAAGAAGAGTTGGTAAGGCGTGAGCTCCATGAGCCACTGTGGATTTACAGTCACGCTCATCTCTGAATGCATTCTCATCCTCAGAGTCACGAAATGTAAGCTTCACTGTCCCCACAAGAGACCTCAACCCCACCCAACGTATTGACAGAACTTCTTGGTGTGTGGGGGGCGGGGGGTTTTGCACGCAACTGCTACGCTGATAATGCCCAGAGTTAAGCACGCAACTCGTAATCCAAGAGATAAAATGACACTTTTTATGGTCATTTATGTGAAAATAAGTACCTGTATAGCTTATACACATCACATACGCAACAGTCGGCTTGAAAGATGTTACTGATACACTTTGTGTGTCAAAAATATATTATACATAGTGAACCAATGACCGGAGTGGAAAAATAAAATTGACATGAAAAGAACAATGAATATGATTGTAAAAATGCAGAACTCAACCCACTCTCATCCGGAGGAGAGATGAGCTTCTTGAGTGCCAGCATCTCCTCGTGCAATCCGTTCAGTGTGAAACCAAGATACTCCTCAGCATCCTCCTGACGGCCCTGACGGAAAACCACAAGCAGTCCAATCACAGCTGAGTGCAGCTCAAACTCAGCATCACAACAAAACATTAACATGCGGTTCACAATCAGAAAGGAATGTTGATAACACATTCAAACATAGTTTGTTATTTGTGGGTATAACCACAAACCGAATACACACCACTGAATAAACCTCGTACCTTCTCGGAGAGGCTGGATTTAATGAGAGTGAGGAGTTTGTAGATGTAGGTCGGCTCAAAAGCAACACCTGGTCTGATATCTTTTATCATCTTCTCCCCAGCAGCTGCATGGAACAAAAGTCATACTATTACATCACAATCCATGCATGCATACACGCATACACACACTATATAGAAGGTACAGCCATCCCTGGGAAGGAGAAAGAGACTCTCACCTTGCTGTTTAGCCTTTGATGGAACGGGCATGTTGCTGAACTCATTCACGAGCCGAACGCTTTGGCATTAAAAAAGAAAAACATGCATCATGGAGTGCAGACAAAATCGAATGTTCCAGGAAAACATCCTTTAGTTTTAAAATCAGATTTTAAATCATTAAGATTAACAAATCTCCACATGTACTCTTGGAAGGGCTAAGCAGTACATTGACAAATCTTTGTATCATATGATTCCTCAACCAAATATCCTGTTTACTAAAGTTTATCCAAAAGATCAACATTCCTCCAATACCTGAACCGCCCACAGTCGCACTATATACACTACAGCATACATCACAATTAAGTGAAAAAAATGTCAGAAAATACAGTGATATAACTATTCCCTCATATGGCCAAGCCCTCACTCTTATAGATATAAATATATAAAATACCAAAGCCGAAAAAGACAGACACACACACTCACAAGTTGTCCATCATAGGCGTGGAGGTGCATGGTCTTTGCGCTTCACTGAAGATGGGGATTGATTTCATCAGGTGATACATGGGTGGGCATGCGATCAGCGCCTGTAGGGTCTGAGATGTACAGTCAAGGGCAGAGTGACACTGAGAACAGGACCCCCCCCCAAAAAAAAAAGTGTGTGAGATGATTGTAGTGTTTAAACAGTCATGTGTGAGGGCAGGGGAAAGGATACAGCGTTGATGTAGCACCAGTTTCCTTTATTAATCAGTCCTCTGGGTTGCAAAGACACAGGCTTGTGTATCAACTTCACATTTTCAATAAGTTCTGATGAGAAATCAGACAAACTGAAATCAAACGATGATACTTTAAACAAAGGAATAAATTTACTGGCAATTTACTAGTTGAACAAAACTTGTGTTTTACAAAAAAATATATCAAAAAAGGGAAAAAAATTAAGGAATGAGTAAATAAAATTACACTCAAACCCATGAACCACACTAAAAAGTATGTCCAGTCCCAAAATGGACACCAAAATAATGGCGATGGGTAATTGTTAAGTGAGATTTAGGCTGTGGTGACCATATTAAAACATGCAAACCCCCCCCCACAAAAAGTTGTGTAATTACTCAGTTCCAACATTTTTAGACGTATAAGCGAATAAACTGAATTCCAATTTAAAATGCCAACTTTGACGCCATATTGAACATCAGAATACAGCAAAAATCTTAAGCTCGTGCAGTAACAGTCTCAACATCCTCACCAAAATGGTGATGATCACTTGTCATGTTTGTGTGTGCAAAATGCGGGGGAGGATTACACATGACAAAGGCAATAATCTGGGGTGCAAAAAATATAGGATGCGATGGAAATTAAAAATAGATTCAATAAGATACGAACACCTTGCTTTAAAAATTAACAATTAGTACATATTTGAAATAATTTATAAACACCGTATTCGACGTAATAAGCACCCTGCTCCAATAAGCAACACCCCCCCCCAATGTTTATCTCAAGTCAAATAACCACCCATGTGTACTGGGAGCAAAATTGTAGCTCAAACTTACCAATTTTATTCGATCAGTCTCTGTAACGGTAAAATGAGGCATTCAGTTCCTGTAAAAGTGAGTTTACACGGTATTTCAAGACCCCCTGCCACTGGGGAATGTCTATAATGTTCATCAGTAACAACCCATCATTTGATTGTTCCGCCGTGCTTTAAAAAAACAGGAAAATATTTTGCCGTGTTCACTTGGTAAAGGTCCAACAACTGATGAACCAATAGAGACTGCTACAGCAAAACTATGGGATACTCTGAATGGAGAGATGAGCCAGATATGGACCTATCAGAAAGTGATGAGTATTTTTCACCCGATTCTCCTGTGAATTGACTTCATACATTTAAAGACGTTCTTGGCCATGCGGTTTTGTTTATGTTCGTGTTGATTGGTTCAATGTGCCACGTGCTAAAGTTGACATTCATCTTGATTGGCTTGACTTTACTTCTGGAAAAAGGTTTAAAGGAACAGCACCGAGAGGTAAAAATAAGAGGTCTTTTTAAATAAAATGATGCTGTTTTTGCAAGATCCTCTTGCAAGATGAACATCTGCAAATTATGGAATGAAAGCTATGCTATTTTAGTATCCATAAACTGACAACATGCTTTAAAATATTCATCACTTGACATTTTCACAAAAAATACATTTACAGAATTGAGTTAGTAAAACTACACACTTGATATTTACTGTGAATTTGCTTCATATGAAACACAACAAGAATTAACATTTGAAAAGGTTTAGTTCATGTATAATCGTTGTCAATCTTTTTTTTTTTTTTTTTTTTATAAAGAGTGTTCCACCACCATCTAAACTGTGGCACACGATGGGAATGCGTGAAGCCTGAGTAAAGAGGTGGAGGGTACGCTGTGCTATTGCACGCCTAGGAAGGGAGATTGCCACAGAGAGACAATTCCCATGGTAACGTGGCAAAAACTCTGACCAATCAAGTAATGAACAGAATAGGAGTATTAATTCCACCCTAACACCCATAAGCACTATTGTATTTGTATCTTGCAGTGTTGAAAAAGGGTATAATTTCTTTGAGGGCCAAAAGAAATTTCAATGCCAGATCTGTTACATAATGTCATGTGTGGAAATGTATGTATACACACACACACGTGTGTGTGTATGTGTATGTATATATGTGTATATATATATATATATATATATATATATATATATACACACACACACACACACACATATATATATACATATACACACACACACGTATATAGAGGATTTTCTGAGTAGATCCTTCCGTAGGAGAGTGCTCAATACTTTTTGGTAGAGCAAATAAACAAAATACATACACACACACATACATATATATATATATATATATATATATATATATATATATATACACACACACACACCCCTACTAACGAAATTCATCCGTTCTAGTGCCGGTTTCGTAACGCGGGAGTTTCGTACGTAGGGGCGCATTTTACATTTAAAACACCTGATTCGTTCTGAGGCTCCCAAGACCACCCCATAAACCCTTTAAAAATGATAAAAGTACACCAATTTTGTATGAAATGTGTTAAAAGTAAAAAAAAAAAATTATGAAACCATTTAAACATTTTATTAACATTAAACCATTTTATTAACATTAATTAAACCATTATTAAATATTTTTTAT
This sequence comes from Plotosus lineatus, assembly GCA_024760905.1. Lineage (NCBI taxonomy): Eukaryota > Metazoa > Chordata > Actinopteri > Siluriformes > Plotosidae > Plotosus > Plotosus lineatus. The sequence continues at coordinate 15,243,941 of CM045751.1, forward strand.
TAACACACACTCACACACACACCTGTCTCTCTCACACACACACAATGCAGTATGCATTAAATGTGTATTGTATGCCCACAAGCAGGATGGAATTGGAGTTCAAAGCGCATTCCCTGCTTGACAGATCGGAGGTCCAAACTCAACTTTAACTTAATTCCTTGGGGGATCGGAGGTCCAGATGAGCCGTGTTTTCCTCACATGCGTCACACTTAAACATTTACTGAATTAAACAACTTAAAAAACTAAAGAGTGAAGCCGCCTCCTGTCTCTATCGCTCTCTAACACACACAGGTATCCCTCACTTTCCGCGGTAAATGGGAGCCGAGACACCCACCTACCATCATAAAAATGCAAGTAGTTTGATGGGGAGTTATGGTTTTTTTTTTTTGTTTTTCTTGCATAATTGGCCTGGTTTTGTGGCATTTTCCTTAACATTTCCTCTATTCTTCCTTAATATCCTTATTTTTTAATTTGATGAATATTTAAAAAAAAACACATTAATTATAGCACGAAGTAGCAAGGGATCCCTGTGTGTGTGTGAGTTTTTTTTTTCAAGTTAAAACTTTTTTGGAGCACATTAACTACAGATGCTTACTTTTAAGTTAATTTCAAAGTAAAGAAAGCTTTCATTTTGTGTTCATGTTCAAAACACAGTTCATGGTTGACATGATGCACTTTCCTGTTGTAACCTACAAGTCTGACTTGATACCAATAACACTTTCACATGCACTGGCCACTGTGCTACCAGGTAATGTTAGGTTAACAAAACCACAATGGGTCACCTGGTATACCCCTGCCATAAGACCACTCATTTTTTATTTTCTGTTTGACGGATTTTTCAGCACAAATTTAGCAATGTCGGGGAAAATAAGAAAGGGGAAGAAAAAAAAAGAAAAGAAAAAAAATCAATAAAGCCACTCGATTTCAAATATTTACAATTTTGGAAGGGGAAAAAAAAATCTATACAATTCTCTCTTTAATGCCCTGTGTGCCAGTCTCATCTCTCTGACTTCCGTACGCCTCATTCTCCTCTTCCTCCACTCTGCACTACCTCCTTCCTGCCTGCCGACGTGATATGATCAGAAGGGTTAGTTGACTTGTTTATTCTCGTTTTATTGTTATTATTTAGTATTAATGTTAATGTACATATATTACGAAATATTTGTTTTTACGTGTTTATCTTTAATATACTCGATCAAACATGCATTTGTGGCAGGTTATACGAGTTTGGGAAGAGGTTGGAATGGCTTAATTGGTTTTCTGTTATCTCTTATGGGAATAATTGTTTCGTCTAACCAGCTTTTCAGGTTATGAGCTCACCCTCGGAACAGATTAAACTCGTTGGCAGAGGTATAACTGTACTTTAAAAGTGACTCACGCCCAAAATCAATGTTGACACTTAAAACTCAAAACAACTCGTGCTTAAAAGATACTTAGTTGAAAACACTTCAATTAAAGACGATCATGTTCAGAAAATCCTTCCTTTCAATCTGTACAAATGCATCCAAGTTGTTAATTATCTCCAACAATGATACTTCAAGTTAGCTCCCACTGTTTTGTCTCCGGGTCAATCCATGTCATTCTTTACAAAGCGTCACATTTATTTTTACTAAATGTACATCTAGTTCAGAAATCATGGTGGCGGAAACATCAGAGCTGACGCTCCAAGATTTTAGGAATGAAAACTAACTTCAACAAACTCCAGAAACTATTTCAAAGCAAAGATGTTAATTCCCTACCCAGAAACACTACCACAGATCTTTAAGTAATTCTCTTCTCTGCTCATGGGGTTCTTATCAACAGGAACACGGGTGGGTTCTGATAGAAATAAAACAGTTCTGACACACAATTATCCAAGAGTATGAAGAGCAACCTACCATCAAGCCCGAACAACGGGAAAACATGAGTAAAGCAGCTTTATCGTGTCAGCGGCACACCGAAATCGCACTTACGAGTTGTTTAAAAGCCTAAACCTGGCTTTGTTCCAAGAGTCCTGTTTAGGAAAATGGCTCTGATTTAACAGTTCAATGAATAAATTTTATAGAGCACTTGGGTAAGACAAAAAAAAAAAAAAAAAAAAAAACCCACAACATGGATCTGAACCCTCGTAAATGCCTGAATAAAATTTGAGTTGACATGTGCCATTACAATAAAAGCTAAGGCACAAGCTGGGACAGATTTTATACCACCGAAACTGAAAAACTGGGACAAAATACGTTACACTTATTTACAGAAAAAGATTAGTCAGTGGTTTATAAGTGAGAATGTCGATGAAGCATTTTGAAAACAGTTTTCACCCAGACTCATCATTCTGAGGGGATTTTTCCCAGCATGATACATCTGTGATTAAGCAGTCCTGATGCTAGATGGAGGTTTAAGTGTCCAACCACACACACGCGCACACACACTGGGGATAATGGTGTGAAAGGAGGGCGTAGACCTGACAGGATTACGGCTTCAGAAAACAATTCCAATGCTTAAATTATCACACTGCACTTGAAGATAATGGATTCCCAACAAAGAGATTTTTAACGTCGTAGACATAGTCAACGAAGAGTGGTCACACAGCAACAATCAATTCTGTTCACACTAGTCTCCACACTATCGTCAAATAACGGTCACTAAAAGTCCAATTATATTTATCTGACCCCCGAATATACTCCAAGAGTGAACACAAATCAGTTTTAACATTCTCATAAAAATCAAAACATGACCAGCCATGAACAAGTTTCTGCTGCCACCTAGTGGACACATCACACTGCACTGAGGTTTCTTAACCGGTTCACTGTTAAATGGCTAAAAAGTCTAAATTTCTATTCCAAATTCATTCATTTCACCCCATTTTTAGACTGCTTTTATTCACTTTGGTACACATGGTTGCTTTGATTAAAGCATTAAAATAATATCACAACATGGCAATCGCTTCCATTCCATTTACAGCATTTATATTCATTTAAAAATATACATCAGCAATGGTTTTCTCGTGGTTAGTGTGGTGGTGGAAATCCTGAGTGTTCACACCTTCAATCATCAATACCAGCAATCAGTGAAACACTTGAAGACAAGGTCAGAAGAACTTTCTAATTTTGGCTCATTCCACCAGGAATCCTCCACATGTCACTTTGTCATAATATTAAAAAGGTACAGATCACAGGTCTTGCTACATTACTGACTCTACATGAGAAACTACACTGATTATCAATTCCACTACTTTTGCCTTAACAGTTATTTCAGGATAAACCATGGTGTGACACCATGATAAGCACCATTGGCAGATTACAAAATGGATGCTCAGCCAGAGTTGACACACATGTCCTGAGCTTAAAGTGAGTAACAGCATGCTAACTTAACTGGATGTTAATCTGCACATACGTTTCCATCCCTCTGGAAAATTACTCGGAAGTAGAAAATCAGTATGTCATCCAACATTTCTATTTTATGTCAGAATTTAGAAACAGATTTCCATTAAACTTCTATAAACATAACATATTAGCGCAGTAGATAACTTGGGAACTCAGCAACTGACATGTGGAAATAAGTATACCTATCATCTTACAACTCTTTATATCTCATGTTCTGGAAGTTTAAACTAGTGTCTACAAATAGCAAACCATCTCTCTCTCTCACACACACCTGCTATAGATACAGTACCTGCCAGCTTTGTTGCCATAGGATCTTGGGAAACCGGAACAGGCCCCTCCCGAACATCAGACGGTTTCTCAATCTGTTCAACGATGGTCGTGGGTGCCACAGGTACCTCAGTGGCTGCAGCCTTCACCTCAACGTACGCCTGAGGGCCTCCAGGCAAAGGCTTGGAATTGTGGAAGAGACTAGCCCAGGACTTGGGGGCATTGGGGACAGTTGCCATTGCTGGAGAGAGCGGAGAAAGCGAAGGTGCCTGGACCACTGAGTCTGTGGGGGATGGATGGGGAACAGCACTTGTCTGAGTATTGACCATGTCGAGTCTGGTGGCAGGCGATTGCTCTGATGTGCCGTTAGTCTGGTGCTCGTCCTCATCAGTAGTCACAGGATCAGCGGTGGGTACAGCAGCAGAAGGGGGGGGAGAAGGTGAAGACGTCGGGCAAGGGGTGTTCCCATCACTGCCCTGCAGTTCGGGGCTCTCTAGAGCGGGGGGTTCCGAGTGCTGCTCTGCAGTCCTGACCCCTTCAGCACGGCCACCGCTCTGAGAGGAGGAGGAAGTGGAAGAGGAGGAGGACAAAGACGCTTCGGCATTACCATCCAACAAAGAGGCGCCTCCAGTCGTGAAGTCCACAGAAGATTCATCAGGGCTGTCACAAGTCCTCTGATTGGTGGGTGGGCCAGGCTGGCCTGAAGATGATGTGGAAGAAAGAGTAGAAGGGTTCAGGTCACTGCCAGTGTCCTCTCCCAGGTTAGGAGTGCTGAGGCCATGTCCATTCACCAGTCCTGTGCCGGCCACACCATCCACTGCCGAACCACTGTTCTCACAGCCCTCCAGGTAGTTATAGTATCCTGGAGGTCTTTTTTTCTTTTTCTTGCGCTCTCGCTGCCCGAGGCCACTAGAGAGACCATCTATGTCAGAGGATGCCTGCTGGCCATCCAGGGCTGAGGGCTCAGGGTCAGTGCAGTCCACAGAAAGGAAACCAGGCCCCAGCGAGACGCTGGAGACGGGTGAAGCTGTGGGAAGAGGTTTCTGAGCTGGCTGGCAGGCCAGGATAAACTCAGGAGCCTGAGGGTTAAGAGTGCTGGATACTTTATACAAGGAGTCCTTTACCGCCACAGGCTCCGAATTCATCACCTCATCCACACCGAACTCGATGTGCTGGTAGTCTTCTCCTGTAGATGACAGGGTTATGTTAACATACACTAGTACCTGATGGTTCACTCACAGGCAAACAAAAAGGTTGCTTCAATTTCCATGATAAACTAATTCCGGATAAATATTGTAGTAAAACACCAGGACACCGAGGGATGACAAAAGACAAATCCAATTGTTTACACATAAACCTAGATTTAATGCAGTTTTTATAACATTTTAATGATGACATCCTCCGAATGCTGGCCATCGCTGTTTATGTGCACTTGATTTCTGAAGGCTGCCATGGTTTGGCAGGTCATGTCGGGTGGAAGAGCAGCTTTCACCTGTTGAAATAGGACTTCTGAAGGCTTCAAGAGTTTTGACCATACATTCATGATTTACAGCAGCCATATGGGTCTTTTTTTAATATATATATTAAATACACATACACACACATTATATAATTTTATATATATATATATATATATATATATATATATATATATATATATATATATATATATATATATATATATATATATATACACACACACATACATACACACACACATATTCCCCTGACACTACTGGCAGGTCGTTGGAGGTGCTGAGGGAAATGATTCTGGTGTTCCCCTGACACCCCCCCCCTTATATATATAGTGTGTGTATTTATATATATATATATATATATATATATATATATATATATATGGGGGGGGGGTCAGGGGAACACCACCACCAGAATCATTTCCCTCAGCACCTCCAACGACCTGCCAGTCGTGTGCAGTAACTCCATCTTACTGAAACCACATATCAAGTTCATCAAGCCCAGGGTCTTCAAGTTGTGCCCTCGATCAGTGTAACAGTCTGAAGTTATGGTAAAATATACACACACACACCCCATTAAAAAACAAAACAAAACAAAAAAAAAACGCGATACCGGATGAAGTTTCATTTGTTGAAAAAAAATTTTTTTTGGTTATCCTTCTATTATTTTTTATACCTTGGAAATGTCGCATGTTGTTTTGGGTCACACCGTATTAACCTCTTGGACATGTACACAGGGTATCACATTCAATTTGACACTCAAGATGATTTAATGCATTGTTAAGAAAATTAAAATATCAGTTCACATCAAAAATAGAGGAAATTAAATATTTCAGCTGGGGGTCAAAGGGGCTTCAGGGCCCCTGAAGCTGACAAAAATAGCGGAATTCCGCAAAATAGCTAAATAGAGGAGATCTGGAATCCCTGTTTAATATGATGCAAAGTCAACAACTATA
>CM045751.1:15255000-15282500 GCA_024760905.1 Plotosus lineatus
GGTACTGGTCCAATTCGCCAGAACGGGTCCGTTGAAGAGGAATTCTCAGATGGAATTTTAATTTTGATGCCTCCTGGCAACCTCCCTTTATAAAAGTGTTCCCAGGTATATCCAACCAAGTCACCCAAGGGGATGATCGAGAACTTGCTACAGGGATTTTATTTATTTATTTGATATAGCTCCAATGTGGCGTGCGAATGTCTTGGGATCCCCCAAGAAGAGCTGGAGAGTGGAGCAAGGGAGAGGGATGCCTGAGTTTCCTCTCCTGCACCTGATGCCTCCATGACCCAACCTCGACAATCAGCAGAAAATACATGGATGGATAGAGGGTCTTCAGGTGTCGTAGTTGGTTGCTCAAATATGTTCGGGTGAAATAAATAATTTCCTCTGATGTGCATTTCTTTTTATCTCATCACATGACTGTGTTTATTCATATACTTGATGATCAGAAACAGAAATGGTGGAATCGGACTGTTCCACTGTCTCAGGATAGACAGTATCCACCCCACAAACTCAAGTTAATGCTTTAATTCATTAAAAAAAGAGAGAAAATCTTATTTTACACTACTCAGCTTATGTTTCCTTCGAGAATATACTAAAACGATTAGCGATACCAAAGGTGAGGACAATTCAGCTTTATTCAGCTTGCATTGGGGGTAAAAAATTGTATACAAATCATGAAGTTTTGTTGACAACTCAGAACATTTTTTGAAGGTTAAAATAATAAAAAAAAAATATATATATATATATAGTTTTACCTCAACAAAACAGCGAGGTGTCACAAAGAACTGATTGAACTCGTCCGGGCTGAACTCCCCAAAGATGTACTGTGGAAATAAAAAGCCAGATTTATAACTCTTCATCAAACTTTATCTAATCATGATTAGTTCTATGTGGGAATGCAACGGGTTTTATTCATAAACAAATGTGCAAGTATTTATGAAGGTTGCAACAAAAAGTAGCAGCTAAAATTCTTACTTTTAATAAAAAAGGAACAACTAATAGCAAATCACCTTGTTCAACATTAATGAATGTTGGTGAAAGCAGCAGTCAGGTTTGAATACAAAACAAAAGCCCCTGCTTAGTCGGTCAAAAAAATACATAAAAATCAATAATAAGAAGAACAAGAACCGCTTTGATTTCCTGTTGAATTTATTTTCAGGGACACTGCTGTGCTAAAAGCGATGTAGATGTGTTTTATACAAGCTCCATGAAGTAATTTAAGCTTTAACTAAAACAGATCACTTCATGATCAAACTCAAAATACTGATCATATACCACTAAAGCATTGCCTGGCTGACGGAAAACAAATGTTGAAGCCTCCATTTAATAGATCCTCCAACAAAATCATCTCTTGGCACTCATGCTAATACTGCTGCTTGCACTACGGAGGCTGAGACAGAGCCAGCTGAGGACATGCTGACAGTCAATACGTTCACCAAAGCCCTCGACTCCCTGCAGAGTGATATTTTTCTCTAAAATCGAGTCTGATATTGCTGCTGTCTAAGAACTTGCCTGTAGCTACTCTGCATAGATCCATGAACGAACAAGATGACTGCTTGAAGGAGCTGCTCATATCCGAAACAGCAACAAGTGACTATCTGCCCTGGAGACAGTGGTCAACAAGCAATCCTGTGCTGGCCGTGGACGTTGTGGCTTCCAGCACACATGCCAACATCAGAGTAACCTCTGATGTCTCAGTGGACTGATACAGCTGACTAACGAGCATAATTCAACCTCATTGTAAATACTAATGTTGCCTTATCTGGACTACAGACATTTGCTTGACTTGCTGGTTAATCTGTGCCCCCACTATCTGCAGTTTTGAAAAGCCAATAGTAACTCCATCACCCCTCCCTGCTCCCCCCAATTCCTTGCTGCAAAGGAGGTCACACTGTGCTGCAGTCAAGTTGTACATTTGTGTTCATTTGACTTCTGGTTTGAATTGGAGGACTTATTTACTTTGAGTTAATGGCATTGTTTAATCCAGTTTATAAATGGTTAGCTTTTTCATTTGTTTTGACATGTTGCTAAAGCTGTCTATTGATTTATGTGCTGCAGAATTCATCTCACATATGCACACTAGACATAGTCAAATGGATGCCCCTTTTGTTTGCTTATTTGATTTATATATATTTATTTATTTTTAACACATTTGGTTGAACTCCCTGCAATAGCCTGGCAAGCTATCCAAGGTGTATTCTGCCCTCACCCAGAGTTGGTGAGCTTTTCAGAAAATTTATGAATGGTTTAAACTCCTCAAACTCTCATCTTCAGAATGCTTAGTCACCATGAAATGTACCAATGTACAGAGGAGAGATAGTGAGTATATGTCCAAACCATCTCAATCAAGCCTCTCTGACTTTCTCCAAAACATCTTACATGTGCTGTCCCTGTGATGTACTCATTCCTGATCCTATCCATCCTCGTTACTCCCAAACAGAACCTCAAGATTTTCATCTCTGCTACCTCCAGCTCTAGCTGCTGTCTTTCCCACAGGGTCACTGTTTCTAAACCATACATCATTCGCTGGCCTCATCACCGTCTTGTATACTTTTCCCTTCATTCTTGCCGATACTCTCCTATCACACCGGACACTTTTCTCCATCGATTCCAACCTGCCTGCACACGCTTCTTCACCCCTTTTCCCACACTCTCCATCGCTCTGGATTGTTGAACCCAAGTACTTAAAATCCTCCACCTTCTTTATCTCTGCCCCCTGTAATCTCAACGTTCCTCTTGGGTCCTTCTCGTTCACACACATGTATTCTGTCTTAATGCGGCTAACCTTCATTCCTCTCCTTTCCAGGGCATACCTCCACCTCTCTAGATTTTCCTGCACTTGTTCTCTGCTCTCACTACAGATCACAATGTCATCTGCAATCATCATAGTCCATGGAGATTCTTGTCTAACCTCGTCTGTCAGCCTGTTCATCACCATGCCAAACAAGAAGGGGCCGAGAGTACTCTCCTACCTGTCTCCCTGATCACATTGGCTGTGGTTGTCCAGTCATCTGGAAGCACTTCCTCACCACCCAAAGTCTGTTTCAACTCATCTTTGAAGACAACACGACCCTCTTCCTTTTTCAACTTCCACCACTTTGTCTTCTGCTCTACCTTCTTCACCATCAGCGTCATCCTGCATACCACCATCCTATGCTGTTTGGCAACACTCTGACCCACTACTACTTTGCAGTCACTGACTTCCTTCAAATTACATCAACGACACAAGATGTAGTCTACCTGTGTGCTCCTACCTCTGCTTTTATAAGTCACCCTATGCTCCTGTCTCTTCTGGAAGAAAGTATTCACCACAGCCATTTCCATCCTTTTTGCAAAATCCATCAACATCTGTCCTTCTGTGTTCTCTTCCCATCCACACCATGATAAAACAGTTTAAACTCTGCTCCTAAGTTTCTAGCCTTGCTATCTTTCCACCTGGTCTCCTGAACATACAGTGTGTCCACCTTCCTACTCTGCATCATATCAGCCAGCTCTAGCTTTTTCTTTCATAGTTCCAACATTCAAAGTCCCGTCTCTCAGTCCGAGACTCACGTTTCCTCTTCTCGCTCCGCCTGCGGACATGCCTCCCACCTCTCCTTCTTCGACCAACAGTATTCCAATTTCCACCAGCACCCTGTTGGTTAACAGCACGATGGCAGTCGTTGTTAACCTGGGCCTCGACCAATCCGGTATGAATTTCGTTTTGATCATTTGCATGAGAATTTTGGCAGAAGTTTTACGCCGGATGCCCTTCCTGTCGCAACCCTCTGCATTCATCCGGGCTTGGGACCGGCATGAGGATGAGCACTGGCTTATGCCCCCCTGCCCCTCACGGCAAATATTTTGACAAATATGTACATGCCTAATTATGATGAACATAATTTCTCAATTTTTACCCTCCACTTCCTAATATTGACCTGACCATAGGAGGCAACCTGATCTGCTGTCTCCACAATCGATACTTCCACAAGCATAGCTGCCAACTCTAAAGCTGCAATAAGTGTTAAACAGATTTTTCTGTGACTACTGCATGTCATACATATCACGAGATCTTAATCCAAATACTCAGCAATTCATTTTTCTCCCCAGTTCACCACATTTCTTCCGTATAGATTATTTCCTTATTGACAAGAAACTGCTGCCAGCCACTCACTCCAGGCTGCAGCTATCATGCAAGGGTTTATTTCCAACCTCTTTTACTCACCAAGTTTTCAAACAAGTGTGCCTGCCACTCTATTGGAAGACTGAACATTAGCTCTCTAGCCACCATAAATCATGTCAAATACGTATTCATGACATTGATTTTATTGAAACGAATACCACTTCTGATACAAATCATGAGACCCTATGAGGAACTGTAAAGACCTACAACAGAGGACATTGAACTTCCTGTGTCATCTTTGAGAGATGGGAGTTCTCTTCCACCCTCAAAAGCCTCACCAATCACATTCTAGAACTGGAGTAAGAATATATTGGCTCTCCTTCCCTCACTCTCTACAAAAGATAGATATAGATATATATATATATATATATATATATATATATATATATATATATATATATATGAAAAAGGAGTTTGACACCTTCACACCACTTCATCACACCAGAAGCAGTAGATGCATTCCTCAGGCATATGAATATGGTGAGAAACCCAGCAGACTTCTAGCCCACCAACTCAGGTAGTCATCTGCTTTGCATTTCATCCCAGAAATTGGCACAAGCAGGAGTTGTCCATTGGCCCCCTTGAAATAAACTTCTTCGTTTTCTGTATCATTATATACCTCAGAACAAAATCCCGACTTCCCAAGAAGACCTGCTCAATTTTTTATTTATTTAATTTTCTTGGAAACTCTTCCTTTACCAAGCGTGGCTAATGATACAGCTGAAGACCTTGACTCTCCAATTGTTCAAATAAGCAAACACAGCTATGCAGAGCGATAAAAGTTCTGGGCCCGAGGACTTTTCTGTTGAATGTTTTAAAAATTTCTCTGCCAAGCTCTCACATCTCCTGAATACAGTCGGCCCCTTATTACAAAATTAATCCATTCCAGCCCTCTTTTTGGAACCTGGAGTTTTAGTAAGTAGAGGCGCATTTTACATGTAAAACACGTGGTTCATCCCAAAGCTCCCAAGGCTACCCTTTAAAAATTATAAAAGCATACCTTTTAAGGTACAGTTGGCCACCAAATTACTAAATTAATCCGTTCCAGAGCCATTTTTAGTACAGCGGGGATTTCGTAAGTGGGGGTCGCATCTTACATGTTAAACGCCTAATTCGTTCCAAGGCTCCAGTCTTTGGACTGGATAAACCCCATTTAAATATTTTATTAACATTTATTAATTAAACCATTCTTAAACATTCTTTATTAACACACACACACACACACACCTCTCTCTCTCTCTTTTCTCTCAAAGCGCATTCCCTGTTTGACCATTTACTGAATTAAAACAACTGCAAAAACTAAACTATCGTTATTCCTTCTCTCTCTCTTGTGCGCGCGCTGCGGGCAACGCCCACAAGACATGAATTCAAAGCGCATTCCCTGCTTGACAAACTCAACTTTAATTTGATTCCTTGAGGGATCGGAATTCCAGATGAGCTCAAATGCACCCACATTTATTAAACATTTACTGAATTAAAACAACTTTAAAACCTAAAGAGTTAAGCTTCCTTCTGTCTCTATCTGGGAGGCCAGCAGGGCGAGATGTTGAGAGACAGCCAATGAGAGCGCAACGGTCTTGTGAAGTTTTGATTGGCGAGTTTGAATTTCTTTTCGTAAGAGGGGGTTGTTTCGTATCGCAGGGACGGAAACTCAAGAAAATGTTTTTCGTATCCCGGGGATTTCGTACACAGGGGTCTTCGTAAGTTGGGGGCCGACTGTACTTACTTCGTGTTGACCATGTCTTCTTAACAGAGTTATAATCTTACAAATGTTTATGGAAGGTTAAAAGACAGCCATAAAACACAGTTGGAAAGACACACAAACATGAACACAGTTGGAATGACGGCTTCATCCCCCCTAGCCAATGGGAGGCCAGCGGGGCAGGATGTTGAGAGATAGCCAATGAGAGAGCAATTCGCGCATTGTTTGAATGGCGCGTTTGGCGCTTTTCGTAAGAAGTTGTTTTGTATACAGAGGACAAAAATTTAGGAAAATGTTTTTCGTATACTGGATTTTTCATATTCAGGGGTTTTCGTAAGAAGGGGGCTGACTGTATCATAGATAATGAATCTTTTTCATCAGACATTCTAACCAGGATGCTACGTGAAGACCAGCCTTCACTTCTCTAAAAGAATAAAGACCCTCACTGCTGCGGCTCCTAGCACACAATTTCTGTTGGACACAAAAATTCTCAGCCGCCTGCTCGTAGGTTCTCCCCAGTTTAACGCCGACCTGACAGGCTTTATTCTGAACAATTTTCATTCACAACTCTTCAAGTCAGGGTGACAAACAGGTTTGTGTACTTGGGCATCTGTGTTACAGATAAATTTAATCTTCTCTCAGCTAACTTTCTTCCTTCAATTGCTCAGACAGAGCTCAATTTCAAACATCGGATGTCTTTACCTCTCTTTATGACTGGTCATATCAATTTCGTGCAAATTAATATTCTCCCCAAATTTACCAACTTCCAGTACATCCCGATATTCATCCCCAAGTCATTTTTTCACATGCTCAATAACCAAGTTTTCATTTGGAATGGCAAAGCCTCCTAAATACAAAAACTATTTTGCAGCATTCAAAACACCTTGGAGACAAATCTTTTTAGTTGACTACTGGGCTGCCAACAGCCGCCTGATTGTTCATTGGCTATATGAAGACCCTGGTGCTGATGCTCCATCTTGGTACATTCTTGAATCCTCGTCTTGTTGGCCCTCCTCTTTGCCAGCTTCAGTTTAGACTCGTGGCTGTAGAGGTCTCAGTTATGTCGTTTTGGATGGTTTTCCTTCTCTCCAAATTCCCCCATTCACCCCAACCATGCTTTATAAACCTTCCTTACTTGGAGAAAAAAAAATAAAATAAAACTTATGAATTGGCAGAATTTGAGTATCAAAACATTTACAGATCTTTACTCAGATGATGTTTTTCCACACTTGAACAATTCTGAACTAAATTCAATTCGTCAAGAAGAAATTTCTTCCGCTAATGACAAATCTGCAACTTTCTGCCTAAAATGCTGCCTTAGTTTCCCTCTACGCCCTTTTAGAATTCCCACTAAATTTCAAAAAATATATAATTTCTGTACTGTAGAACAACATTTATTAAAAAAAAATTCCTACTTTCAAGAAAGACCAGGAACTCTATCTTGGTAACAATATTTCTGATGGCCCCTGGCAGTCCATCTCGGAGAGTTCACACTTCATCCATCTGTACTAAGCATGGTCTAATGCCGTGTTTCCCAACCTTTTTGAGCCAAGGCACACCTTTTACATTAGAAAATCACGAGGCACACCACGGAACAAAAATTATACTGCCCTCTAGCAGAACAGCACTGTTACTACACGCTAAGTGAAATTGGTTAATCTTCCATGGCACACCTGATGATTTCTCACGGCACACTAATGTGCCACGGAACAGGGGTTGGGAAACACTGGTCTAATGCAGTGAAAAATTATCCTTTACATCCATTGGACAATAAAGATCTCCCAAGTTCTTCCCATGCGTGAGACCTACTTGCAATTGCTGCACTGCAACTGAGCCCCAGCCCCTCACTCATGTTTTGGTCCTGTGCAGAACTTGCAGACTATTGGCTTCTTATCTTTAAAACGCTGCCTGAATGTCTGAATAAACTGATTGGCTTGCCCAGCCATGGTTATTTTCAGTGCTCCCCCAGGCTCACTTGTGCTATCAAAAGCAGAGGCTGACTGGGCCACCTTCGCCACCCTGCCTGCCAGGCGCTTAATACCGTGTAGGTGGAGGAATGCACACCCACCTACCTTTACACACTGGGTACAAGAAATACTCTATCTTCTAAATTAGAGGAAATGAAACACTCCTTGAGAGGCTCTATGAAGACTCATAAAATGTGGAATCCCATCCAAGATTACATGAAAAGAAAATTCAATTTCCTGCAGTCCCATGACCATTAAGCAAAAGTCATGTCCACCCAACCTGAAAACCTTTTTCTGAATGAATATACGTCTTAATATTTACTGATCAGCAACACCATCTTGTTTGCATATTCGATTTATCAGGTCGCCAGCAGGATTCCTCGCTACTTAATTTGACTCATCCTACAGACTTTTTACGAACAACAGTCCAGTGGACTAGTATTCATTTCCGCCAATGTAAGAACATGGACAAGAATGAGCCAAAAAAGTTCAGACACTGATCATGGAGGTTGAATGCCACAGCAATATAGCTTGACAGCTTCTATACCAAGGGGAACCCAAGTACTGCAACACCAACCGTAGTACTACATAGACCACAGAAGTGAGACTCTTGAAAGACTACATTTAGACAGGTTAAACTATTGCGTCATGATCAGCCTATGAACTTTTCAAATGGCATGACGTAGCTCTGGACCTACTCTACCTTGAAATGAACTTTGTTTCCAGAGCCAATATGGTTTTTTAAAACTTTGTGGCCTTAAATAAAACTCATTCAGTGGTCAGTACTGGATTCTGTTTTAATAAAATTAACAGGCTTCTCTCCTGAGTGTTTGCATGTATGAGTGTTTCAATCCTGTTAAACTGGAAGTTAAATAATGCCAAATGTGCTCTGGCCTACAGCAACAGACATGCTTTTTCCGTTTACTGCTACTGTTGTATTAACCCTCACAGTCCTCAGAAAACATTACTACTTTACTGCTTTGGCAGCTTAACTTTCTCACATGCAGCCTCAGAACTGGACGAACAACTACTTTATACAGATGAATGGCGCTACAACAGGTTCCTTTAAAACTATAGCAAGTGTTGACATTGTTTCCACAGTGTTCAGGCATCATTTTCAAAAATTTCAAACCATGAGCTTGAAGATAAGCAAGGCTGCATTTTCATTGGCTCAATGCACTTTTTTAAAGTGTTGCATTTGGGTTTAATTTCTTTCCCTCCGAACCGTGACTCAACTGCACAATTTGATGTCACAGTTTGTGTACTGGTAGTTCACAGATCAATCAATTTGTTGTTTTAATTGGTATTTTGTTGTAGTAAAATTTAAGTGAAGAAAAACTTATTTCTGAATGCACCATTACAGGAACACGATAAACATTGAGCCAACCTCAACCTTCAGTGCCATTCACAGCTGAACATAGTCACCAAGACAATGTTTGCGTTTCCAACAAACATATGAGAAGTGTCCCCTAGGCACACATCCGCACGGCTCTGCTAAAACATGCATTTGATATATTCTTGCAACTTACCGTAATTAAGTCTAGTAGGCCCTTGACTATTCGCGGTTTTGCACTCGTGGTTTGAGTATTTACGGACTGCCGAGCAGCTCGCACGTGATTAAAATTCAGCCAATGGCTGTCCTCCTTGTTGAATGGTTGAGCTGATGTAACGCCCCTTTTTCCTCATTCGCGCACAAGTTGGCAATGAGCCTTTTTAGTGTGTTTTAAATACCAGTCAAGTTCTATGATGTCACTCAAACGCCTGTTTATGCACCAGAAAAAGGTAATGAGGTTGGATGTGTCTTCTGAAGAAATAAGACTTCCTCCAGAAGAAACGACAATTTTCCTCTAAAGTCACGTCATTGCTGAAGAGGAATAATCGTTTGAACTGTTGTAAAACACTCCACTATTAAAATCTTTTTTTAATTATTATTCTAGTACATGACCTAAGGTAAATGTTTAAATTGTTTGTGTGTTATATTTTATTTAATGTGGTGTAGCATGTTTCTCATTGTGTTTTGTTTATCCAATTTATTACATTTCTTGTTATTTTATGTCCTTTGTGTTATGGTCTGTGTTTTTGGGGACTTTGATTTTGGCACTGTGCCTCTCACTAACTGTTTACTTCCTGAGGGGTGTGGCTGAGCTGCTCGGGAGCGCACACACCTGAATTCACTATTCTCGTTCACTCCCAATAAACAAAAGTATGCTCACCTCTGCACCAGAGGATTAACTCACATCACCACCGCTTCTTTGGTTTGTAAGGCCTCTTACTCTATCATTTTAAAATTCTGTTTTGTACTTCAGCTCCGGTTGGGGGGGGGGGGGGGGTGTTTGCTGAGCTGCTCGGACTTAATGCAGTTAATACCTGAATTCAGTCATATCATGCCTAATGCAATACAGTACGTTCCTCTAGTGGGCATTTTTGAAAACTACAGTACTGTATGTTTATAAACAGAATGCACTGAAAGGTGTTTTATGTGTATGCTGTATAATGTTTATATTTTAGCATCAATAAATATAACAGTAAAAATTGAAAAGTTTTTCTTCATCATTATTACATTTTACTACATCAATACTGTATTAATGAGCAAGACTGTCTATAGAATGTGTTTAAGAAGCATATTTTAGCACATGTAATAGATACATAGTATTTTACTTCCAGCTGCTCATTCGCATGTGAGGTTTTACAGAACTCGCGGATTATCCCGATTCGTGGGAGGGCCGAAACCGAACCCCGTGAATGTCAAGGGCTTACTGTAATGACACATCATGACAAATAAAAACAAGACAAAACTTATGAATGGTTTTTAATGTGGAAGACAGAAAATTCCTCATCATTATCAAGCAGCTGTACCTGGTGGAAACCAGACATTATTCAGTCTGCAGCAGCAAAATCATTTCTGTTCAAGAAGCCAAGAAGAATGGCATCTTGGATCGAATCAGACTGAACCCATACTCTCCCTCAGAAAAACCTTCAACTGTACTACAGCCAGAAACATGCAAGCTTAAGCACTGCCTGAAGAGTTTGAGCCATGGACCAATCATCTGCGAGAAAGTGGGTAAACTCACATAGGGGCTACAGGAACATTTCCATGATTCATTATATGTTGCATCAAACAAAAACCTCTGTAAAAGTAGGTGATTTTTGGCATCATTTGCTGATGAAAGACAACAAGTAGAATCTCAGCTCTTAATTATACTGTGCAAATCACCTTTAGGAGTCAGAGAACAGTACTCAAGGATTCCAAGATTACATCAAGTCACCTGAAACCCAAACTTGCTTAAAGCGAATTTATTAACTGGAAATGCCTGAAACTCAAGAAGTCACTCATTCATTAAGTGCATTGATAATTTAGTTAAAAAGAAATCCAAACAAAATGTTCTCACTTGATTATGTTAATACTTCTTGTCTACACTGCTTATAATCAGAGAGGAGATGTCGAGCTTCTCCGACCTTCTTCCATTCAAATCTGGTGATCCCTTTCCTGTGCAGCTAACCTGCTTTGATCCAGCACACTATAATTACCCTAATCCTGATTGCACCAACCAGCATTTAGTCAAATCTCCTGAGCCCAGAGCTCACACCAGGAGGCAGCAGCACTGGGACTCATTTCACCAAGTGCAAAACTTTCTGGCAATTTCTAGCAAAGAGAAAAATAATTCTCCAAAAAAAAAAAAAAAAAATTCAAGACATATGTCAGTGTGTATTTATATATGTCTATATATTATATACATATACACACGTATAAACTAACAGTATACATTTAACTAACTTCAGCAGGTTCGAAGAGAAACATGAAACAGGAGCTGCAAACAATCATCCCTTAGGCCTCTTCTCATTCAGTGTACATGAAAAGAGAGAAAAGAAAATGCAGCTGAAGCAGACGCAGGTCCGCGACGAAGCGCTGCTGAAAAGGCAAAACTGTGAGCTGTAATCCGACAGCCTCTGCGCCACTAATACAGTGCATAACAAAGAATTTCACTTTGCTTCTTTTCTGCAGGCGTGCCGCACGTACCACACTAAGCTCCCCTCTCGCTACTCGCTTGGAGAGAGGATTAACACAAAGTGACCATCTGTATTATTTCAACATGTGAGGTGGCGACATGGAACGACAGACACGACCAGGGACTAAGTTCATACCGGCCAGAAACGAGACTTTCAGCAACCCCATGGAAACAAAAGGTTGAGTAACTGTATTAGTGAATGATTTGATAAAGAAATTAACACATTACCATATGATAAAGCACCAAAGTTCCGCAGCTTGAGTTCTCTGCACACACAGAGTTAGACAGGGAGCACCACTGAGAGCCGTTAGTGGATTTTTGGAAAGCAACAACTGAAAACGTCCCAGCAATGCCCCAACCCCTGCAAACAACCCATCATACCTTCCAATGTCCATAAAACTTTAAAAAGTGAAAAGTTCAAAAGAAAAGTTTGGAATGATGTATCCTCAGCTGCAATTCACTTCACCGCACTTGTCCTGATAACTCCCTCACATATTTCCCACTTAAAAATTAAATTATAACAATCTAATATAGCTCATTCTCCCGCAATAAGTACAGAACGGAGACCTCGGTGACTCAAACTGTGAAGAGTTAAACATGCATTAAGTCACATGAAATGCCATTCTTCAATATTTATAAATTACCATTTCAAAAACCTGGACTTAAGCAAACTGCGAGAGGACTGTTCTATCTTGCGAGAATCCACATAAAATGTGTGTGCAGTTACAAAGCACAGGATATTTAGCACACCAATAACTTTAATTCTCTGTTGATAGGAGTCAATCATTTAAACTTGTGTTCATTGATTCCCTATGGAAAGGTTTTGAAGAACTTGCCATTTGGCTCTGGTAATTGTTTAATTTGCGTTGAGAGAAATTTCAGCTCACTTGAACTCTGGGCCCACTCACTTAGGATCACAAATTTTTTGTTGCATATTTGGCAACCAGGTGGAAGAAAAGAAAAAAAAAAAAAAAAAAAAAAAAAACAGTAAATAGGCTAAATTTTCTGAAGACAGGCCTTTGCATTCGCAACATCTGAAGGACCTCTATTGAGGTTTTGCACGTGACGTCACAGGGTCACGTGACTTTTGTTTATCTGCCATATTGGATGGCATGAGCCAGACGGCACTCATTCAACATTGCTAAACATTTTAAAATAAGTAATAGTGGTTCAACATTACCCAACTGGATGTTGTTTGTCGGTTACTAACTTCCCTGGAGTGATAAAAAATAACCAGTGAGTATGGTTATATCGAGTTGCGCTGTTGGCTGTGCAAATCGACAGAGTAAGCCTGCACTGTCATTTTATTGTTTTCCATCTGACCCGGAGAGAAAAGCCAAGTGGATCACAGCGGTAACTAGGAAAGACTGGAATCCTACAGAATACAGTAGAATATGCAGCGAACACTTTGTATCGGGTAAATATACATTATTATATAGGGCCTAGCTAGGGTGGCTATTGTCATTGAAGTAGCATCCGGTAAAAATAAAATTGATGCTTTTAGAATTAAAAAAAAAAAAAAAATTATATATATATATATATATATATATATATACACACACACACACACATATATATATATATATACACACACATTATACACACACTGTATAGGCTTATATAAATAAACTATGAATTTATACAACCATTATAAGCAGTGATAATTTTAATTTATTATTGCATAAGCGCTTGTTTGTGTCGGTCTATTTGGGGATAGAGAACACACCTTAGTCGTTATGAGGTGGTAGTCGCTCTTCCCGGTTCCTGGCTCCCATTGTTGCATACACCTTGCAAATCCGGCAACAAAATACTTATAAGCTTCCATTGATTTGTAAGCTTTTAACTCTTTACCGGTAAACGGAGATGGGCCGTGGACAAGACATGTACAAAGATCTAAGTTGGCAAAAGCAGGAAGGGAAGAATGGTTGCATTCTAACATCCCTAAACATTGACTGCGGCATTAGATATGGATCGGCAATCTCCAGCTGCTTTATTTTACTCAGATACCACGCCCTCTGGTCACCCGTCAGATGATTGACAACATTTGACAATATTAGAGTCACTGCTTTTGCCTTCGACACTCTCGCATATTTTGTTTTCGCTGTCATTATCGGTTGTTGTTGAAGCTACACTTAGTGAATCGTGTGTGTTCTGGAGCACGCTTGCCGTCCAAGATGGCGCATGAAGGTATTGGGGTCACATGACTGCAAAACCTCAATAGCTATACTCCTGCATCTGCTTACCTCAAGAAATAACTGAAGAAAAGAAGTAAATGCATACAATTTTACTTTTCTCTTTGTCCAGGTTTGGGCAAAGTGCTCCCTTCAGTCCTTAATATCCATGTTTACTAAAGAGGAAGTCATGCAAATTTATTCAAAAGTTGATTTGGGGAGTATCTCAGAACAAAAGTAGCCAAATCTCTAGTCTCCCAAGTGACATTTTCACTGATGTGACAAACTGTTATTGGGTGTGAATGTTGCCTCTTTTTTTTTTTTTTTTGGGGGGTTGAAATGAGAAAGCATTTAAAGTATTTTATTAGACCAATCAAAAAAAGTTGTTTTCGGTTTCCCAAACTTCCCAAAAGGGGTCCTAACCGTGCTAGCAAAGTTGACATGTATTTTTTAGGGATTTCAAATTGTGCCAACTGCTAATTGGATGTCAGTGTCCTTATATTTTTTTAAAAAGAAAAAAATGTAGCATATTACCTCCACCATCTTGGACCGCTTTTCACAAGAGACAGAGCATATGCATTATGTGGAAGGTGTGTGTGGGGGGGGGGTTAATTCACATCCACGGTCCATAAGGGCACGCTTGATCCAAGTTATTCAGTTCAGCAAGCCACTGATTAGATAACCAGTTCAACTTTGTCTTCAAACTAGACAGAGCATGCATGTGTCAGTAGATTTTTACATCTGGGGGGGGGGGGGGATGCGAAGCAGCCAAAAAAAAATTCAACAATTTAGATAGAATGTGTTGCCGCGAAAGGAAAAAGTACAGATTTTAAGTGTAGAGAGGAAGTGAAAAGGAAAGAGGGGCACGTGAGAAATATGCCAGTTGATGCCACAAGAAAGACCAGTGAACGTGTGTTGGCTCCACTAGTTGACACATTTGAAAGTCAAGGGGGGGGGGGGGTCCATGTATTAACATATTGTTATGCAAGCTGTTGCCAATTTCTGATCCAGTCTTCCAGTCCTCAGAGTATGTTTGGAGCGCAAATCTGATGTATGCAGTTCATATTTGTTTGGCTGTACATTTCATTCTGAGAGTTTAAATTGCAATTTGACGCTGTTCCACTTCGACCAGAGTGTGAGAGTGGAAAAAAAAAAGTTCACACTTTAGTCCATTCCAACAGCATCATCAGCCATGGCTTCCGGATTTCTAAACATCTGCTTGATTGGGAATTACAAGTTTTAAAACTCAGAATTATAAATATATAAATGCCTTTTCACTAGTCTGATGGCAAACAGTTTTTTTTTTTTTCATATGGCTATAAGCACATGTGAGACTGTGACCTTGCCTGCACTGGACACACACTGGCTCAGAATTAAAAATGTGTGAGACTGCCTGGCTAAGCACAAGTCAGTGCCAGGCACACAGAAAATCAACCCAATTCCAGTCTGAAGCCAGTTTACCTGTGCAACGTCAGAAAATACACTGGAAAGAGACCAGAAACTGAATTTTCTTTATGCCATCTAATATGACAAGATAGTGGGCAAAAATGTATAATTTTATTTAAATGGAAAAAACAGTTCCCATATTTCCTTTTGCTTGAAGGAGGTCAAAGGATCCTGTAAACATTTCTTTTACTCCAAAACAATTTAACAGATAAAGTATATTTGAACTGATAAATTATTTTTAAGAGGAAGAAACTATTGGAGATTTATTAAACCGAGATCCGTCAAATCCATCAATCAGACAGACTAAAAATACATTTATTTAGTATTGTTGAAGAAAAAGCAATCAATAAGTACAGGTACGTATTCATTTATTTCTTTTTAAAGCTTACACACTATGGACCTGTTTCATACCAATTGTCATATTTAATTAGCACAGTGAAATTCACCGTTTTTTCCAGGTTAATTGCTCAAAACGGGAGAAGAGACTGTCATTACTTTGCAGGTTCATTTTATTAATGTACATATTTTAAGGAAAACCAGAAACTAAAACTCAGTCAAGACCTGCAAGTGCCATAGAATTGTAGGAGACCCTTCCAGCCAATCACATGTATTTCTGACCTCACAAAGAGACACCTAATTTGCAATCATGATTGAAAACAATTGCAGCTGTTGCTTTGTCATGCCTTTCCTCACTGTCATCCCTTCCAGCCTGTTAATCAGAGATCTAAATCTACAACCAGAATCCTGTAACACAGCGTTGTGACAACACTGCAGTGCTACTACTGCACTACTCAGACATGTTGCCCTTCCTTCTCTCAGCTCATCTGTCAGTCGGTCCATACATCCATCCATCCCCCCAGGACCTCTTGTTTCCTCCTCCCTCCATGTGACACTGAAACAGTTCTGGCATTATTTCATCACTAGTAGGAAAAAGAATTCTGCCAACTGAAACCATCACACAGCCGTTAATAGACACAGAACGTCAACCAGTTTGTGACAGAGCTGAAGTAAGCGACACCCTTTGAGTGAGTATTTCAGGCGTTCACAGGGCAGAGTTTCCAATGTTGTATGGTAAGGAATCTTTGAGCATAAATAGCATTTCAGTGATAATCAGTAAAACATATACAAATGAAAAGATTATTGACCCCATCAGTGTTCACACCACAAAACAAAAAGCAAATCTAACTCAAAGGGGGGGGGGAGCAGCAATCTAAACCTTTACAGGTTGCACAGCAGGGAATCCATGTGAGCTAATTGGCTCAACTCTCACAGCAGGGAGGTGTCATACACTCCTGTCACTCACACCAATCACCTTTTGTATGAATGTGAGCTCATTCATATAAAAAGGATGGACAGTGCTTTCCCTCCACATGCACAAGGCACCTCCAAATGTGCATACGCATAGGGGCGGGTGGCAGCAAAGCATCTCACTGAGGGGGCATGCACATGCAAATGCCCCTCCCTGGATGCTATATGTATTAAGTTGGGAACACTTGAGGGGGTAGTAACTGGATGACTACAGATGGGAGAAAAAAAAGGGGGAGAAAAATCATTTTTAAAACGTGCTTTACAATTATTTCTTTGGCTTTTATTCAAATAAGCCACACCCCTAATTTATCTGTCACATGACCCAGGCCGTAAGAGCTGCAATTTTACTCCAAACCCAGTCCTACTTCCTTTTAAAAAAAGAAAATCAGGATGTGCTGGCACTCCAAACAGTCCAACATGCTGCAAGCACCAGCCAATAGCATTCAAGATACACCAAGCCACACCTCCATGTGGTGTAAATAAGACTGACTGTAGCTTAGTAGCTAAATACAAAGCTTTGCAGTCTTTTTCCATCCACTCTAACCATGACAATATCCTAGAAAGCAGGGGTGTGCTTCCAAAAATACTTTTATAAATTTGATGTTTAAATGGTAAATTAATATATTACTGACACATTGAGACAGATAATCATGGTGACTGTCTCAAATTACTAAACCAAGCGTTTTTCACCCACACCAAGCTATGGATGGTGTGACATGCTGAATATTGAAACATCCAACTGTTCCTGCAAAGTAAAACACATCCCCAGGGGGCGGGACATAACATTACAGAAAGCTAATTGGATGAACAAAACATTAGGACAGGATGAGTCAGCAAATATAAAGCAATTTCCATAAAGTCAGGAGCTCCAAATATATTGCTCCACCCCTAAAACTTGGTACAAGTTTTAATGAAAAAAAAATGAACAGAAAGGCATGAATAGCTCAGATCAATGACAGACAAGCTAAAGTTAACAATTAAAGTTTGGTCTCTCTTTTGTAGAGGAGTTCAGTATAAAATCACCACAAGTCTAGACTGAAATAATTATTTTTAAGAAAAATTAAAAATTATTTATGCAAAATGATAGTGTGAAACACTTGGGGGCTGATCAAGAGGGGGAAATAGGCAAATAAACAACCACTTAAGATTTGCAAAATACAAAACTGATGTTAGGCTTGCTGTGTTTTTTACTTTTTCTTTTCTCAACAAAAAATCAGGAAGATAAAACTAAGTTGTGAAAGTGAACTTGTATGATACCTTATGAAAAGAACATATTTAGTGTTACCAGGAACATAACCTACATGCTCATATCTGTTCAAACTACTTTAATATAATACAGATATATCAAATAAACGATTCAACAATTTTTTTTACAAACATTCATCAACCTGAATGTCACTCAAAGAATAAATCCCGCCCCTTAAATCAACAGGCCCGAAACACTGTCAAGTCATTAGCTAACTACTTATATTTTAGGTAGATTTTAACCAACAAAACAAGACAAAGTCTGTCACAAATCGCAAAAGCTCATAAGATTAAAAGTTCCCCTTTCCAACTTCATGTTGTTCCACGTTACATGGAACATTCCCGAATTTCGCCGAAATGTGGATTGAAACACGCGCTCGTGCTAGCTCGATTAGCATTGCTAGCTTATCTGCGCTAGGACGACCGTTAATGAAATGTGCTCACGCGCATGAGCAGGCCTGCTGCCACACACTTACACGCCCTCACGAGCTCAGTAACCTCAAGTTTATAAAACGTTCCTCTGACAGGAATTATGAGTCTTATTTGTATATTTTAGAACATGCAAAAGTTTAGTACACAAAGTCTGTATGATGGACTATTCAAGCATAGTAAAAATAAAGGGAATAAAGCCAGCTGTAGGCCTGCTCCTGCACCACCACGCTGAAGAAGTGTTTCAATGAGGGCGAAAAGAAACCCATTCAAACTCAACGATTTACCGCTTATAAGTCACAATAACACACAGGATATAACCGAGACTCACGAGGAGACACCCCACTGCACCGTAACGGCACGGTAACTTTATTCTCAACATGTTTTTTCCCCTGATACTACAGTGAGCTGATACCTGGTTGCTGTGCGCAGCCATGCTCCCGGTGAGATGGGTTTCTTTCCCCTCCGTCTCCTTCACAGAAAGATGGCCGTCCTGTCCGCGGACAAAACGCTCTCGTTTAACGTTAAGGGCTTTCAAGCTCACTCGCCTACTCTGACATGCCGTCCATAATGCGTAGTCGCCGGTGTGTGGAGCGCTGTTACTCTAGTAAGCTACTCAACTCCTCCAGCATAATCACGCTGCTTCCCCCGCCATCGCCGCCATCTTTGTCTCGCCTGAGCTCTACTCGCACTGCTGCAAGTGGCGCATGCGCATTTCCCATGTGAGTGAGTGGGTGGGGCCAATAGTGAGAGCGGTCTCCTTATTAGTATGAAAAATTTTTCGAAATAATACATATTCCTAAAATACATATTAGAAGGAGAACCTTAAATAGATCAAATATTAATATAATAAAACAAACGAGTAGCAGTTTAAATCCTGCATGTTTTCCCAATTATTTATTATTATTATTATTATTGTTATTGTTGTTATTATTATAATAAACAATTATTTACCAACAGTACATACGCTACAGAAATGTAAGAAACGCAAACTAAAATTATATTTAATTGATTATTTTTCTATTTTTCTATTTCAGAGCATGATGACGCTTCATAATGATGTAGGTACAGTACTGTAATTATAAACCATGTGTTACCATCATTTTGTTAATTCAAACATTAATCTTTGAGATAACAAGCAATTGTTGATTGAGGTCAAGCAACATTAATTTTCTAAACTGCTTAATCCTAATTGGGGGGGGGGGCACTGGTTCCTATCTCAGCCGACTCTGGGCAAAGACAGAGTACGCCCTGGCCAGCTCACCAGGCTATCACAGGGTAGAAACATGCTGATGGCTCTGCAGCCTGCTCTTTACAAAGGTCAGCAATGGGTTTTGTTTTTTTTTGACATGAACCTCTCACCACAGACAGTGAGAGACATGGCCAGCCTTTGATAACTCAGTTAGCTGCACTGGCGGCGACAGCCGTAACAAACTGTTGATAGTGGGGCTTGAACCCAGCACCTTGGAATCCATAATCCTGCACCCTACCACCGGGCCACCATGACACCCAAGGTCAAGCTTGATGGGGAGAATTATTTAATTGAGACAGTGCTATCAATTGCGGTCAAATATACAACATGCATCAGTATGCAGTTTAAGATATGTGATAATTGCCCTTGGTTCGTGGAGCTTGGAACTTGGAAGAAGGAACGCGACCTTGCTGAGAGAGCAGAGAGAAAGCAGAGTGTCTATGGCTGATGCAGTAATCACATACGTTGTGGGTTAATAAAATAGTTCAAATTAGTTTAATGTGTCCTCTTCTTCACAATACAATAGACACTCATGTTACTATAGTGCTAGTTATCATCATTTAGCTTTATAATTTTAGCATGTTATATAGCTAGCACCATTTCTAATTCATCCCCATCCAAAAAAATTAGATTCAAGTACTTAAAAAAGAAGGGAATTTTATTATTACAAAAAAGGACCCCTTTATTTTACCAAACACCTTTTGTGACCTTCAAGAAGTATTTAAAATTAGTCATTTTCTCTTGGAAGAGGAGGAGCATAGATATTGTAAGATAGATGGAGATGCAAACTGGCACGCTGTGTCCAAATCGATGTGGCTCTAACCTGTAAACCTCATTTAATATCCTCAGTGCTGTTGTAGGCCACTACGTATTTCTATCTCTATGCTTACATCAGCGTAAGCACTGAGAAAATAAAATGAAGTCTACAGCTCACGGCCATAGAGCTTCTGCAGGATATCGCCAATGGCAATGATGCAGCATCAAAAATGTTGCAATGACTTTTCACCAATGAGAAAATGGTGCAAATTGAGTAATAATGACTATTAACTCCAAGATAGCAGAGTGTGCCTTTTCTATGTTGTATGTCCTTATAATAAATGCAGTTACATTAGGTTTGAATTTTCTCCGCACGCTTGAATAGTTTCCTTTGAGTACTCTGGTTTCCTTCTACAGTTCCCATACATGCACATTAGTTCAACCGGCTACTCGAAATTTCCCGCGTGTGTGTGTGTGTGTGTGTGTGTGTGTGTGTGTGTGTGTGTGTGAGGTGAACTGGGAATCTGTTCAGGGTTTAACCCTGCCTCTAACTCGAAGTTAGTTGGCTCCAGCTTCCCCCATGGCCCTGGTGGACAAGAGACACAGATAATCAATGAGAGCGTAATAATGTGAGGGAGAATTATAAGAAATTGTTAGCTGTATTTTTATTTTTAATTTTTTAATATTGGGGCAGACGCTGTGTGATGAGAAAATATTTGTGCAATATGAACTTCAGTTATTTTAATTATTTGCTAACTTGGACATGATATAGCTAGATAGTCCAGTATTGTTTATTTGGAATTCAAAACTGTTAATTTTTTAACCTCTTTGTTTTGAATTTGCATGTTGGGGTTAATGTCCTAGTTGGTAGAGAGTTATCCATTTTCGAACCTCATACACAAATCCTCGACATCAGTGCCTGACCTCGTCATCAATGCTCTTGTTGCTGAATAAACATAAACCTCGCAGAAAAACGTCACATCAGAGTGGAACTTATAACAACACAGTTTTGATTTTCAGAAGAAATATATGAGCGCAATTGTGTCCATATACTTTTGGCCATAAAGTGTTTGTATGTAAAGTCAATCGGGACCAAATATCATTAGAAGCAACAAATTAATATGATCCGATCTTAATAATAACGTTCAGTTCATTTTCTGTAACCGGTTAATTCTAATTAGGATCGCGGGGAGGCTGGTGCCCATCTCAGCCAACTCCAGGGGAGGGCAGAGTACACCCTGGACAGTTCACCAGGCCATCGCAGGGCAGAAATACGCTGATGGCTATGCGGTCTTGTCGAAAGTCAGCAATGGTTCTTTTACATGCCTCACACTAGGCATAGACAGTGAGAGACATGGCCGGCCTTTGATAACCCGGTTGGCTGCATTGGGGACCACATAAATTTGTGGTTTTAAAAGATGATAGGCATCTATTGTTGTATACCCAAACCACGTTTCACATACGTATAGAACTGTATATAAACACATATCATGTTAATATGAATTTATTTATTGATATTCTGAGCCAGATTGTCCTAATTAGAATCATGGGGAGGCGGGCGCGCATCTCGGCTGATTAAGGGCAAGGGTGGGGTACACAGTGGACGGCGTGTCAGCCCAATACACATAACTGTTCACACTTATCCCTAGGGGTGATTTGGAACAGCCAATTTGCCTACTGTGCATGTTTATGGACTATGGGACTAAACCGGACATCCCAGAGGAGACCCACGAAAGCACAGGGAGGACATGCAAACTCCACAGAGAAACACCGGAGCTGGAACCCAAATCCAGGTCTTCAATGAAAATACAGACATGATCATAGCCATATTCTTTTGTTTATTATATATTCTAAATTTCTGTTAAAAATATTGTGCATTTTTTAAAGAATGTCTGCTTCTGAATATTGTTTTATGAAATGGAGCTTTGCATGTTCTCCACATGCTTTTGCATGTTTCCTTTGGGTACACTGGTTTCCTCTCACAGTCCAAAGACATGCACATTCAGTAAATTTGCTGTTATAAATTGACTCTCGGTGTGAGTGCGAATGCGAATGATTGTATGTGATTTGCCCTTACAGTCTGTCAAGCCGTTCAGGGTGTACTCCACCTATGCCCGATGTCAGTTGAGATAGGCTTCAATCCTCCCACAGCACTACTTGGTGTTTAAGTGGTTCAACTAACTAGTGAGTGAGTAGGTAAACAATAAACAACTCAACAAATATTAATTTGGATACAAATTGGAAACATATATGAATAAAGTATGTGTAAACATCATTTAGTTGAGCTGTATATTAAAATGCACAAAGTTGGGCAGTGGTGGCCCGGTGGGAAGGTGCTGGATTATTAATCCCAAAAGACAAAGGTTCAAGAGTTTTCACTGCTGTCCCCCCAGTGCACCTAACTGGGTTATCAAAGGCCAGCCAGGTTATCTCACTGTGTATGGTTTGAGGCTGTGAAAGAACCAATGCTGATTTTGTCAAAAGTAGTTGCATAGCCGTCAGTGTGTTTCTGCCTGGCAGTGGCCTGATGAGCTGTCCAGGGTGTACTCTGCCTTCTCTCAGAGTTGGTTAATGCTAACATTCCGTTGGCCCTAATTAGAATTACGCAGTTTGAAAAATGAGTGAATGAATGGGGGGGGGGGGGGGCAGTGGTGGCCTGGTGGCAAAGGGCGCTGGATCGCTGATCCTAGGGTTGGGGGTTCGAGTATCACTCTCCACAAGGTTGTCACTGTCTGCCCAGTGCACCTAACTGGGTTATCTCTCACAGTCTATGGTTTAAAGCATGTAAAAGAACCATTGCCGACTTTCGTAAAGAGTTGTGTCAGGAAGGGCATCCGATGTAAAAAAAAAAAAAAAAAAACCTACACCAAATCAAACATGCGAATCAGATGATTTGCTGTGGCGGCCCCTGAAAAAGGGAAAAAGCCAAGAAGAAAATGAATGAATGAAAATTCCCACTTTCATGGTTAAATGTAACAAAGGTCAAGTTGTATGTGTTATGTTGTTTATAATTACACAAAATTATATTTCTTATTTTTATTTAATTATTTTAGCTGTCAAAATGTTGTTTGGGTGAGTCCAGGTTGACCCTATGCCCTTGCTTACTGATCTGGTGAACTACTTCCTCTTTGCCCAGTGCTTCTCAATTACCGTATTTTCTGTGGCGCCCCCTCTAGGAAGAAAAAAAAACATTTCACGCCCCCACCGCCCCACGAGCAATGACAAATAGATTTATTTGCATATAAAATTGTAATTTGTACACATCTGCATAACACTGCATCTTTATTAACATTAAAAACAGAAAAAAATAATTATTGTTAAAATTACAATAAAGAAAAACTTCATGAACATTGTTTTTAAATCTGTAATAGAAAAGATTTAAAGTGCACCCAAAGTGCCTGCAATAAAAAAATACATTCTTAACTAAACTCATTTAAACTTATTTATGTATTAATATTTCCGTCTCTCCATATTTTTCTTCGTTCCTGTGAGAAAATATTCCATGTTGCTTCTTGAGCGGTTGCTTACTGCACTTCAAATCGTTTTCAAACCGCTACGCCATAGCACGACAATGATGGCACCACTCCCAACTAGTGGAGTGGAGGTGCAATTACATATAATTTTCCGTACACAAGTCCAGAAAAGCGTGCTCCCCAGGGTCATACGCCCCCCCCATCCCCGGCATCACTCTGTTCCCCACTATTTGAGAAGCACTGTCTTTGCCACATGTCACTTTGGAGGAAGTTTGCTCATGAAAGACTCACTTTTATTTCTGTCACTGGCAACTTCACAGTAAAATCGCTCATTGCAATGACAACGGTGGGGTGTTGTTAATAAAAAGCACGACACACCGCAGATGACACTGGTTACATACGGAATGCCGTGTATACACCTGCGGATGACGTAATCAGCCCCGCCCCTGAGACAGGTCAACGGGCGGTGTTTTATTGGGAAGAGCGAACGGAAATCAAATCGAAAAGCAAAACAGGAGTAATTTTTACACCCCGTCTAGGTATTGTATCATGTTTTTCTTTGGCTGGGTTTAGCATTTGAAGTGAAATGGAAGTAATTTATGATGATTATTATTATTATTATTATTATTTTAAATCTACTGATTCTGGCGTTTATGCACGCAGATCTTCTTCTGTTTTAAAAACCCATGTGTGTTTACAGGAGATTAGGTCATAAAAGTTGGACAAGTAGACATGAGGTAAACTCAGATGATCTAGAATTTGTAGGTGATGGACAACTTTTAACATAAATATAATCTTTACATGACATATCAATCACTGTTAAATAAAACGGGACACTATAAATAACAATTTTATAAAGTAACAAAAGCTTAATAATATTAAGAAACAAGTGTAAGTGATTAAAAACAACACAAGTATGTTCAAATCCAGTCTATTCGCCTCTTAATCACGTTATCTGTGATACAAACGTCGAGGAATCACTTCCGCGTGTAAACCCTGGGGAGGCGGGACTTTAAAAGTCCGCGCTGCTTTTGATTGGTCGTTTCTGGAATGGCGGAGAAAGTCGAATAAATCAATAAAATTAATCGACTGCGACCCTAATTACGATTAAGCAGTTCAGAAAAATGAATTAAATGTTTAATTAACAAAATTTCTATCAAAATTACTGCCTCTGTTTCTCGCACTGGGCAGTGCTGGCCTGGTGGTAAGGTGCTGGATCCCAAGGTTGGGGGTTCAAGCCCCAATCTCAGTGGGTTGTCACTGTCCCCCACCCAGTGCAGCTAACTGGAAAATCAAAGGCTGTTCATATCTCTCACCGTCTGTGCTGTGAGGCTGTAAAAGAACCATTGCTGAGTTTTGTCAAAAGTAGTTGCATCGTGGTCAGCATGTTTGTGCCCTGCAATGGCCTGATGAGCTGTCCAGGGTGTACTCTGCCCTAGTCCAGACTCAACTGAGATTTTACACATGAATATGAGTATATAGAATTATGATTATTTGAATAATAAGTAGAAACTAATGATTAATTTCTTAACCTGATTGGGATTTTGATGCACAAAAGTGCAGGTATAATCACAGTAAGTGCAGTTGTAATTAAAGTATTAAATGGCATTCCCTTTGTCTTCTGCAAGAAATCAAAAGAGTATAAAAATATTTTTAGATTTCGCAGATACAGGATGTTTTATTCGTGGTATCATTCGTGAGGTGTCATTGTTAAACTGAACAGTTCATATCTGTCTCTTCACCGATCTGTTAGTTCAGTAGTCAGAAGTTTTCAGGCTCTGTGAGTGTGTGGAAATGCCAGAACAGCACCATAACACCAGGAACCAGAGATATCCTGAGCCTGGAAGGAGAGACCGGGAAAGAGACTACAGGAGAGACAGAGGAAATGAGTCCTACAGGGAGGACAGGAGCACAGATTATCATTATGAAGACAGCATGAGGTACAGTACTACAGAGAACCTGATCAGGAAGTGTAGGAGAAAACACCTACACAGTACATAACTGTACAGGGATTTTAATCATGATTCTGACTCAATAACTTACTTGAAATGGTCTATCATCAAAAATCACATTTATTTTTTAAATAAATAATCTCTGTAAATTTCTCTTAGATTTACACCTTATGAGTCGACGAGGGAAGAAGCTCTGTACAACCTGAAGTATATTCCCACTGCCAGAGGTATGCCAGTTTTTGTACTTTCAGCAGTAAAAGCTGAAGCAGGGAGGGCAATGGTGGCCTGGTGGTGGAAAAGGGGCTGGATTGATGATCCTAAGGTTGGGGGTTCAAGCCCCACTCTCCACGGGTGGTCACTGACCCCCCTAGTGCAGCTGACTGGGTTATCAAAGGCCGGCCATGTCTCTCACTGTCTATGGTGTGAGGCTGTAAAAGAACCATTGCTGACTTTTGTCAAGAGTAGCTGCAAAGCCGTCAGAGTGTTTCCGCCCTGCGATGGCCTGATGAGCTGCCCGGGGTGTACTCTGCCCTCGCCCGGAGTCGGCTGGGATGGTCGCCAGCCTCCCCGCGACCCTAATTAGGATGAAGCGGTTACAGAAAATGAACGGATAGATCGGTTCACGATGAGAATCGGAAATACAGGTATACCTCGGCTTAAGTCGTTTCGAGTTCAGTCATTCTCGATTATACGTCAGTTTTCAAAAAAGTATAGAAAAATAAAAAAAATTAATAAGAGTAAAAAGTTTAATAAATAAAGTTTAATAAAATAGATCTTATTTGTTATGGTCTGTGCTGGCTGGAGGGGTTAACTCTCTCTTCATTCATTGCAAGCTCTGGCGAGGGGCGTGGCTGCTACCTGCAGGCGAGGTCCAGAGAGCGCACCTGTTTCCATTCAGCAATCATCAATCAGCGAGCTATAAATAGGGGCGGCGCGCTTCCCTCCGACATCAGAAGATTGTCCTTCCCATTGATTCCGTTTCCCTGCTATCTCTCTGACACCTGGTATCCTGCTTCGTGCTCGACCAGTTTTCATCGATTAATTATTTCCAGTGGTTTAGATTTTCCAAAGTGCAAAACAAAATCGTTGAATCTTCTTACATGGTCTCCTGCATCTTTGGGTCCGACACATATGCTCCAGGTACAACATTATTAACCATATTGAAAATTGCATTCATGAATAAAGTACAGAACGAGGAATGGTTACTGTATTTTCTGTTTAGTGTAGACAAGTAAATTTGGCGTAGCCTAGCCTAGGCTAGCATAGAGACAAGCTAATTCGATTTAAGTTGTTTTTTTAACTTACGTCGTCTCTCCTGGAACCAATTAACGACATTGGGTGAGGTATACCTGTATTACCAAAATAAGGTAAAGGTAGGTAAGTCTGTTGGGTTTTTTACACCCAAGCCTAGTGGCTTAGCCTTGTGGCTCATCAGACCGGTGCTTATCCCCGGTTTCCGTAGCGTGAAGCAACTCGGAGTTCAACGCCCCCTGGATGGGACGCTAGTCCATCGCAGGTTACCTTCCCAGTATATTTTACTGGTACCCATTTACACTGCTGGGTGAACAGAGGCACACTTGTGGTTGAGACCTTGCACAGGGGTCTTAGCACAGTGAGGGTCTCAGTG
>CM045751.1:15287500-15325000 GCA_024760905.1 Plotosus lineatus
CTTTGGATATTTAAAACGATTCTTATAAACAGATAGTTTGTTTTGTAGAAAGTAACTGGATCATATATGTTTATATTTTTTAAATATATGTATGTTTTTTTTTTTTTTATATATATATATATATATATATATATATAGGGCATGCGTCTGACATTTAATACATTTATAATTTGTCAAATAAAACATTTTGATGAGGTGACAAAGTTCTGCAAATTATTGATTTTATAATGAAAGACCAATAAATCTGCATGAATCAATGATGTATAAAAATAAACCCCAACTTCTTGGCATTGAGAGAAAATATAAGAGTCTCTAGAAGGAAAAAAAGATAATATACATAAATAAAGTCAGATGGAACTTTGGTCACGTGACAAACCAACGAACGTCTTTCAAAACCGCTGTCTGTTCACAACACTACTTCATTTCTGAAAATACCCGAAGAAGAAAATAAAATCTATGTTCAAAGAAAACGCTTCCTGTTTCCAAAAAAGAACAAACACACACTATATCAGCAGTCATACCAGTTTGTGTTTGAATATCGTTAATTAATAACAAGCAGGCAAGTAAAATAAAAATAAAAGAAATCTTACAGAAGCCACAAAGTGGAATGAAAAACTTGTGAAAATAATAACACTGTTTTCCGAGATGACGGCATCAACGAGATCTGGATCGCTTTGTCGACTTTTCTTTCGGTCACATGAGTTTTGATGTGAAAATAAAACTCTCACAGAGCTCCTGGTTTTCTTTATACTTCATTTGCACAGAAGTAAAAATAATAATATTGGGGCTATATCTCATTATGAATCCAAATGATCAAAAAAAAAAAATTTAATGTAGCATCAAGGGATATTCTAAACTGTTTATTTTTGACATTTTCAAAATAAAGGCCCATTTGTTAAATTTGGTGAAAGCAATCTGAAGATATTAGAGACAAGCTATCATCATATGAACAAAGTAAAATTTGGAGAAAAATCAGCCATAACCTGATCTATAACCTGAAATGAATGCAGACCTCATATTTATTTGGATTACAGAATCATGTTCATAAATTGTTTTACATTAGAGTCCTGTATTTTTATGGTGGATATACAGGGATCCCTCGCTACTCCGCGCTTCAATTCATGCAGCTTCAGTGCATCACGTTTTTTTTTTTTTTTTTTTTAAATATTAATCGAATTAAAAAAAATAAGGAAATTAAGGAAGAATTGGGGGGAAAGTTAAGGAAAATGCCACAAAAACAAGGCCAATTATGCAAAAAAAACCCAAACAAACAAACAAACAAACAAAAAAAATCCCCTAAACCAACACAAACAAAAACAACCCAAAACCTCCCATCAAAACTAGCTACATTTTTGTGAGGTGCGCATCTGTGCGTCTGTATGTGTGTGTATTTATATTCTATTTACTTCTTATGCATTATGTTTTAATGTTTAATTGTTATTATCAGCATTTATAGCATTAAATATGTATTTATTGATATTATATACACATATACATGCGGCTAACTGGGTTATCAAAGGCGGGCCATGTCTCTCACTGTCTATGGTGAGAGGTTGATGTAAAAGAACCATTGCTGACTTTCGTAAAGAGTAGCTGCAAAGGCGTCAGCGTGTTTCTGTCCCTTGCTAAAAAAGGGTTGTGACAGGAAGGGCATCCGACGTAAAAAAAAACTCTGCCAAATCAAACGTGCGAATCAGATGATTCGCTGGGGCGACTCCTGAATAAAAGGGAAAAAGCCGAAAGGAAGACATACATACATGAACGTATACGTCTGTGGGGGGGGTGGGGTGATCCTACTTCGCGGATTTCGATGGTCGCATGGGGTTCTCGGTCCCAATTAATCGCGGAAAGTAAGGGATCCCTGTATTATCAAGGAAAGTATTGTTTGAATTAGGGAGAAAAATCTCATCCACTTATTTTAAAGTTATTATGTTTCAGAATAAACTCTTGCTATCCAGGACTTTTTTTTTTTTTGTGGTAAAACACATCATGTATAAATCAATGGAATTTATTCTTCCTACACATTAAGTGGTTAACAGCATTAGGTGGAAAAAAAAAAATTTAAATCCAGCTCTGTTTGAAGAAAAATGCATTTAAAACAAATACATGTAGATTATCCCATGATGAAATGAAATATGAAAAATTCACTTAAAAAAACAGTTATTTTGGCACAACATGAGCAGATTTGTATATTTTTCCCCAAATGGGAGGTCGGTGGTTGGAGTGTCCTTTACTTCACTTCCCTTTAACTTTACAAACGATTGATTTAGGGTTGAATAGTTATACATGCTAAATAGGGTGGAGTGAAAATTGTGAAAAATTAAAATTTTGAATATTTTTACTTGGAATAGCAATAAAAAGATGTGGAGAGGTGTCATCTAAAAGATTTTAAAAGTTCATCTTGATAAGTTGATATCTTAGGCTCCCCCAAGAGCGATGAAAATGGCCATATTGAGGGATTTTTACTGAAAATGTTTAATTCTGATATAGTGATATAATTTGCTTCTATATTCTCAAAAACATATATTTTAGGCAGTTTGGCACAGTGTTAACATATATTGTCTCAAAAAAAAAACAAACCCCACACGTATTCAGATGAGTTGATATGGCTGTCACATACTGAAGTCTCGTTTTGTCTCGAAAACTGGCATTTTTGCCCTCGACTCCAGTCTTGTACGGATGAAGCCGTCTCGTCGATTGTTGCCACATGACTGTGATGCCTCAGTCACCACCTTGATGCCTCTCTCCACAGCCTGTGTGTTGCAGGGGTATTTGTCGAATGTGCCATATGCTGTGCCATATGCTGTCGCCACCTGGCGATAGTTTCCTCGACTAAACTACTGAGTCCTGACCTTTCCAGTCATTCCA
Organism: Plotosus lineatus; assembly: GCA_024760905.1. Taxonomy (NCBI): domain Eukaryota; kingdom Metazoa; phylum Chordata; class Actinopteri; order Siluriformes; family Plotosidae; genus Plotosus; species Plotosus lineatus. The sequence continues at coordinate 15,290,369 of CM045751.1, forward strand.
AATCTGTGAACTGTGAATGTTCTAATTATTTAGAGTTATTCCCGTTATCGGCAATCGCGTGCTCTCAAAATCGACTCGACATACCTTATTTCGAGTGAGTTGGAAGAACCTTGAAATTTTTTTTTTTTACAGATTTTTAATATTTCGCATATGTTTATAACTGGTTTTGTGACATCTTTTCTACACTATTCTGAATTGACGGTGAAAAACTATATGTTTCACTCCACCCTACTGCTAAAGTTTTTTTTTTTGTACTACTTATTTGCTTTGTGGAGCCGGTGGTGTTGTGGTTAGGGTGCTGGACTCATGATCAGGATGTTGTGTGTTCAAATCCCAGTTAGACCCTGACTGTGCCAAGACCACAAGTGTGGCTCTGTTCACCCAGCAGTATAAATGGGTACCAGTAAAAATATACTGGGAAGGTCACCTGCGATGGACTTGTGTCCCATCCGGGAAGAGTTGTACCCCTCATCACTTCATGCTATGGAAACCGAGGATAAACACCGATCCGATGAGCCACTATGGCTCGGGTTGTAAAAATCCCGGACTTTACCCTGCTTATTTGCTTCACAATCAGAACTAATTTGTATCTTCAAGATTGTTAGCATGTTGTGTAAATTGACTGAACAAAACCACCAAATATTTTAATTCCAGTTTTTATGGCAACAAAATAAAAAAAATGGCAAGGGTAAATAATTGTGTATGCCACTGTACACCTAAGGTATGCATGTGTAATGGTCAGGTGTCCACACTTACTTTTCTCCCCTTAAAAAAAAAAAAAAAAAAATTAAAAATCTGTCCGTCATAAATAAATAAAATCAATTAGGTTCTAGGTTCTTTACGGAAGAAAGGAAAGTCAGCAAAGTAATGCATATTACATTGTCACATTGTGTCACATTAACTCTGATTATGAATTAATCTGCATCAAAAACTTTATTAAAACTGTGAGCCTCGTAACAGTCCCGGGTACCTAGTACGGACACCAAGCTAAAATGTTGCTAAAAATGTGTTTAAAATATGTGAGGCGCTCCACCGAATGTAGGCGCTTGTCACAAGTGGCGTATGGTGCTTGCAAGACAAATCGCAGCTTATTCGGACTTCCGATCTTTCAAGTGAGCAAGTACGCGTTGAATACTTGTTTAGTACTCAACCATCACTTGCTCACTTGAAAGATCGGAAGTCCGGATAAGCCGCGCTTTGTCTCACAAGCACCATACGCCACTTGCGACAAGCGCCTACATTCAGTAGAGCGCCTCACATATGTTAAATTTGGACAGAATTTGTGGGTGTGTCCCTGTTTGCTTTCAAATTTTTGTGCACGTCGTAGGTGCACAATCCTATTCCTTGAGATTTAACTCCCGAAAGACTTTAGCGCCAACCACAACGGTGTCCACCTGACGGATCTACTTAGTGCCTTAAATCTTCATTTCAAAGTCTTAAGTCTTGATTCGATGGTCAGGTGGGCATAATTAGGGTTAGAGTGAAAATCTTCAGGGAGGTAGTTGGGACACCTCTGATGTAATGTATATTTATCAAAGCTCAAGTTCATTACTGTAGCTCAGAAACCTTAGTGTTGCCCAGAAACGTCCGACATCATATATAATTCCAGTCTAACAGATAAGTAAGTGTAATATTCACACAAAGCTTCATCACATTGTGAGGGCATCTGCTGCATTCATTCGTCTTCATTTTTGTCTGAAAAGAACTACACACATCAAGCTATGGGGCAAACACAGTCAATCACATCATAAATCAGGTGAAATCAGGTGTTGTGCACAGACGTAATCCATAATTAATTAGCTTAGCGATTCAGATATAGGATGAAAAATTCCTCATTCATGCTCTGTCAGTACCAGTGTTACTTTGCAGCAGTTTCAGTGCAAAGACCAAGTATATACACTATTAAAGCCTCGAAAGCTTTAGGCATGAGTGCTTTAATAATTCAGTCTTTAATGGCATGCTTCAAGTACTCCTAATAACTCGCGATTAAGCCGTTACGTTTCGTAACCGCCTCTTTCTGATTTGTCGAGTTTGCAACTGAAACTCAGACGCATCATGTAACGATATGAGACACGAGAACTTTCACTTGATTAATCCTCTTGGTCACAACCTTGGCAAGAATGACTAGTATGAATAACGTCCATCACGTTTTTGTGTGTGCAGAAGGTTACAGAAAGGCTTGAGGGACCCATACAGTGTGTGCCATATTTCCCATGGCTTTAAAAGTTATTTTATTCTGCGACGTGCATTCCACCAGACAAGCTGAAGAGAGTTTTCCAAATCCTACTTCAGGGTTTGTTTGTTTGAAATTTTTTTCCTCCAACTACAAATGAGCAAGTTTTACGAAGTATTACGAAGGGGGTGGGGGTGGGGTGGGGGTTGGAGAGGAGAGTTGACATTTCTGGCTAACAGTGAAAGTGCACCAGAACAATCGAGGCCGTGGAGAGCCGGAGCCATCTACAATAGGCACTATTTTCCACCTTTGCGTCACGGTTGTAGCCCGAAGAATCTTTCCGCAAAATGATGTTGTAAAGGGCTATGTAGCTTGTTAGTTATGCAAGGTTGTAAATGAGGTATTTTAGTTCTCATTGTGGATTTTGCTAGGCAGCCATCATTCTTAATCTATGTGTTAACAGTTTTCAAATGTGTGCACTTTTTGTCAATTCTTTTTTTTTTAATGGATATCACTCCAGGCAAGTGGGGTGTCAGCACATTAGCACATGGAGATCTTGACACAATGATTGAGCTGAATAAGAATTACGGGAAAAAAAAAAAAAAATCAAAGAAAAAAAAAAAATCCACATCCACCTCCACCATATGGCACTAGGTCATCAGGGGTAGTACCCACTAGAGAGCAGTATCGTAGACCTCCTGTTGAAATGTCGCAGGAGGGAGGCCAGGGTGAGGGTGATCCCAGTTTGTGGGAGGTGTTAAGGGAGGAGGACCTGAAACCACAGGATATTGGCCCATCAGCTGCTCCCGAACATCTTGTTCAAGACTGGGAGGTATAATTAACTGATCCTCGGGATCTTGTTGGGCAGGTGCAGCAAAGTAACCAGACTTCTTCTTTGGTGCTTCAAGTGCTACCTCGATGATATTATGACTGTCCTCAGGAACCACAACAGAACCATTGCAAAGCTTTTTTCCAAACAAACTGGACGTAGAGGGAGATTTCTTGAGGTCAGAGATCTCACGACCGCAAACAGCAAGAAGGCAGCCATTAGCGGTTGACACCACCACACTGTTCTGACGGCGTATCTTGCTACTGATGTAATCAGAGCAGCGGAGATCCAGATCCTTGGGGCTTTCTGGACGCCCAGAACGAAGTTGGAAAGCACAGCAGTGGATGTCCACCTCGACTTCCAACTTTCTCCCATTGGAAATAACACCATCCAGGGGAGCCTCATCATCGCTGTCTAGACCGTTGTCAGACTGGTTGCTGGAAAATGTAGCGGAGGATGGTTGGCGCTGGAACAGAGCAGGGTGAGTTCCAGCTCCGAGACTCACAGGACCTCCAGTGTTGCAAAACGTGACAGCAGGGTGCAAGCTGCAGCGGCGCTCAGGCCTTGCATTTTGACCTGAAGAAGTGTGTTCATCCGATGCTGTGGATCCAGCCTCACTTCCCACCTCAGACGCAGATGTCTCGCTGTTGAATTCTGAAGCAATACCGCTGCTTGAAGAAGGAGTGGATGGGTCGAGAAGTGGCACAGGTATAGGAATGGGCATAGGTACAGTGGGTCCTCGGACCTCTGTGGAGGGTAGAAGTTCGCAGGTACAACTGTCTTCGCCAATGCGCAGAGCTACTACTACTGCCCCAACATTATCCTTGCACCCATAGCTTTGGGCAAGTGTGCAGAGCTTTTTGGCGGCGGCTCGAGGGTCTCGGACAGCCAGCACAGTTGTTACTGATTCTTGGTAAGACAGATGTTGGAACAGTGCCCTGTTTCCTAAGATCAGAAACTCATCCTGAGCACAAAGGGGTTCAGTTCGTACCCAGGGTTTAGGAAGGACCGACGGAAACAGATAGGAGCATCCCAGTTGTCGCGAGCAGTAGGTAACGCCACTCACCTTGTTATCCTATGATACAAAGGGTCAAAAATTTCATAATTTCAGTGAATAGAGTCGTGTATAAACATCACATGATGAAGGCAAGAAATAGATCACATTGAAAAATAATCCAGCGACTAGCAGAAGACTTGCTGGCATTGTACAAAAGTTCTGTCGCTAAAACTTCGGTGCAATATCAAGTCAGTTGTATTCAGGTGTACTGAGAACTTTTTATATACAAAAGCCCAATCGTAAATTCACATTGTTGATTTTGTGTGGTTGGTGCAATCTACCTCAGTGATGATTGCTTTGGCTGTTTTGACCCTCTCCATCTCCTCTGCACTCTGTTCCAAGCTAAGAATTTTGGAGAGGACCAACGGTTGTCCGTCGCGGCAGAGCACAGCCTGGCAGGTTCCCACGTTGGCGGTAGTTAGGCTGAAGTAGCTGCTCGACTCTGTGGTCTCGTGGTGGATGTAGCAGAGGAGAGCAGATGCCCCGAGTTTCTGCCCAGCCATCCCCAGCTTTCTGAAAGGGACACAATGCAAATAAAGAGGTGTTGAGGATATATGTGACGTGCTTCACCGAATGTAGGCGGTGTCGCAACTGACACCGAAGCTCTTGAGACAAAACGCGGTTTATCCGGACTTCCGATCTGTCAAGTAAGCGCGCTTTGAATACTTGTTTAGTACTCAACATTCACTTGCTTACTTGAAAGATCAGAAGTCCGGATAAGCCAGGTTTTGTCTCAAAAGCTCCGGTGTCAGTTGCGACACCGCCTACATTTGGTGGAGCGCGTCACATATTTAACGAACGGCCGTCATCAGCTGTTTGACCTGTTCCCTTCATAATTTTATGTCACAGAAACACAAGTCCATAATTCTCAGATGGTATTTTATAAAGGGTTAATAAATACACAGTATATATAAAATGGAATGTAACGTTTGATCACTTGAGGAACTGTAGCACGTTATGTTAGATCAGTGCTTCTCAATTATTTACTGTGGCGCCTCCTCTAGGAAGAAAAAAACATTTCACAACCCTCCACCACTCCCACCCCCCACGACTATAAATAGTATTATTTGTCTATAAAATTGTTATTAGTACACCTCTGCAGAAAATTGTGTCTTTATTAACATTAATAACAAATAAAGAAAGAAATATAGTTCGACTTACGATGAAGAAAAACTTCATTAACATTGTTTTTTAATCTGTAATAGAAAAGATTTAAAGTGCACCAATGTGCCTGAAATAAAAAACCTATAATTATTTAAACTCATTTAAGTCTGAATAGCTCCATCTCTCTCCACCTTTCTCTTCATTTTTGTTAGAAAATTTTCTATGTTGTTTCTTTAGGGCAGGGGTGCTCAATCCTGCTCCTGGAGATCTACCTTCCAGAAGACATTCGCTCCAACCCTAATCACGCCCACCGAACCATCCAATCACCTCATGAAGATCTGACTGGGTGTTACATGTCACATGGGCCACATTAGGGTTGGAAATGAAGTCATCTGGAAGGTAGATCTCCAGGAGCAGGATTGAACACCCCTGCTTTAGGGGTTGTTTACTGGGCTTCATATCGTTTGCTTGTGCGAAAAACCGCTGCACCATAGCGTGACAACGAGAGCGCCATTGCCAACTACTGGAGTGGAGGTGCAATTACACCTAATTCTTGTACATAATTCCAGAAAAGCATGTTACCCAGGGTCATACGCACTCCCCCCGGCATCACACCTATGATCCCAACGCCCCACTATTTGAGAAGCACTGTGTTAGATAAAATCGCTCAGAAAAAAAAAATCTTTTAGAAAAAAAATCATGCATTTTCTGAATCGCTTCATCCTAATTAGGGTCACAAGGAGGCTGGCGCAAATTTCAGCTAACTCGAAGCATGGACAGAGTACACCCTGGACAGCATGAAAAGTCATCGCAGGGTAGAAACATGCTGACGGCTATGCAGCTACTCTTTACGAAAGTCATCAATAGTTCTTTTGCATAAACCTCTCGCCATAGACAGTGAGAGACATGGCCCGCCTTTGATAACCCAGTTAGCTGCACTGGGGGGGGGGGGGCAGTGACAACCCGTTGAGAGTGGGGCTTGAACCCCTAACCTAGGGATCAGTAATCCAGCACCTTTACCACCAGGCCATCACTGCCCTATGAATAGAATGAAAATAAAGAATAGAAAAAATAGTTTACTTTAATTTACTAATTAAATTGTAACTCCTTGAGAAATTCATCATGCATGAAAAACAATCTTACAAAACAGATAAAGGGTAGTGAGCACGTTCCCCTCACAGCAAGAAGGTTCTGGTTTTGATTTCCAGTCTCAAGCTTTACTGTGTGGAGTTCACGCTGTCTCCCAGTGCTTGTGTGGGTTTCCTCTAGTTACTTCAGTTTGCTCTCACAGTCCAAAAATATGCACGTTTGACAAGCTGGCTGTTCCAAATGGACCTTGGTATGAGTGGAGTGTCAGCAATTGTGTGTGTGTTGCCCTGCAATAGTCTGACAAGCTTTTACATTTACAGCATTTAGCTGATGCTTTTCATGGTGTATCCGACCTTTGACCTAATCCCTTAAACCTAATCATTCGCCACCACAAGCAGCATCACTGAGACGAAATTTAAGACTAAATTCTTAGAAGGAATAAACGGTTCAACAAAAGTGATCCCTCGCTACTTCGTGCTTCAGTTTCTGTGGCTTCAGTGCATCGTGGGTTTTTCAAAAATATTCATCATGGAAAAAAAAAAACCTAAATTCAGGAAAAATGGGGGAAAAGTTTGGGAAAATGGTGCAAAACAAGGCCAATTATGCAAACCCCCCCCCCCCCCCAAACAAACAAAAACAGAAAAACAACCCAACAAAACTACTTACAATTTTATGTGAGGTGCACATCTGAGTGCATGTGCGTGTCTGTATTTATATTTTATTTACATCTTATGCATTATTTTTGAATGTTTAATTGTTATTATAAGCATTTATAGCATTGAATATGTATTTATTGATATTATATACACATATACATGTACGTATACGTTAGTCGGGGGGTCGATTCACGGAAATCAGCGGTCGGGGGGGCTTGTCCCCATTAACTGCGGAAAGTAAGGGATCCCTGTATATGTCTGTCTTTTCCCCTTTTTTTACTCGGGAGTCGCCACAGCGAATCATCTGATTCGCACGTTTGATTTGGCAGAGGTTTTTACGTCGGATGCCCTTCCTGTCACAACCCTTTTTAGCAAGGGACAGAAACACGCTGACAACGTTGCAGCTACTCTTTACGAAAGTCAGCAATGGTTCTTTTACATGCCTCTCACCATAGACAGTGACAGACATGGCCCGCCTTTGATAACCCAGTTAGCTGCAATGGGGGGGACAGTGACAACCCTGTGGAGAGTGGGACTTGAACCCCCAACCTTTGGATCAGCGATCCAGCGCCCTCTCCCACTCGACCACCACTGTCCCGTAGGATCCCTGTATATGTAAAAACATTTTATGTGATGGAAACACATAAAAGGAGTTGTAAATTCTGAATGAGATGCTTGGGATAATAAATGATTAAATGCGATGAGGAGAAATTTTCAGATTTGGATTTGTAGATGAAATTTAAATCATATCTTTATTTGTACAACGTGTGTAAACCGTACGTGTGAGTGGAGTAACGTGGGTTCATAGTGGTATTTTTCTGCACATCTGGCACACACCAGAAACAAATGGCATTTCTCCAGAAGGGTGGGACAAATACACAGCAATGTGAGATGAGTGCAGAGCACACTACTATTTGCAGTCGAGATGTGGCGTACACCAATCAGCCATAACATTAACACCACATTAGTGGTCTGTAGCATGACAGCCATGTAAACAGCAAAGCAGCAGTGTGCTGTTTGTGTCTCTTTTCTATCACATCCAGCACTAACAGTTTCAGCACTTTGTACTACCGTAGCTCTTATGTTGGGTCAGACCAGATGTACTGTACTAGAATTTGGTCATTTTCCCACGTCATATACACACACACACACACACACACACACACACACACACACACACACACTTTCTCCCCAAGTATTTAGTCATATCCAGTTCCCACCGTTCAACAGTCGCCTTCTCGATCATATGACCACCAGGGAGGGGCATAAGCATGCTCATTGCCTCTCCGTGACAGGTGATGCTGCCACCCGCATCTTTCTGAACTGCTGCACATGTGTATTTGGAAAAACCGAGCATACTCGAAGGAAAAGCATGATCTCATAGACGCCCATGATTGACTGGTGTTCGCTGTGAGTGACAGGGAAGAGTGCGTGAGCCATCCCTTCCTCCCGTGAGAGCTCGGCCAATTAGCTCCTATGGACTCCCAGTCGCGGATGTTGTCAGTTCATTTAAGCAGGTATTTACCATTACAGAGCAAGAAAGCCAAACCATTTTGGAAATGATCAAACAGATAAAAGCTTTTTTTTTTTTCATGTATTTTTTTATTTCCTGTCAGTATACCTGTGTGATGTGAGGAAGGTGTTGCACATGTACACACTGTCCACACTACTGTGCTGGAGCTCTTCCGCCAGCACGTCTCCCATGGTGCACTGCAGCAGCCGGGGAACTTCCTCATTCCGGTCACCATCGAAAATTCCATAAACCGCTTCGACGCCGTCCCTGAACCGATCCATGGCCAACACGGACACACACAACCTACACAGACAAAACTCTAAGACCAAAGCAACCTCAAAGCAACAAATACTCTGTGTGATATCTTCATTCATTCATTTTCTGAATCACTTTATCTTAATTAGGGTCGTGGGGTTGTGAGATCTGATACAATAAAATATCCAATCCAACGTAATACATAAAATTGTTTGTCCGTGTGTCTACATCAGTGCTTCTTAATAATTTTCTGTGGCGCCCCCCTAGGAAGAAAAAAACATTTCACGCCCTCCCATCGCCCCGCGAGCGACTATAAATAGTATTATTTGTCTATAAAGTTGTTATTAGTACACCTCTGTATCACACTGTATCTTTAGTAACATTGAAAATAAAAAAAGAAAGAAATATAGTTCAACTTACAACAAAGAAAAACTTCGTTAACATTTTTTTATCTGCAATTGAAATGATTTAAAGTGCACCAATGTGCCGGAAATTAAAAAATACATCCTTATTTAAACTAATTCGACTTATTTATGTCTTAATATCTCCGTCTCTCTCCACCTTTCTCTTCGTTCCTGTCAGAAATTTTTCTGTGTTGTTTCTTGAGGGGTCCCTTTTACAGTCCTGCACTTCATATTGTTTGCTTGTGCGAAAAACCACTACACTATAACGCGACAATGAGTGTGCCACTGCCAACTACTGGAGTGGAGGTGCAATTACACTTAATTTTCGTATGTACACAATTCCAGAAAAGCATGTTCCCCAAGGTCATACGCGCTCCCCCTGGCATCACACCGCGCTCGCTCCCCCGGCCCACTATTTGAGAAGCACTTGTCTATATTAATGTCTATCTGACCATCTATCCATTCATCTATCAATGTCAGTCTATTTATGTGTCTGTCCTTTCATATCTCCATTCATTAGCCCATCCATCCATCTGTCTGACTAAAAAATAGATAGAGATCTACCCGAACAGGTGTATGAATCATTTCTCTGTCTGGATAGATTGATGGATATAAATGACAGCTGTGTTACTTTCACGTCTGCTGTTCTTGAAAATAACTCATTACTTTCTAACCAATCAGGAAAGTGAATCCGGTGGTGTATACTGAGTATAAAGTGTTTACTGAAAAGATAAAGGAAAGGAAAATATCTGACAATGATAACAATAACACAGTGAAGCTGATGACCCGCTGAGGGGGAAGCTGAGCAGTACCACCTCATTGAACATGCAAAATGTTCTTGATATTAACAGTGTCGCACGAGTACAGCAAAGTGATTCTAAGCATACACAAGAAACACACTCCCATCATGGTGAGGGTTTACCGCTCATCATTTGTAGAATTAATGACTAATGCTGCTCACTTGTTCCGCTGGCCACTCATCTCAGCGTAGCCATGATCCCAAAAAACGTTCGAGGTGTGTGAGTCTGTTGCGCTCACAGATGGCTTCTGGTCCAGCTTCAGAGTGGTAATGTGACTAATTGAGAGAGAGAGAGAGAGAGAGAGAGAGCGAGAGAAAGATAAGGTCTTAGAAAAAAATTGGTTTGATAAATATTTCACCTAAATTATTAATATCTACATTTTTAGTCCATGGGAGCTAATCAGCCGAGCTCTCATGAGAGAGGGAGATGGCACACGCTCACTTCCCTGTCACTCACAGCGATCACCAGCCAATCATGGGCGTCTCATTCATACAAGGGGGCGAATAACACATATTATTAAATTAGTCTGAGGGCAGTGGTGTCCTGGTGGTATAGGGCGCTGGATCACTGAACCTAAGGTTGGGGCTTCGAGTCCCACTCTCCACAGGGTTGTCACTGCCCCCCCCCAGTGCAGCTAACTGGGTTATCAAAGGCCGGCCATGTCTTTCACTGTCTATGGTGAAAGGTTCATGTAAAAGAACCATTGCTGACTTTCGTAAAGAGTAGCTGCAAAAGCCGTCAGCGTGTTTCTGTCCCTTGCAGAGAAAGTGTGCTTTTTTCGATCTTGTCCTAATTCTGATTTTCATGTACGTACTTTTTGCACTTTTTGCGTTGTTGACGTTATTTGCTGTGCGCCTGACCCTTGCCTGTAATGGACTTGCTTACTTCTATCTTTCGATTACATTCTTTCCTCCACATTTAAATCCATATCCAGTATCTGCCCGACAATAAACAACTTACTAACTAGCCTAGCTTGATCTCGAGATTAAATATTTTCTTTTTCGTGACATTTTTCTGTTTCAGTTTGTTCCTTTCACCCTTCACTTCCCACCCTGATTCATTAAATAATTAAAAACAAATGAAGGAAAAACAAAGACACAGTGGCACAGTGGCTAGCACGCCCGCCTCACAGCAAGAAAGTCCTGGGTTCGATCCCGAGCTCGGGCGTTTCTGTGTGAAGTTTGCATGTTCTCCCCGTGCTTGCATGGGTTTCCTTGGAGTACTCTGGTTTCCTCCAACAGTCTAAAAACATGCACAGTATGTTAATTGACTGTTCTAGATCACCCCTACGAGGTGTAAGTATGAATGGTTGTGTAAATCTTGGCCCTGAAATGGCCTGACAAGCTGTCCAGGGTGTACCCCCGCCCAGAGTCGGCTGAGATGGGCACCAGCCTCTCTGCGACCCTAATTAGGATTAAGTGGTTCATAAAATGGGTGTAGAAAAAAACATGTGACATACAGCAGGAGCACTTAATAAAACTGCATTTCGTTTGCAGAAAGATAGGAAACTTCTGATGCTTCTTTTGAGCTTGTAAACGAGGTATTTTGTCACAAAAATCGGAACACAAGACGTGATCGAAATCAGAACAGAATAGTGTGGGTTTTCTCCAGGTACAATGATCCCTCACTATTTCGTGCTTCAGTTTTCGCAGCTTCAGTGCATCGTGGGTTTTTCAAAAATATTCATTGAAGAATAAAAATATATGAAATTAAAATAGGAGGATAAGTTAAGGAAAATGCAGCAAAACAAGGTCAATTATGCCAAAAAAAACCCAAAACAAACAAAAACAAAGAACACTGTTGTGAAGATCACCTGAACAGGTTGAGGGTTTTGTGTTCTAGCATCAGGCTGCTGTTCCCAGTCAGGTCAAGTTCCTGAAGCGTGGCTGGGACCGAATCAGGTAATAGGATCTCGGTCAGCTCATTACAGCTCACATCCACCAGCTACACACACACACACACACAGAGAGTGACATCATGTGTATATATGATACACAATAATATAAAATATAAACTATTACTCGGCGACTTTCCTTGAGAAGAGCTGCATAGGAGCTGCCCGCGATGGCCTGGCAAGCTGTCCAGGGTGTACTCTGCCCACGCCCCAAGTCGGCTGACATGGGCATCAGCCTGCCTGCGACCCTAATTAGGCTTACGCGGTTCAGAAAATGAATGAATGAATATTAGTTGGTGAAATGATGGAAAATAAACCCTGATTATAAAAATATACATTTAGAACAAACACTCACAAAACCTGCATGGAGCCATAGAGAGGTAAAAGGTTAAAAAAAAAAATCTAAAATATGCAATTAAAAAAAATGTATGGTGGAGTAGTGGTTGGTACATTCACCTCACAGACGGTTTCGAGTTCTAGTGCTCGGTGAGGGCATTTCTGTTTGGAGTTTGAGTGTTCTCGCAGTGTTTCATGGGTTTCCTCCGCACACTCCTTTTCCCCTCACACAGTACAAAGACCTGCACGTTAGACTAATTACATCTCATCTCATCTCATCTCATCTTCTTCCGCTAAATCCAGGGTCGGGTCGCGGGGGCAACAACCTAAGCCACTTCCTCAAGCTCTTCCAGGAGGACACCGAGGCGTTCCCAGACAAGCCGAGAGACAGAGTCCCTCCAGCGTGTTCTAGGTCGACCCCGGGATCTCTTCCCGGTTGGACATGTCCAAAACACCACACCAGGGAGGCGTTCGGGAGACATTCTGACCAGGTGCCTGAGCCACCTCAACTGGCCCCCTCTCAATGCGGAGGAGCAGCGGATCTACTCCAAGCTCTCCCCGGGCCAATCACGAGCATCTGTGAGCTCATATACGTGAAGAGGCGCACATTCGTCCGAGTTTGTTCTTATAAATTAGCATTTCACGAAAGGTGGTTGCTGGCCTTTGCCTTCTTTAGATGGTGGTTGTCATGTGACAGGAAAATCATATCTGATAGATGGGTACGTACTGGGTGATGAAAAAACTAGGAACAAATTTTTTTCAACTCATGAGGTACATGTACCTCACACTGACCTTTATCTCGGGTAGGTTGAGGACTTCAGGGAAGACGCTGATGTGGTTGGAGTGTGAAATGAGGGTGTGAAGTCTCTTGCAGCTGGACACAGTGGAGGGGACAGTCTTCAGCTTGTTACCGCTCAAATTCAACTCCTCCAGAAGCTCGAGTTTGCTCAACTTACTGACAGCATCAACGCCGCAAGAGCAGGACAAACATGAGGGGAGGACAGAAGGCAAAGTCAAAACACGGGAAAGCAATGACATGACATGTCCCACCAAAAGGACGGATGGAAAAATTGAAACAATACTTTTAATATTGACATTTAATCAATTACTTTTTATTCTTTTCATCTCATAAAGGGAAGTGATGGCTTAGTAGTTAATGTGATGGGTTACTAATCTGACTGTCGGTGGTTCAATCCCCACTTTCACCACTGGTGGGCGCTTGAGCAAGGCCCTGAACCCTCAATCGCTCAAGTTGTAAGTTGCTCTGGATACGAGTGTCTGCCAAATGCTGTAAATGTATACAAACTGTCTTTTTCTTTCTTATTATTATTACTAATAAAATTTGCTGAAAAGTGTGAAACCAGTCTTTGATTTTCAGAGCCACATTTCACCATTTTCAAAAAAACACATCCTTAAGGCAAAGTGAACATATCTGCGATTAGCTACATCATACACACATTGTTTACATTCAGAAAACTTGCAACTTTCTCCATCACTGGATTATTATTGTACAGGGATCCCTCACTTTCCACGGTTAATCGAGACCAAGACAGCCCGCAACCACCGATTTCCACCAAGTGGGATCAACCTCTCCGACTGACGTATACATACATGTATATGTGTATATAATATCAATAAATACATATTCAACACTATAAATGCTTATAACAACAATTAAACATTCAAAAATAATGCATAAGATGTAAATAAAATATAAATACCCACACATACAGACACACGTTCACACACTCAGATGCGCACCTCACATAAAAATGTAAGTAGTTCTGTTAGGGGGTTTTGGGTTGGTTTTTTTGTTTGCTTGTTTTTGTTTGTTTGGGGGTTTTTTGCAAAAAAATTGGCCTTGTTTTGTGGCACTTTTCTTAACTTTTCACCTATTTTTCCTTAATTTGCTTATTTTTCGATTGAATATTTTTGAAAAACCCTCAAGGGGCAGTCGTGGCCTGGTGGTAAATGGCGCTGGATCGCTGATCCTAAGGTTGGCGGTTCGAGTCCCACTCGTCTCAGGGTTGTCACTGCCCCCTCCCCAGTGCAGCTAACTGGGTTATCAAAGGCGGGCCATGTCTCTCACTGTCTATGGTGCGAGGTTCATGTAAAAGAACCATTACTGACTTTCGTAAAGAGTAGCTGCAAAAGCCGTCAGCGTGTTTCTGTCCCTTGCTAAAAAAAAAGGGCTGTGACAGGAAGGGCATCCGACGTAAAAACCTATAGCAAATTAAACGTACGAATCAGATGATACGCGTGGCGACCCCTGAGAAAAAAGGGAAAAGACGAAAGGAGAAGAAAAAGATTTTTGAAAAACCTGCGATGCACTGAAGCCGCAGGAACTGAAGCACGAAGTAGCAAAGGATCACTGTACTGTACTGTATACTAAAAAGGAACCAAATGGTTTTGAGTCATTTATTATTTCCTGTCCACTTATGTTAATATTCGTGATTTTTGAACAATTTATTATTATTTTTTTTTTAATTCTCACAAGTATTAACTTGCCGAATGTCCAATGGATTTTACAAACGTAACACTTCTTGTGGCAAGTCGGTCCTTCGCCCTCCCACGTCAGCTATTGTAATGACATCACATACACTTGCGCATTCATATCTGCCCATGTGAAGATTTTTAGATCTGGCATGTGTACAGTCCATGCACATGCAAACATCTCGTGTATGAGATTAAGTGATACTACTGACATGTAGCTTTCATGGTTTTTTTCATGCTTTTGCATGTTTGAAATAGTTTTTTTGGATCTGTTGCTTTTCTTGTGCGTTGTGTATATGTGAGTTTTTCCAACAGATTATTCATTCATTCATTAATTCATTCATTTTCTGAACTGCTTAATCCTAATTACGGTTGCGTGGGGGCTGCTGTCCATCATAACCGACTCTGAGAGAGGGCAGAGTACACCCTGGTCAGTTCACCAGGCCATCGTAGGGCAGAAACACGCCGATGGTAAACCAGTGGCCTACTCTCTATGAACGACAGCAATAGTTCTTTTACATTCCTCTCATTAAACACTTTTTAGCCATTATTAAATATTACCAGAAATATGAACAATTACTGTATTTACGAAAGCTAATACTGTACTGATTAGTCTGCTGTGCAGTGCAATGGAGAACTATTCATTCCATCATCTGAAGACTGCAAAAATGTCCAATGATGACACAGTCAAACAGGGTGATGAATTACAGATCCAAAGGTCGTGGGTTCAGCCCGATCACTGGTTGTCACTGCTGTGCTCCCCAGCCCAGCTGACGGAGTTATCAGAGACCAGACGTGTCTCTCACTGTCTGTGGTGAGAGGCTGTAAAAGAACCATTGCAGACTTTCGTCGAGAGCAGACTGCACAGCTGTCAGCATTTTTCTGCCCTGCGATGGCCTGGCGAGTCGTCCAGGGTGTGCCCTGCCCTTGCCCAGAGTCAGCTGAGCTGGGCGCCAGCCTCCCTGCACCACTAATTAGGATTAAGTGGTTCAGAAAATGAATGAATAAATTACACAGTCAAAGGGGTTGCATACCTGCAAATCATAGTGACAACAGTGAACATCGGCATGCATGAGAAAGAGTGTGTTGAAGGAGCAAGTGGTGACCTTTGCCCCTCCCTTGTTGAGAAGTACCATGCGATAAGGAAGAGATAAATTCGGGATAACTATTAAATTAGAGAGAACATTTTCAGAACTTAAAAGCTAATGATATTTGCAAAAAGATAATAATAATGTAAATAGAACGCTGTTATCATTTTATAATGGCGAATGTTATATCCATTCAAATGTGGATGGTGGCGTAGTGGTCATGGTGCTGCGCTCATGATCGGGAGGTTGTGTGTTCGAGTCCCAGTTAGACCCCCACTGTGCTAAGACCCCTGGGCAAGATCCTAACCACAAGTGTGCCTCTGTTCACCCAGCAGTATAAATGGGTACCAGTAAAAAGTACTGGGAAGGTAACCTGCGATGGACTAGCGTCCCATCCAGGAGGAGTTGAACTTCCTGGTCGCTTCACGCTATGGAAACCGGGGATAAGTACAGGCATGGTGAGCCACTGGGCTCGGGTGTAAAAAGCCCAAAGGAATTTTACCATGTTCATTCAAAGCTGAAGACTCAAAAATAATTAATTGTATCTATACCCAACAACCACAAGGTGGTGATATAATGCATCAGGATCTACACTCACGAAGTAAACTTTTTCAAAAATCATAAAGTTTCTATTAAAATTAACTGTTAATTTTAAGATTTTGATGCTTAATAATAATAATAATAATAAAATAATAATAAAAAAATAATAATAATCATGCCACCCAGGGCACTTACATTGACACTCATGTACAGTAAGTAAGGTTTTTTTTAAAAAAAGCATCGTGTCCAATTTTATTCAATTTCCAAGAAATAACTATTTTATCTGTCTGACAAATGAATGGGCATCTTTTAAGGCATTTCCTCAACAATCAACCTCTTATATCTATTTATTCATCCATTCATTTTCTGAACTGCTTAAATTCTAATCAAGGTCGCGGTACGGATGGCACCCATCTCAGCCAACTCTGGGGGGGGAGACTGCAGGGTACAACCTGGATAGCTTGCCAGGCCATCCCAGCTCTTATATCTAGATGGTGATAAATTAAAATAATTTCTATAACCGCTTCATCCTAATTAGGGTCGCGGGGAGGCTGATGCCCATCCCAGCCAACTCAGGGCGAAGGCAGAGTACACCCTGGACAGCTCGCCAGGCCATCACAGGGCGGAAACACGCTGATGGCTTTGCAGCCTACTCTTGTCGAAAGTCAGCAATGGTTCTTTTACATGCCTCACACCATAGACAGTGAGAGACATGACCGGCCTTTGATAACCCAGTTGGCTGCACTGGGGGGGGACAGTGACAACCCTGTGGAGAGTGGGACTCGAACCCCCAACCTTTGGATCAGCAATCCGGCGCCTTATACCACTACCACCACTGCCCCTTAATTTTATAATTAAAATAAGATTAGGTAAAATGAGATAACACTGATTAAGGTATTCTTGAACATGCAAATAAAGACGCAACTCCATATCCTCCTGCCTTACTATTTTTGCATTGCATGGTACATTAGTAAAAGCCGAATTTTACGAATTTTACGAATATTACGTTTTTAGAAGCGGGAGCAGGACAGGTGAGGAAACTAGTAATTTGCATATGCATACGTGCTCATGAATATAGATCGCATCTTGGTATTTATAATGAGGGTGAAGGTGGGACGTTGTGAAGTGTAGTCCTGGACCATTTGTAGTCATTGAGAGGTTTTCATAAGTACTGCAACTTTGTAGTCCAAATTTAGTGGATGTGTATCATGAAAATGTCTTCAGGTCTGCTGGTATGATCTTTACTGAATCACCAACCTGAAACCTTAAAGACAGTCTGATACCTTGCAGGGAAAGACAGCAGCTGGTTATAGGCTACGTGTAAAACCCGGAGATTCTGGTGTCCCACCAGAAGGGCGGCGCAATTCTCGTTCAGGTTGTTTCCAGTGAGGTAAAGCTCCTGTAGGGTGCTGAGGCTCTCCTCGGTTTGACTACTCGGCGGGATTGTCTCCAGTGCATTGGCAGACACGTTCAGGTATTTTAAACTGGAAGAAGAAATAAAAAAAAAAAAAAAAAAAAAAAAAGAAACCCACTGTGAATATGTTTAAAAATATCTTTTTTTCGTGTTATTATTTGGCCGAATCATGATGAGTGATATTAACAGAGAGACAATTATATATCAAATCTATAATATTATGTTCCCCGCAATAATGGCTTTAATATAACAGCTTCTCATCAGAAATCTCAGGATGAAATGGATGAGAGCGGATAGGAACAGGAAATCGATAGGCTCGCATCACTTAATGGAATGAAAACACTTATCGAAAAAAAATCTCCCTGATAAAGGAGAGATGTTCTAAAAGACTCGACTCGGCTAGAGACAGCGTTATTAAATATTCCGTTCGGTAAAGACTGACTGACAGACCAGTGACCTCGTCCACAGGAAATTACTTCCTTGGACCCATATTACACCATCACGCTCCAAGCCTACTTCCTTTCTCACGCTACCATGGGATAACCGACCCCAACGACACTAAAGTGTATTAAACATTTCCTAGGGCAGATGGGTACAGTGTCCTTATTCACCTTCTATATGGTACTGGTGTTTAGAGTAGAGAGAGAGAGAGAGAGAGAGAGAGAGAGAGAGAGAGAGAGAGAAGAGAGAGAAGAGGGAGGGAGGGAGATTGCCAGAGAGAGAGAGAGAGAGCAAGAGAGAGAGAGAGAGAGCGAGCAGAGACAGAGACATGGGAAGAATGAGGATGAGAGAAAAATACAGGGACAGAAGGACAGACAAGAGTTATTGAAAGAAAAAGATAGAGGGTGGGAGATTATTAAAGATAGAGAAAGAGAGAGAGAGAGAGAGAGAGAGAGAGAGAGAGAGAGAGAGAGAGAGAGAGAGAGAGAGAGAGATCTCAAGACATTGGAAAAGTTAGAACCTCAACTTAGAATTAACAAAGTCTATCTGCCATTTGAATGGGAAAGAGAAAGAGAGAGAGAGAAGTACAGAAGGAGGGAAGGAGATGAACGAGAAATACAGGGACAGAAAAAGAGACAGAGGGACAGAATGACAGAATGAAATATTGAAAGATAGGGAGATTATCAAAGAGAGAGAGAAAGACAGACAAAGAGACACCAAGAGCGAGCAGGCAAGAGATGTAAGAGAGAGAGAAAGAGACAGAAAGAGAGAGACAAAGAGTGAGACAGACAGACAGTGACAGAGACAGTGAGACCTACTTTAAGGCTTTGGAGAAGAAGTTTTCCGGAAGCTCTGTGAGTTTGTTGTGCTGTAGGTCGAGGCTCTCCAGCGGAATGTGGTCGAGTAAATCCGGTACGCACTGTAATGAGTTACTGCCAAGCAGCAGCTTCCTCAGACTCAGACCACTAAGCAGTCTAATGAAGGACAGAGACAGGAAAGAGACACCGTGTCATCTCCATCACTTCCGAAACCATCAAAGGCCATACGTCCACACAAACTGTGAAACACATTCACCTTTTCTTATAAACTGTAAATTCATTATCCAGCCTGAAGGAGGCGTCAACAATGCTGCAGGGGGTTCGGTGGGCATGCTAATAAAGCTAAAAGTGCTACCTGACAGAATTCAACTAAAAACAGAACAAGCTAATTACCATGTCTGCATTGATCATGTGACTTGTTTGCGTTCTCGAAAAAAAAGGCAACATATATTTTTAGTGAACATTTCAGCTGTTTTGAAATGTTTTATAGTATTAGCAGTTTGTGATAACATTACACTTAGAGTTTGTCCTGCGTTTTGCATAATTTACTCAAAACATCTTGCTAATTCACATCTTCTTTTCCTTTCGGCTTTTTCCCTTTTACTCGGGAGTCGCCACAGCGAATCATCTGATTCGCACGTTTGATTTGGCAGAGGTTTTTACGTCGGATGCCCTTCCTGTCACAACCCTTTTAGCAAGGGACAGAAACACGCTGACGACTTTGCAGCTACTCTTTACGAAAGCCAGCATGGTTCTTTTACATGCCTCTCACCATAGACAGTGAGAGACATGGCCCGCCTTTGATAACCCAGTTAGCTAGCTGCACTGGGGGGACAGTGACAACCTTGTGGGGACTCGAACCCCCAACCTTAGGATCAGCGATCCTGCGCCCTATCCACTAGACCACCACTGCCCCTATCTTGCTAATTGACATGGCTAGTAAAAATACCCCCTTTAAAAAAAGCTTCTGTCATATATAATTGTGTGCAGCCTTGTTCGCGTTTGATTCCTTTAAGAATGAATGATAATGTTGACATTTTAAATTCAATTTGATTCAATTCAGTTTTATTTGTACAGCACGTTTTACAATTGACATTGTCATAAAGCAGCTTTACACAGTAAAACAGTGAAAGTAGGGGCTTACAAAGCATAAAGGAATTAAAACAAGGAAGAAACCTTGAGCGGAACCAGACTCAAAAGGAAACCCATCCTCATTTGGATGAATCATAACAATACAAACCGTGTATATGTATATATAGTTCTTCTATAATCACCTGAAGAGAGAGGATGGTTTCACCACCCCTCGAAACAGATCTGTAGTGATAAATGGAGTTTCAATAGAAAGTCTTTGTCCTGTCCTTTTATTTCTGTGTGTATATATATATATATATATATATATATATATATATATATATATATATATATATATATATATATATACACACACACACACACACACACAGGGATCTCTCACTTTCCGCAGTTAACGGGGACCGAGGCCCCCCGCGACCACCGAATTCCGCAAAGTAGTATCGACCCCCCCCCCTCCAACTGACGTTTCCGTACATGTGTATATAATATCAATAAATACATATTCAACGCTATAACATACGGCAACAGCAAAATATACTTTCAGCGGAACTTTAGCGCTCGGGGCAGGGGGGTGGTGCGGAGGCTGTTTGCTATTTACAGTTGGTCAACATAATCATCTAGCATAGACTAATTGGAATTTAATTATTTGTAAACATATATGTATTTGCAATATAATATATACACAGAATTGAGAAATAGGTTCACCATAGCTCTATGTTTTGTGTTGTATCAATGAAAGATGAAAAAAATTACACAAATATTTCCTGGAAACCATTTTCTAAATTTATGAAACATTTTCAACTAATTGTCCCAGCCTGCTAGTTACTAATTAATGTTGAGATACTACTCAGGTAAATAACAATGACAGTGTATTAATTTATATGACAACCATCACCAATGTATTGAGTATTTTCAAATTGACCATGAATTACTTACGTTTGGCTGAAAATAAAAAAAAAATCAATAAAATGAAAATAAAATTCCCATACATATTAAACTGTTATTATCAACAATGCGATGTTTATCACACAATGACTTTACCAATACATATTACTTTTATTAAGTTACATTTCAATGGGATTTCATGTAATCTAAACAAAAAAATATTTAGTAATTCCCTCTGAGTGCGCTTGTCTGTCGTGTTGGCCATAAGTACAATACATCTGCGAGACCTTGCCGGCAACGTCAGATTTCTTTATGAAACTTGACAAAGGTTCCGATACATTCTGAGTCTGTTTGCCGATTTTCACCTCAAATTTCACAATCTTTTCTAGCCATTCCACCTTAAACTTATTCTTAACATCCTTATCTATTTCTGACACGTGGGATTCCTCTTCTTTCATAAAAGTCCACACCATTTTAAACACAACACGGGGTGGGATGTTTGAAAATAGTCAATGGGAGAGCAGCTCGTGCATTGTTTTAATGTTTGAATGGTGCATTTGGAGCTTGTCGTAAGAAGAAGTTGTTTCGTATACAGAGGACAAAAATTTAGGAAAATGTTTTTCGTATACTGGATTTTTCGTATTCAGAGGTTTTCATAAGAAGAGTGCCGATTTTATATATATATATTTATATATATATATATATATATATATATATATATATATATATATATATATATATATGAGAAATTCATTACAGTCCAGTTGTCCAGTAGGTTATAAAACTGCATGGCCTAAATAATTGTGGGAGAGAATCCATATCAGCTGCAGTGAAATTTTCATCTTCGTAACTACACCCAAGTGACTGTACTTGCCTGGGGGAAAAAATAACGCGTCCTAGAGACTTTCATAACAGCTGGTGGAACTTCATTCATACGATTAAATAATATAACAGACACTTTAAAAAGTCTTCCTGCTTCACTTCTATAAAAATAAAAAGATGTCACCGACCTGGCCGGAAGCTCCAGCAGCAGATTGTGGGAGACGTCCAGCACCTCCAGCTTTCTGCTGTCACACACCCAGTCAGGAAGGTGTTCCAGAACATTCCTGTCCCATTATCACAAAAAATACACAATGTTAAATACCGTTAGGAAATATTTACAGATTTTGACACCTTCTGTCTCGGATCTTCATCCAGACGATTCACTGAGATTTTGCACTGATTACTGGAACGTTGTTTCAGATGCGCTGCAGAAAGAATCCGAATTAGAAAGAATTACCGGAACGTTGTTTCAGATGCACTTGCAGAAAGAATCCGCTCAGTAGAAAAGACATTTGTCGAAAGTAATTGATCAAATCTGGCATGTTTGACTGAGAGGCTGTGATTGGTCATTGGGTAATGGAGACATTAATGGAGCCGATACAAGTACAAAAGAAGCAAAGTTCCACAATAAAATTAAACACACACACACACACACACACACACACACACACACACACACACACACACACGCACACACACAAGTACTCAGAGATAGCAAGTCTTCATCAAGCTTAAAAAAAAAAACAAGGTACAAAACATCCATACTGTGTAATACAACACTTCCAAACAATCTCACAATGTCAAAAAACCCTGAAAAAAAATCCTGGATTCAGAAATTGATCCGGATCATCTCCAAAATTTAATTAGAAATTAATTCATCCATTCATTTTAGAAGCTATTTAAACCTAATTAGGGTCACAAAGAGGCTGGCACCCATACACACAAGGACGGGGAGAACATGCAAACTCCACACAGAAACGCCCCGAGCCCAAGCGTTCTTGATCTGAGGCGGACATGCTAACCACTGGGCCATCATGCCGCCCAAATAATAAACCGAGTGCAAACACTGAATTAAAATTGAGTGTTACTTGGGCCGTACTCCACCCCTGCAAGCAAATTCATCAATGCCAATTCTTAACTTTCGACATAAAGTTGCTCAAAAATGAACAAACCAACACTGACAAAAATATAGCGCTCACGCGGGTTTAAATTACACAACATCAAAATTTCATGAAAGTAAACCTCAGCTAAATGTTTATTCTGCACCGCTAAAGTAGCTCAGCTAATGTTGATAAATGAAATATGCTTGGGCAAGTTTGGCTACTTTTTTTTTTTTTTTTTACAATATTAACGCTGAGGTGTAAAACACACAGTGATAACTAATCACAGACTTGATGTGAACTCACCAGGACACATCCATGTGCATCAGCTGATTAGGAACTGGATAGATGCTGATCGTAGATAAACCTGCGAGAGAAATATTATGGACAATATAACTTAGCCTGTGTGTGTGTGTGTGTGTGTGTGTGTGTGTGTGTGTGTGTGTTTATTTGAGATGCTGATACTCACGGTTGTTATTAGCATACAGGCTACGTAGTGTGAAGCCACTGAGCGTGAGTGTCTCTAAGTGGTTACGCTCGCAATGCAGGGTGTCCAAATTACAGGCAGCGCTCAGGTCCAGTTCAGTCAGCCGGTTGTCCCTCAGGTCCAGCTGGATGAGCTGCTTTATGGGCTCCAATGTCTCACTTTTTACACTACAGAGCCTGTTTAGCCTGAAACAAATGCATATCTCAGAATAGTTTGGGAAGTACCATGAAATCTGACGATGATTAAAAAAAAAAAAAAAATATATATATATATATATATATATATATATATATATGATTTTCTGAGTAGATCCTTCCATAGGAGAGTGCTCAATACTTTTTGGTAGAGCAAATAACAAAAATAAAAGGACAGTATAATCTTCTATAATCACCTGAAGAGAGAGGAGAGGATGGTTTCACCACCCCTCGAAACAGATCTGTAGTGATAAATGGAGTTTCAATAGAAAGTCTTTGTCCTGTCCTTTTATTTTTGTTTTATATATATATAATGTTATATATATATAATTTTTGACATAGTTGGCAGTTTGTCAACTGAGAATTAACAAAGTCTATCTGCCATTTTATGAGAGACCTTGCCAATTCCCGGTTGATGAGTTTGAAGGCAGGGTGTGATTTTGCGTCACAGTTCCATGGTTCAATCCTGAGCCTGAGTTAGTGTATGGGTAGAGTGCTAGGTTTTCTCTGTGTCATTTTGGGTTCTCCTTGTTTTTCCGAACTCCACAGGACGCACTGAAAGTGAGTTTACATGGTACTTCAGGACCCCCTGCCACTGGCGAATGTCTATGTTCATCAGTAACAACACATTTGATTGTTCCGTCATGCTTTAAAAAACAGGAAAATATTTTGCTGTGTTCGCTTGGTAAATGTCCAACATCCGATGAACCTTTAAAAACTGCTACAGCATAACGATGGGATGCTTTGAATGAATGGAGCGATGAGCCAGATATGGACCTATCAGAAAGTTATGAGTATTTTTCATTCGATTCTCCTGCTCACTAATTTCATACATTTAAAGACGTTCCAGGCCATGTGCTAAAGTTGACATTCATGTTGATTGGCTCATTTTACTTTCGGGAAAATGTTTAAAGGAAATGTTTAAAAGAACAGCACCAGGAGGAAAAAGTAAGGGAAGGAAATGTCTTTTTTTTTTAAATTATGCTGTTTTCTGTTTATTTTCAGCTTTCATGTAAGTAGTTTGGTTGATAACACAAAATGAATAACACAAATACCAGTAAAACTCTTATTGTTCTGTTATTATTCATATTTTCCTCCTCGATGGTAATAAGCACTTACCGTTCCACTCCACTGGTAACATTTTAATAAATGCCCACCCACTTCAATTTTTTAAGCGCCCTGGGCGCTTATCATGTTGGAAAAAAAACTCGGTAATAATAATTTAAAAATATACATAAACTTTCAGCACTTCCTTAAAGTCGAGCGCCGAAAAAGTAATGTGATAGCATGGATAATATCACGTTGCATAAAATTGCTTTAAATAAGATGCACAGCAACACTGCATAGCACACTGTCTCGTTTTGATGTCACTGATGCCGACATATCACATGATCAGGAATTTGCATCCCTCAAGTTTTGCTGTGTGATGATGTTACCTTCTTGAGATAAAATGAAAAAGAGATACAAGCCACAGGGCTCCCAAGTGTACACGAACATCAGATGTACGTATGGACGAACACATGTTTTTATTAATAAAAATGGTTAAAAAAAAATCATACATGTGAAAGGAAAAGTCATAGAGCAACGGTAACAGCCTTGTCAAAGTGTAGTTGCTCTATGACTTTTCCTTTCACATGTATGATTTTTTCAAATATATATTTATATACTATTGTCATAAAGTTTCATATTGTTCATTCATTCAATTTCTGAACAGCTAAATCCTAATTAAGGGTCGCGGGGAGGCTGGCGCCCATCTTAGATGACTTGTAGCGAGGGCAGGGTACACCCTGGATGTCTCGCCAGGCCATCACAGGGCCAACACTCAGACAACCATTCACACTCACACCTAGACGACATTTGGAACAGCCAACTAACCAACTATGTATGTTTTTGGATGGTGGGAGGAAACCGGAGTACCCGGAGGAAACCCACGCAAGCACGGGGAGAACATGCAAACTCCACACAGAAACACCCTGGATGGGAAAACAACCCAGGATCTTCTTTCTGTGAGGCGGATGTAACCACTACACTACTTTACCGCCCTTTTTTTTATATGGGTATTAATTAAAAAAATAAAAAATACAGAAAACACAGGCAGTGGTGACCTGGTGGTAAAGGTGCTGGATCACTGATCTCAAGGTTGGGGGTTCATGCCCCACTCTGAACAGGCTGTCACTGTCCCACCAGTGCAGCTAACTTGATTATCAAAGGCCGGTCATGTCTCTCACTGTCTATGCTGAGAGGTTCATGTAAAAGAACCATTGCTGAATTTCGTCAAGAGTAGCTGCACAGCCATCAGTAAGTTTCCACCCTACGATGGCCTGGTGAGTTGTCCAGGGCGTACCCTGCTCTCACCTGGATTTGCCTGGGATGGGCGTCAGCCTCGCCACGACCTTAATTACAATTAAGCGGTTACAGAAAGTGAACGATAAACAAAAAACACAACATATACTCTCAATAAAGTGGTTTTTTTAGATTTATACTAACTGCATAAGAGCAATTGTGCATTCTATTTCTTTACTTCTACGATATTAAAGGTACAAAAACAAAAAAATCCAAGCAATTCAAACAAAAAAAAAAGTTTTGTTTGAAGGTAAGAACATGTATTCAAACAAAAACATTTTTTTTTTTTTTTGGGGGGGGGATTTCACTGATGAGGTGCAGGCATTGAAAAACAGAGAGTAAATTCTGAATAAAATAATAAACATATATTTCTCACAATCCAGTGGAGGTGAATATATTAAAATCGTATTTTTACAGACAAACAACGCACGACACACCTCATCATTTCTCAGTGCATGTACGACTTTTTTTCATGGAATAACCATAAAGTATTTCTTCATGGTATCGTATCGTGCAGACAGAATCGAGATGTGTCCTGAATCAGTTTGTAATCGTGCTATAAATAATAAATAAATAAATAAAACATGAGTGAGTGCAAACTATCAAAATAACAGAATCCTATTGCTTAAAATAAAACACCACCAAGTTTATCATCCTTATTCATAATTATTATTAAAAGCAGGAAATGGAAATTAGGAAATTAACAACCAGAAAGCAAAAGTCCGAGAAGTGAACAGGGTGAAGAGACGAGAGGAAACTTTTGCCCTGAGAATGAACTGAAACCGTCGCTTTTGACGAGTGATGCACACTTCAGTCTTCAAGACAAAATAGCCTGCCCTTTAATGTTCCCGAATGTTCTGACGTGTATACAGCTGCTAAAACAGCTTCTCCAGCAGCGAGCATCGGCGTCTGAGCGAGGGAGACGTTTTGCATTAACCAAAAGCTCAGTGTGAACTCAGAACCCTCTGCTAACATCTGCTGTTTGTCTGCGCTTCTCCAACAAGAAACAAGAGACGCCAGCGGAGAAATTTCATAAACGTCCTCCAGAACATATTGTTTTCAATAATTACAAAAGTAACGGCAGATTAAAAAAGTTTAATATTTTTGGTGTCTGAAAATGACAAAAAAAAACTAAACGAAATTAAAAATAGCGACAAATAAGTACACAAGTATGTAAATGAAGAACTTCCCCCTCCTTCCTACAATCACTTACAGCGGAATATCATTGATGCTTACATTAGTTAATTCAGTGTCTGGAAAGTTAACTGATACAGTAGACCCTTGACCATTCGCGGTTGAACGTTCGCACCCCTGCATACTCGCAGACTGGCGACAAACCCGGAAGTGACGTGACGGCTTGAATTGTGAAGTCACGTTTTTTTTTTTTGTGTGTTTTTAATGATTATTTAAGCCCTGTGATGCCACTCCAACACCTGCATCATATCTACCTTTTGGTAAGGAGCCTAAGCACTTTATTTATTCATAAATATTATCACAGTACAAAATTTAAAAGTTTTTACTTCATCATTACTACATTTTACTGCATTACTAATGTATTAATGAGTACGACTGTCTATAGAATGTGTTTAAGAAGAATATTTTAGCGCATTTAATATCATACATAGGATTTTAAAACCACGTCAATAACTCACGGATTTTAATGATCCGCGGGATGAGCCAGAACCAAACCATCGCGAAAAACGAGGGGGGGGGGGGGGGCTACTATACTAAAATGGATCATTAGATAATAATTTTACCATGAAAGCCATCAATATTTATTCAGTAACAAGATTCTACATGTACCGCATCATCACCTGCTCACAATTTGCATATTGAACGTGATTGGTCAGTTTATTTGGTGATGTCACAACCGAGCTCGTGTATAGCTCTGCATAAACATAGCAGTCAGTTTCGGAATTTGAGTTTTAAAATTAAAAAAATGTGATGTTTTGCTTTGTTAACATCTTTAGAATTATCATTCAGAAACATTCAAGTTTATTTTTACATTTACATTTTATAAAATGTAATAACTGTTTTTGTTGGAAGAGGCACTCCAACATGCCAAAATTGAAGACTCAACTAATTTCAATTACTTTTATTAAATTCAAGTGGATTTAAGGTCTAGTATAACATATTTAATGAAAGATAAACAACTCCACCCCCTCCCACCACCTTCGTTTCATTCCCTCATGTTCCCACAGCAGCACAGAATGTCTCTTTTGAGGCCGAGTTCCACTCATTAATCCTTTAAATCCTTTACCACATGTGGAGAACAAGTCAAACTGATCACAGTACCAAAGATAATGCTGAAAAAGTGACCAAAAAGTCCACAAAAAGATATGATACAGGCATCCCTCACTTTCCATGGTTCATTGGGAGCAAGATCCACTGGCGACCACGAATTCTGCGAAGTAGGATAACCCCCCCAACCCCTCCGACTGACGTATACGTACATGTATATGTGTATATAATATCAATAAATACATATTCAATGCTATGAATGCTTATAATAACAATTAAACAAAAAAAAATAATGCATAAGATGTAAATACAATATAAATACACAAACATACAGATGCGCGCGCACGCACACAGATGTGCACCTCACATGAACATGAAAGTACAGTGGGACCTCACCTTACGAAATTAATCCGTTCCAAAGCCTTTTTCTTAAATTGGATTTTTCGTAAATTGATACCGCATTTTACATGTAAAACACGTGATTCGTTTCAAGGCCACAATACTACCCCTAAACCCTGTAAAAATGATAAAAGTATACCTTTTAAGCCTCCTTCTGCTTCAATATCGTACCGATGGTAGACGGGTTCGGCCATATTCCTTTGCGATATCACTCAACCGCATGCCACGAGCCCACTTCTTCTTTTCACTTGCACAGGAAATCACGCGCGCGCATGTGTGTGTGTGTGTGTGTGTGTGTGTGTGTGTGTGTGTGTGTGTGTGCACATGTGTGCACGCACGTGTGTGTTGACCATGTTTTCTTTGCAGAGATATAATCTTATATAGAAGGTTAAAAGCCTGAGTCAAAAAATAAAGCAAAAAACTAATGAAACAACAGTAACTCTGTCTTTTACACGAAAAGCATTATGGGAGATGCAGCTCCATAATAGCCAATGGTAGGGAGCTGCATCATCCCTCCGAGCCAATGGGAGGCCAGCAGGGTGGGATTTTGGGAGATAGCCAATGGGATGGAGCTTCAGTCATCCCTCCTAGCCAATGGGAGGCCAGCGGGGCAGGATGTTTGAAGATAGTCAATCGGAGAGCAGCTCGTGCAATGTTTGAATGTTTGAATGGCGCATTTGGCGCATTTCGTAAGGAGAACTTGTTTCGTATACAGAGACAAAAAAAATTTGGAAAATGTTTTTCGTAACCTGGAATTTTCGTTTGCTGAGACTATCGTAACGTGAGGTACCACTGTAGTTTTGTTGGGGGGGGGTTTGGGTTGTTTTTTGTTTGTTGTGCATAATTGGCCTTGTTTTTGTGGCATTTTGCCCTATTCTTCCTTAATTTCCTTGTTTTTTAAATTAAAAAACCACGGTGCACTGAAGCCGCATGAATTGAAGCATGAAGTAGCGAGGGATCCCTGTATCGGAGTATGTATGCAGATGAGTGTGGAACCATCCAGTATGGATGAATGAGTGTCCTGGAAGAGTGGATGAACCTGTTGCATTGCTGTTGTTTATGGATTGGCCATTATGCATAACGAAACTGACAGGAGCATTAACTGACACACAAAAGCCCAGAGTGAAAGATGAAGATTCAAGGCAGATACAAAAGATCAGCTTTATGCTAAATAATGCTTCCATCATTCAGGTTGGGATGTGAAGCCAACAAATGATTTAAGCAGACAGCAACTGAAGAACTTGTTTCTTTTGTTTATTTTTTAAACACAAATCAGCTCAAGAGCAGATTATCTTTTCTAGTTGGTCTTGTTAAATTACAAGCAAAGCTTTGTAAATATTTTGCTGAACCCATTTAATTAAACAAGAGACAACCTACAAATATATTTCGACACATCAGCCCACCTCATTAGCTTATTTGCCAAAGATGAAGTGCATATCACTGAACCATCCCTCGGAAGATCAGGGAAGAGATTATTCAGCAATATCCACCAAGCCTGAGATAAATAATTGTTTTAAGATATACACTACAGGGTCACATGGTGGCGCAGTGGTTGGCATGTCCACCTCACAGCAAGAAGGCCTGTATTCAATCCCCAGCTCGGGCTTTTCTGTCTGGAGTTTGCATGTTCCTCCTGTGCTTGTGTGGGTTTCTCCCGGGACTACTGTTTCCTCCCATACTCCAAATGAATAGAACATACTACATAGGATCATAAGAAAAGCCCGAGAACAGCTTTACAAAGCACTGTTGACATATAAATTTGTGTAGTATGTACTACATGAGGGCGGTACGGTGGAGCAGTGGTTAGCACGTCTGCTAGCAAGACGGTCTGGCTTCAAGTCCCAAGCTCAGGATCTTTCTGTAACTGTGCACGTCTCCTCCGGGTACTCCGGTTTCCTCTCGCAGTTAAAAAGAAATATACAAAGCTAATTGCCTGTCCCAATTGTACCTAGTTGGGAGTGTGAATGGTTGTGTGTGTTGGCCTTGCGATGACCTGTTGTGCCGTTTGAAACATACCCCACCTCACCCCTCATCAGTTTGGCCTAAAATAGAAAGAACGAATCTACTAAACTCTGAATGAGGAGCGTAAACAGTTAGCAACGCAGCATTTAGAGCTCATCGGCGCTGTCTCCGTCATGTTAAAATCTGCAAATATAAACTTGAAAAATGTCGTTTTACAGACGCTCCCCAACTTACGTTCATTCGTTTTACGTATTTTTCGATTTTACGTTTTTTTTTTTTTATTGTCAAATTTTGAGTTTAGCATGCTCTCTGTAGTACGAGTCGTACCTACGTAGTATGCTGACGCAATGACACAATGACGTAATGACGCTGCGTCCATTGTTTACAAATGACAGACTGAACGTGCCCCTCCTTATTCCCAGTTCACCGTGTGTTACCCTTGTGTTAAGACGTCGTCTCTGTTATCTTTGTGTTTACACTGTTTTGCGGACTTTTGTAACCCTAAGCAAATATGGTTGGTCAGAAGCGTAAGCCTACTAGTGATGGTGGTAATCAGAAAAAGCGGCAAGCCATCTCGTTCGAAACGAAGATGGCTATTATCAAGAAAATTGATGCTGCTGAAAAACATGTGAATGTTGCACGTTTCTTCCAAATGGTTCCGTCGACCATCGGAACCATTTACAAGCAGAAAAATCGCATCATAGAGAATGTTAAAGGTTATATTTGATACTGTATTTGATATTTGATGAGTGAATTTGATTAAAAGTTATCTATTTGAAATTATTTTGCTTGAATTTAATTTATTTGAAATTAATGTTGATATTATTTGATATATTTGACATTATTTTACAATGTTATGTTTATAATAATTGATTTAGGGGTGTTTTATGAGATACGGTAATGGTATTTATAGATGTATAGTACAGTATAAGCGTCATACGTCACTGGAACATACAGTAACAACTTACGTTTTTTTTCACCTTATGTTTTGCCGTCCATAACCGAACTAAAAGGTAAGGGAGCGTCTGTATTCTGCTTTTCTTAATGCTTTCTTGTAGTTTACACAAAAATTCTAAAAACGTTTGGAACGATGCACAGCTCTTATCCACCTGACACTATACAGTATTCTAAAATGTGTGTACAGTACTCTGCTTTAAAATTTAAAAGAGACGCATCTTGTATCCAGAGCCGTGTTACAAATAGGAACAATATATGATTACAGGGGTCCCTCGCTACTTCATGCTTCAATTCATGTGGCTTCAGTGCATCGCGGTTTTGTTTTTTGTTTTTTTTTAAATATTCATCGAATTAAAAAATTAGGAAATTAAGGAAGAATAGGGGAAAAGTTAAGGAGAATGCCACAAAACAAGGCCAATTATGCAAAAAAAAAACCTAAACAAACACAAAACAACCCAAAACCCCCCATCAAAGTACTTACATTTTTATCAGAGGTGTGCATCTGAGTGCGTCCGCGCGTGGGTCTGTATGTGTGTGTATTTATATTTAATTTACATCTTATGCATTATTTTTGAATGTTTAATTGTTATTATAAGCATTTATAGCATTGAATATGTATTTATTGATATTATATACACATATACATATACATAAACGTCAGTCAGGGGGTTGATCCTACTCCGCGGAATATTAATTTATTCATTCATTCATTTATTTTCTAAGTTACTTAATCCTAATTATGGTCATGGGAGGTTGGCACCTATCTCAGCCATCATGGGTGAAGGTGGGATATACCCTGAACAGATCACCAGGCCATCGTAGGGGAAACACAACACACCCAAATTATGCCAATATGTGAGTGTGAAACAGCTAATTAATCTATTGTGCATGTCTTTGGACTCTGAGAACCCAAGTCCCCAGAGGAAACCCTGGCTATTTTGCCTTGAAGCGAATGTGCTAACCACAACGCCACTGTGCTGTGTCAATTATTTATTTTACAAAATAAAAGATGTGAAAATATAGCATCACTGATACGTGTTTTCTACATGTACCACTGATTTGCATGCAGGATGTGAATGGTCCACTTACTGCATTAACATAATTCTCAAGCCCTTCAACTTCCCCTAAATCTGCATTACCTATGAATATACATGATTATGCAAAAAAAAAGGAAATGTACAGTCTCCCAAGTCCTTCTTCCCGCCAACCTGAATGACATTGTTACTGTCAGCTACCAGAAATAACACTACTACTATGTCTACCACTGACTGATAAACACTGCAGTAATATCTCTCGATACGTGCGATTTTATATACGAGTATTTCAAAAACGAGCAAAAATTTGCTCGTACAGTATATGGCGCCCCACATACGAGGGTAAACTTCAAGATATGAGGCCTACCTCTAAATGCTATCACTAGGTGGCAGCAGCTTGCAGTGTCACTATCACTTCCGACAAGTTTCCTCGCTCAGTTCACATGTTTGACACGTTCTGAGAACACCATGGGGCCGAAGAAAGCAAGTGGTAAGTGTAGTAGTGAAAAGAAAACGTGGATGATGTTGATGAAAATAAAGCACAAGATCATAGGGGAAAAAATTATACATTTAAAAAGTAAAGTAAAAAAAAAAAAAAAAAAAATATATATATATATATATATATATATATATATATATATATATATATATATATATATATATATATATATATATATATATAGGATCAGTTATCCTGCGCCCTATTCACTAGACCACATAATAAACAGAGATATTTTTTATAGTGGGCAAGGCTTCTCTGTGGGGCAGAGATTAGTGATGACGTCAACTCATGAAATAATAAAAATTAAATAAAATGTAGGCGGCGTCATTTTTTATGGTAGCATGCAAGCTATACAAGGGTCTAAAGCTGCGGTGGCCAACCAATCAGAGACCAAGAGACACATTTTTTACTGAGTTACTGCAGAGCCACATCAAGCACATGGCACACATGAACATTACACATCCCTTTCTCTCTCTCTCTCTCTCTCTCTCTCTCTCTCTCTCTCTCACACACACACACACACACACACACACACCTCTGCTCAGCCAGATTTATTGTCAATTCCCATACCAACATGATAAAATAGTCACATCTTTGAAGGTCAGAGTGCTGCTGTGATTCAATAGCCGTGTTAATATTCGCTATTCTGTGTTCAACAGTGTGATGGAACTGTCCGATACCATGTGTTTTAGTTTGTTGATTTTCAGGAGACAAGATTTCAACAGCATCACTGAGTTATTTTTAACGAACTCTCATTCATTGCAACTGTATGGCTTTTTTGCCCATGCAATGTTCCAAGCCAGTTTATATGAGGCAAGTGAAGTGAAGTGAGGCGCTGAAGATTTGAAGCTTTGAAATGTGCTAATGATGCTAATAACTAATGCTAATAACTTTACATTACGTTCCAAAAAAAAAAAAAAAAACTTCTCTCCTTCTGTTAAAAACATCCCGTGTTCATCTTCATATTTTCATTTTGCATTTTTTCCCCGACCATTTTAAGAGTGAGCTTGACACAAATTGTTTACTTAAAATGTTCTTGCTCATATAGTACTGCAGTGCTTCTCAGTTATTCTCTGTGGCGGCCCCTCTAGGAAGAAAAAAACATTTCATACCCCCCCCCCCCCCCCCCCAACCAGCGACTAAATTATATGTCTATAAAATTGTTATTAGTACACCTCTGCATAACATTGTATCTTTATTAACGTTAAAAACAAAAGAGAAATAAATTGTTTTTTAATCTGTAATAGAAAAGATTTAAAGTGCACCAATGTGCCTGAAATTAAAAAAAACAAAAAAACATCCTTATTTAAACTCATTCAACTTATTTATGTCTTAATATCGTCGTCTCTCTCCACCGTTCTCTTCACTCCTTATCGAAAATTTTCTGAGTTGTTTCTTGAGAGGTTGTTTACTGCACTTCATATCGTTTGCTCGTGCGAAAAACCACTACACCATATCGCGACAATGAGAGCGCTACTGCCAACTAGTGTAGTGGATGTGCAATTACACTTAATTCTCGTACAAAATTCCAGAAAAGCATGTTCCCTAGGGTAATATGCGCTCCGCCCCGACATCACACTGTGTCCCCCCGACATCATATTGCGTCCCCCAAGGGGGGCGTGCCCCACTATTTGAGAAGCACTGCAATACTGGGAAGCTTTGTGGTATTTTCATCTCACTTACATGCACATTTGACAAAAATACCATAGT
>CM045751.1:15330000-15345000 GCA_024760905.1 Plotosus lineatus
TGAGCGTGCGTCAGCTTCTCGTGGCCGCCACCGTGGCGCTGTTCGACCGCGTGGTTTGGTTCGTCCGCCGAAAACTAGTTCGTCAGCAGAGACTATATGCTTGCGAATTTAATGTTCTTGAGGCGAAAAGTTCGTGAGCTTAAGCGTTCGTCAGCGGAGGTTTTACTGTATATAAATATATATATATATATATATATATATATATATATAAAATCTTATTGTAAATTAACCAGGACCGAAATCAGAACCAATTTTTATTTATTTAGACATTAAACACTTCAATTTTCTTTCCCTGGAATACATCTCGAACTGGTCATTTCCAATTAATATTAAGATTTTGACGTGTTATCTATACCTTCATTCTTCAGTATGAAAATATCTTTGTTTCCACTTTTATTTATTTTAAAAAATCCAAGTGCGTGAATAAAGATTAAAAACATAAACTCACCATATCACTGCACATGATCAAATAATTCAAATTATTTTCTGACATCTACCACAGATCAATATTGTTTTTATTTTTCTCAACATCCAATAAAGATAGGAGTGGACACGGGTTCGGTAAGAGGCGGGGCAATAAACCTAAAAAGGGCAGAAGAACCTAGAAGACTCTGCATTTTTAAAAATGTTTTTCCCATTTCAAAACTAAGATCACGCCAGAGTTCAAGTTTTTTTTAATTATTTTTTTAACCAATTATGAGGTGTCGATGTATCTGTCTAACCCCACCCCCGGAATCTACAAGCAGATCCTGATTACATATGTATCTTCTTCTTTTCCCCTTTCTCAGGGGTCGCCACAGCGAGTCATCTGATTCACATGTTTGATTTGGCATAGGTTTTACGTCGGATGCCCTTCCTGATACAACCCTTTAGCAAGGGGTGGAAACACACTGACGGCTATGCAGGTACTCTTGACAAAAGTCAGCAATGGTTCTTTTACAGCCTCACACAATATAACAAATAAACAGTGAGAGACATGGCCGGCCTTTGATAACCCAGTTAGCTGTACTGGGGGGACAGTGACAGCCTTGTGAAGAATGGGACTCCAAACCCCCAACCTTAGGATCAGCGATCCAGCGCCCTTTTCCACCAGGCCACCACTGCCCTCCCTGATCACTTATATATAATGCGCTAACTGTGATACCTGATTTCTGGTTCATCTGACTCTTAGCTGAAAGATCAGATTCGAGTTTTTCTCTTATGTCACTATATGCACGACGCCAAAATTCATCATTTGCCTGATGAAACGTGAGACATACATGGAAGGGAGTCAGCTCCAGTGTTTGACAAAACGGATTTTTAAAATAAGAAGCTGGAGTGAAACTACAGAAAACAGGCTGTTGATGATACAGTGAGGATATAGGCCTACTGAATGAAGAACAAACATCAAATTAAAGCCCTTAAGGCAAAAAGTTACCACAATAATCACAGGGAACATCTTTTCGATAATTACCGTCATCCTACTGACAAAAAGCTGCTGCTTATCGCTGAACACATTTCACGCAGGAAATAAGTCAGGGTTCATGTACTGTAAAAGTAAAAGGTAAAGTCCTTTGGGCTTTTTACACCTGAGTCTAGTGTCTCATCAGGCCGGTGCTTATCCCCGGTTTCCGTAGCGTGAAGCTACTAGGAGTTCAACTCCTCCTGGATGGGACGCTAGACCATTGTAGGTTACCTTCCCAGTATATTTTTACTGGTACCCATTTATACTGCTGGGTGAACAGAGGCACACTTGTGGTTGAGACCTTGCCCAGGGGTCTTAGCACAGTGAGGGTCTAACTGGGATTTGAACACACAACCTCCCGATCAGGGGCGCAGCACCCTAACCACTACACCACCGGTCCCACAGAATGTAAATGTATCCAGAATTTTTTGGTCCAATTTATCTTTTGGAGTGTACATGTGAAGTTTATTCTAAAATCTAGAGAGGTGGAGGTATGCCCTGGGAAGGAGAGGAATGAAGGTTAGCCTCAGTAAGACAGAATACATTTGTGTGAACAAGAAGAACCCAAGAGGAACGGTGAGGTTACAGGGAGCTGAGATAAAGAAGGTGGAGGATTTTAAGTACTTCGGCTCAACAGTCCAGAGCAATGGAGAGTGTGGAAAAGAGGTGAAGAAGCGTGTGCAGGCAGGTTGGAATTGTTGGAGAAAAGTGTCCGGTGTGATGTGTGATAGGAGGGTATCGGCAAGAATGAAAGGAAAAGTGTACAAGACGGTGTTGAGGCCAGCGATGTTGTATGGTTTAGAAACAGTGACGCTGAGGAAAAGACAGGAGGCAGAGCTGGAGGTAGCAGAGATGAAAATGTTGAGGTTCTGTTTGGGAGTAACGAGGATGGATAGGATCAGGAATGAGTACATTAGGGCGACAGCACATATAAGATGTTTTGGAGACAAAGTCAGAGAGGCTAGATTGAGATGGTTTGGACATGTACAGAGGAGGGATAGTGAGTATATTGGTAGTAGGATGCTGAGGTTGGAACTACCAGGCAGAAGGCCAAGAGGAAGACCAAAGAGATGATTTATGGATGTGGTGAAGGAGGACATGAAGGTAGTTGACATAAGAGAAGAAGATGCAGAGGACAGGGTGAAATGGAGACAGATGATTCGCTGTGGCAACCCCTGAATGGAACAGCCGAAAGGAAAAGAAGAAGAAGAAAAGAACATGGTGTTCGGTTTATTCTAAAAGAAAGATATTCAGGATCAATAGGAAGGCAAAGCAATCAGCAAAAAATGGGGGGTGGAATTGCCTTCGGCTTTAATAAACCAGATTTCATACTTCACAAGTTTGAATGGCAACAATGTCACAAGTATGACGGCATGTTTTTAACGGTGATGGTACGTTGGGAGAGTTGAATGACTGTGTAAACTCTTCTCCAGTAAGCTACATTGCAAGCACTTTCCCTGAGATTAAAACCAGGACTCTTTCAAGTGGTGCCAGTTCAAGTGTTCAAGTTGCTTGTGCTCCTCTGAAGAATTCATGTTTGTAGCTCAACCCTACTGTGTGAGCGATAAAAACTGTGGAATAACAGGAGTTAAACTTCAAACTCTCTAACAAAAGAATAAATAAAAAAACTTTATGGTCTTACTTTCGAGGCCTGTCGATGCCAACGCTGATACTCAGCCAGTGTGTCAAAGTTAACATAGTAGGTGTGAGCCTGAGGTCCAGCTGAGCTAAACATGAGGCAGTGCTGCCTTCGTTTCACTTCCTCCACCTACAGATAGAGAAACGGACATGACAGATTTTAGGGTTTGAGAATATCTGAGTGTTACTCGCAAATATGTTATACAATACAATATTTGTGTGATGTCACCTTCTCTGATAAGCATAGCCATTCGGCAGAGAAACAACCCAGAGACCAAAGGTAATGCGAAGCATGATGCTACAACCATCATGATTCAGCTTGGGAATGGTGATCTCAGGATGATCAGCAGTGTTGGATTTCCACCAAATGGACAAACAAGTTGTCTCAACAGACTTCTCGCAAATGGGAGTTTACACAGCTCAACTCAGCCGTAGTTCAACTGTGAACATCATTTCCCTCCCATGTCATTGATTACTGCAGGTCCTACAGAGTTATCCTTTTGGCTCTGGGTGGTTTCTCTGTTTCGTCCCATCATTATCTGCACCATGATTTTTTTTAATAGTCTCCCGTATGCCCAATCATTTCAGTTTCTTTATTAAGAAATCATTGCTACTTCATGGCCTATACAAATTTTAAAATAATTAAAGAAATAATATTAAGCAAATTCTAATTATTATACAGTGGTACCTCACCTTACGATAGTCCCAGCAAACAAAAAATCCAGCTAACGAAAAACATTTTCCAAAATTTTTCGTCTCTGTATACGAAACAAGTCCTCCTTACGAAATGCGCCAAATGCGCCATTCAAACATTCAAACAATGCACGAGCTGCTCTCCCATTGACCATCTTCCAACATTCCGCCCCGCTGGCCTCCCATTGGCTAGGAGGG
The DNA here is from genome assembly GCA_024760905.1 of Plotosus lineatus. Taxonomy (NCBI): domain Eukaryota; kingdom Metazoa; phylum Chordata; class Actinopteri; order Siluriformes; family Plotosidae; genus Plotosus; species Plotosus lineatus. Next base: position 15,333,974 of record CM045751.1, read on the forward strand.
ATGATGCAGCTGCCTTGAGCAGCAGCTTGTTTCATGAGTTTTTTACAAGTGTGCACATTGCAACTTTATTTTTTGGATTTTTTGGCTCAGGCTTTTAACCTCGCATAAACATTTGTAAGATTATAACTCTGCTAAAAAGACATGGTCAATTAAAAAATAAAATTCAAACAATGCACGAGTTGCTCTCTCATTGACTAGCTCCCAACATCCCGCCCCGCTGGCCTCTCATTGGCTATCCCTCAACATCCCGCCCCGCCGGCCTCCCATTGGCTAGGAGGGATGACATAGCTGCCTTGCGCAGCAGCTTGTTCATGAGTTTTTCGAGTGTGCTCATTGCAACTTTATTTTTCGGCTCAGGCTTTTAACTTTTCATAAACATTTGTAAGATTATAACTCTGCTAAGAAGGCATGGTCAACACGAAGTAAGTACCTTAAAAGGTATGCTTTTATCATTTTTAAAGGGTAGTATTGGGGGCCTTGGAACGAATCACGCTTTTTACATGCAAAATGCGATTCAACTCACGAAAAGTCCAGGTTACGATAAAGGCTCTGGAACGGATTAATTTCGTAAGGTGAGGTACCACTGTATTATAATATGAATATTTAAAGACAGAGCTACAATGGCAACTGATCTGTTCAAGGTGTAACCCTGCCTTTGTCCAAAGTCGGTCAAGATATTCTCCAGCCTTCCTTCAACTCTACTGGTATTAAATTATTTGCAAAATGAAAATCATATATATATATATATATATATATATATATATATATATATATGAAAAATTCCTGATATTTGAAAACCTTGCACTTAAGGTATTATATCTACATTGCAATGACAACTTATATTTATACTTAAATAAATAACTATCAAGAAACACCATAATAACTCGTCACATGCGATTAAGTGTAAATTTTCCATTTGTGTTCCAGTTGTGAAGAATTTATAACAAACGCACATCATCCACTGAATCATAATGGATCTGCTCTGACGTGAGACTCCATCACGTGATATAAGAAACAGCGCAAGATTTATTTTGTATTCAGAAGGTGGAGACCAGAATTCCATGGTAACTAGGACTGTGTGCGGGCTTTATTTTTAATTAAATGTATGTGCAATTTTCACTGCATATTACACGATCACTGAAGTTTCGAAAACCACAATACCACACATGGTGCAGATAACATTCGTGATCATATCATAACATTTGAATGCTAGCTAATGAAAATACGTCTTTGATCTTGTGTCATCACATTTCATCACATACAGCTGTGTTTGTATGCCCCAGCTGTGTCTCTGTTCTGACAGAGGAAACCAGTGTGAAGAGACAAATGACATGCGTCTCACCTTCCCCCCGACCAGGGGCAGGATGTGCATCTTTCCTGTCAGGCTGTCCTTAACGGACGCCACGATGAGACATGTGCCACACAGAATCACCTGACGCTCGGCCCACTTGTGGAGCTGCGTCTTGCCCTTGCGTACATTGAACACACCCTTCAGGAGGGTCCGATCCTGCTGGTCAGCATTTGCCGGCCACTCTATTTGTGCGTAGACACACACACACACACACACACACACACACACACACACACACACACACACAAATAAAAAGACTATATAAAATAATATAAATAAAGAATGCTAAATACAATGTTCAAATGGGTAACACACAAGCCCTACTGAGCAGCAGCTGTCACAATATTTCATACACACACACACACACACACACACACACACACACACACACACACACACACACACAACAGGGCTGCAGTGAGATTCATCAAGGAAGGGTTCAAACAAAAAGACTAAGTTTAACACTGAACTTATATCCATCATCTCACACACACACACACACACACACACACACACACACACACACACACACACACACACACACACACACACACACAAATTAAGCCCATATGCGTTAAACAGTTCGGCAAAAAAAGAAAATCAGCCAGAAAATGATGTCACATGCACTGGTCAGTTCAGTTCCCAATCTCCTCTCTCTCTCTTTCTCTCTCTCTCTCTCTCTCTCTCTCTCTCTCTCTCACCCACACACACACACACACACACCCACACACACACACACACACACACACACACGCACACACACACACACAAAATCTGCCAGGTCACTGGGTTCCCACAGAGACAAACACAGCTGTGCAATAAAGCATTTGTTTCATATCTCATACTGTTTGACAAATGTATTCATATGTATGTGCGCACACACACACACACACACACACACACACACACACACACACACACACACACACACACACACACACACACACACACAGGACCCCCCAGACATAGAGCTTACAGAGTTTTATCATCAAACACCACCCAAGCCCTTATACTGCAGTTGATGAATATGTAATGAATAAGATACTCAGTGTCGTATGTTTACATGAAAATAATCCTGCTATTGCATTATAAATAGCTTTATTATTCTTATACTGCAGCAATTCGCAAATGAATACAATTGTTTAATTAAAGCATCAAACATTGTCTTTTTTATCCATTTAGTGTTGCATTCCCTGTGAAACAAGAATGTTTGTGGTTCTATCAAGTGTACAGTGTCAAAGGTAAACTGACACCATTATTTTTGAAAGATGTATATAGAGATATACATAATTGGCAAGTTGCTGGAGATTCCTCACATCAGTACAGTGGAGCCTCGGTACTCAATTATAATTCGTTCCCGACGGCTGGTCGAATTCCTATTTGGTCGGATTTCAAATCCGCTTTTCCCATTACAAATAATGTAAATGGTCTTAATCCATTCCGTCGTCTTTTGAACAGAAGTTAACGGTACCGTAACTCATACCATAGGTCCTAAAATTAAGTGAAAAAAAATGATTGAATACAACAATACTGTACACTATGTTATGGTCTATGTTGTGAGAGACTCCAGTTTTGGTGGCACTAACTTTCTCTCTCTCTGTGCATGCTGGAGAGGGGCGTGGCTGTCACGCTAAGCATAATTCCACTTCGCAATCACAATCACGGGCTTCTCTAACAGTGACTACGATTTCCCCATGCTCGAGTGCCTTCCCTGTGAATAATAAAGCTCCTCCATCACACTCTGTCTCCTGCTAGAGAAGCTCTGTGATTGCTAAGTGGAATCAGGTGTGTGTGCCACGCCCCTCTTCAGCGCTGCATGCATAAAAAGAGAGAGTTGGAGCCACCAAAACCAGAGTCTCTCACAAAAGCGACCATAACACAGTAAAATAAAACCACAGTACAGATAAAGCATAACAACAATAAAGATAAGACTTTTTTACCTTTGTGGTGGTGAGCAGTTGGCAAACGTAAATGGTGGAGAGGGAGAGAGGAAGTCCATAACGGAGAAGGAGAGAGGAAGCAGATCCCCTTCCACTAACAGCTTCAGCTGAATTAGCCAAAGGTGTTTATTCTCTTGCTACTTGCTTTGGCGTGGATGACTCTTCTTCAGGATGTCCCTTTCTTTTCTTGAAAAACATTTCTAACTTGGCTTGTTTCTGCCTTCTTTTCAAAACCTTACGGAAGTGGCTCATGACCTCATTCTTAAAGGTGTTCACAGCGATATAGAGTATCAACAACTTCCGGGCTTCCCCAGAACAGTGCTAACTTTATCAGGGTGATACAGAGTATCAATAACTTCCAGACTTCCGGAAAGCGTGCATTACCGTCCCTCTCAGTCTCGTTTTGTTCCCGCGCTTTTTTTAGTGTTCGACTTCCAGATTTTGGTCGAATTCCGATTTGTTCGATCTCTAAAACGCTCGAGTACTGAGGTACCATTGTACTCTGACTCACTGCAACACCAGACTGAAGACACCTGTCAGAGAGCCCAGGCTGACCTGATCAGGACACTGTTGGTTCCTTACCTTTGCTGGTAAATTGTAAAAGAGTATCACAAATAAAACTGTAATGAGGGGAGTTTATTTACTTTTCATACATCCCAGTACATTATTACAGCTGCAAAAGCATACACCTTGTTTCAGTGTCTGTCTCTTGATAAACATCACTGTCCTCTGTCCCTCTGATTGTGGAAAATGTAATGAAATGATAACAAAACTCTGGGAGTAGACATTGCTAAATTATATAACATATAAATATAGAATTGCTAAATATACCAAAAGAGCACTTGAAGAACACAGACCTCTGCCCAGGCGAAAAAAAATAAGTACACAGAACCAACCAGGCCTGCTATAATAACACATTTCCAAAAAATAGTTTTTGCCGTGTCTCAATGTGAAAAGAATTATTTAAAATAATTGACGGATCCAGAATTTAATCCAGATCATCTCCAAAATCTAATGGAGAATTTCTTGTTCAAAATCCCAACTCTTTATTAGAAATTTAATGAAAATCCACACATAACTTACTGTGTAATCCTACTAATAAACACACACCACATACACACAAGCCATGGCTAAATAATCTCATTGCTTGAGGTAATCAAGCAGTACGGTACAGATTGACGATCACCAGCATTCGCTATATGGTACAACTTTTGGGCAACAAGCTGTTGCTACCATGTTCGACCGAGCCTGTGGCTTGTAGCAGAGACACTGTCTGAGCCAGTGTTTTAGAAAATTAACCACTACCTTTAATTCTGACCAATCAGAATCCAGAATTTGATATCTTTAGGATGAGATGACATAACCCTGAAAAACTTGCTGCACAGACACACGTGCACACACACACACACACACACACACACACACACACACACACACTGACACACACTGACACACACTGACACACACTCACACACACTCACACACACTCACTCACACTCACACACACTCATACGCACTCACACACAGAGTGTTGGCTGATGCTTAGAGCCCTGAGCTCATCCTCCCCAGACGCAGTCAGCATGATGGATGTTGAGCTTCGGCCACATTAAGCTCACATCTTTCAATCTGAGTTTGAAGTCAGTTCTGGCTGCGATACAGAACTCTGAAGGGCACTCCGGACACCGGTGCAAGTCCCAGAGCCACCGAATTCAAACACTCATGATAATTACCACTCCAAAAGGAAGTCTAGAGGACGTACACTAAGTTAGGTTTTTCCACCCACCTCCTGACTTTCCTTTGCAGTGTAACGGTTTGTTTTCTTCGTTCTGAGACCTGGCACTGCTTCTCCTCTTTTTTGTTCTTAGAAACATGAAGCAGCCACCAATGAAAGGATCGAAGCTTGGCTCAATGCCCAGCTGAGTGTCTTTGTTCAGAAAGCTGATCGGCACAAGTGACTGTGTACTGTAGCATACACACTGGATCGATGGAAGATTCACACTGACAAGCAGGTTTTCCTCCTCACCTCCATGCAGCACACTTATTTCCTTTCACACATTTCTCAGGTGGATGGAAAAAAATGGTGCAAATTAGAATCAAAATAAGGAAACTTTATTGATCTCAGAGGAAATTGTGTCCACTGTCCACACAGCTGCTTCATACAAGTAAGGGTGATATAAGGATAAAGTCTCGATAAGATAATTTAAGAAAATGACATTTTATATATATATATATATATATATATATATATATATATATATATATATATATATATATATACACACACACACAGACGCTCCCCAATTTACATTTTTAATTGGTTCAGGATGGCCAAACGTAAGTTGAAAGTGAACGTAAGTTGTTCCAGTGACATATGACGCTCACACTGTACTATACATCCATAAATACCATTACCGTATCTCATAAAACACCCCTAAATTAATTATTATTAACATAACATTGTGCAATAATATCAAATATATCAAATAATATCAACATTAATTTCAAATAAATTAAATTCAAGCAAAATAATTTCAAATAGATATATTTTAATCAAATTCACCAATCAAATATCAAATACAGTATCAAATATAACCTTTAACATTCTCTATGATGTGATCCTTCTGCTTGTAAATGGTTCCGATGGTGACGGATGGTCACGTTACATGAAGCTGAGCCGAGTCACTTTACATGAAGCTTAAAACAGCCAATCAATGCTTACAATATGTGAGGCGCTCAACACCGAAAGTAGTTTACTTTTTTGTGCTTGAGACAAAGCGCGGGTTAGGCGGACTTCCGGTCTTTCAAGTGAGCAAGGGCGCCATTGAATACTGGTTTAGTACTCAGCCTGCACTGATGTGAATCACCAGCAGAGTGGACAGTTCTCTTTCTTTTCTGGATTTGGGTTTTCATTCATTTTACAACTCTCTTTGCTTAACTGAGTATGCATGGTAGGTTGTGCCGATCCGAGCAGATAGTTAATTCATCTCTGTGTATGAGACTTGCACCCATGCTAGTAGGCTTACGCTTCTGACCAACCATATTTGCTTAGGGTTACAAAAGTCGGCAAAACAGTGTAAACACAAAGATCACAGAGACGATGTCTTAACACAAGGGTAATACGCTATATAACTGATATATATAATATATATATATTTTTTGAAAATAAATAATATATATATATTTTTTAAAACGTAAAATCGAAAAAATCGTAAAACAGATGAACATAAGTTGGAGAGCGTCTGTCTATATATATATATATATATATATATATATATATATATATATATATATATATATACATATGGAAATAAAGGTTTGGTAGAAATTATGGTGCCAGCACAGTAATTTGGTTTGATCAAAACAACAATACCCAGTGAACAAAAAAAAACAAAAAGAGATGGATCTGCACACAAACATCATAACATTTCTAAAAAAAAAAAAAAGTGAAGATGTAGCATCCCTTCATGCTATTCAGGAGGTCACATCTGAAAGAACATAACAGAATCATGTTTTTTCAGATGTCAACTCCTGAATATTACATATTTGTAGATATGTAATAAATATAGTGTGATGACAAGCAACAACACTCCCGTTTTTTTTTTTTGAGAATATTGAACATTGTATAATGCTTAGCGCATCGAACATACAGGCAACGCCCATAATTTGGGGTTTTGATAGTGAAAGCGGGTAAAAACAATTCTGAAAGCTTTAAAACCACATGGGAATGATAACTATTCTCTCTCTCTCTCTCTCTCTCTCTCTCTCTCTCTCTCTCTCTCTCTCACACACACACACACACACACACACACACACACACACACACACACACACACACACACACACACACACACACAAATAAAAAGACTATATAAAATAATATAAATCAAGAATGCTAAATACAATGTTCAAATGGGTAACACACAAGCCCATTGCCATTGTATCTAGAATGATGATATTTTAATTAGGTTGTGACTGAAGATTTATAACAGTCACTGGCAAAATTGTGTGGCAAAATCATGGAAATCGCAGTTACGACATCGCCCTGTATTACTATTGGTCCGTACAAATTGCAACTGGTCAGTAAATGTACTCATGTTTTCGGGGACAAAAATAATGGCCAAACATTTAAACCAAATAGTCTCTGACAATGTATTTTATTTCAAGACATGTAGAATTTAGCACCATTGATAACCACTATAAACAAAAGTATAAAATATGTCATCGTGAAAATTGGGCACGACTTGAAAGTTCCGTGAAGAAATTAGAATATGTTATGTTACAGGCAACCTCAGACCGTAAAATGTTCTCCACAGATAACAGAATGAATGCTGGGTGCTTTCCAGTCTGCCCCTATTTGTTTAACTCAATCCATTCATCACACAATTTTGGCGGGTTGGTTGGTCAGGTAAGGAAAACTCCAAATAAATAGACCACATGTGTGCACTGTTCATAATTATTCGGGTTTACAAGTTTCCTCCAGCATTATCATTTCCCATAAGTGCAATCACATTCATTCATTTTATGAACCATTTTATGGGGCCAGTGGCGTAGTGTTCAGGGTTCTGCACTAATGATTGGGAGGTTGTGTGTTTAAATCCCAGTGAGACCCCCACTGTGCTGAGACTCCTGGGCAAGGTTTCAACCACAAGTGTGCCTCTGTTCACCCAGCAGTATAAATGGGTACCAGTAAAAAATATGGGAAGGTAACATGCGATGGACTAGCATCCCATCCAGGAGGCGATAAACTCCTAGTCGCTTCACGCTATGGAAACCGGGGATAGGCACCAGCCTGATGAACCACTATGGCTCGGGTGTAAAAAAGCCCAATGGACTTTACCTTATCTTTTAATCCTGATTAGGGTCGCAGGGAGGTAGAGTACACCCTGGACAGCTCGCCAGGCCATCACAGGGCAGAAACACATTGACAGCTATGCAGCTACTCTTGACGAAAATCAGCAATGGTTCTTTCACATGAACCTCTCACCATAGACAGTGAGAGACATGGCCAGCCTTTGATAACTCAGTTAGCTGCACTGGGGGGAGAAGTGGCAACTGTTGACAGTGGGGCTTGAACCCCCAACCTTAGGATTGGTAATCCAAGCACCTTACCACCAAGCCACCACTTCCCTCTAGCATCTTACCATCGGGCCACCAGTACCCAGAGTAATCACATTACATACTTTAATAATGTATGTATTACTTTACCTGGGCGCTGGATCACTGATCCTAAGGTTGGGGGTTCAAGTCCCACTCTCCACAAGGTTGTCATTGTCCTCCCAGTGCAGATAACTGATTTATCAAAGGCCGGCCATGTTTCTCACTGTCTATGGTGTGAGGTTCATGTAAAAGAACCATTGCTGACTTTCAACAAGAGTAGCTGCAAAGCCGTCAGCGTGTTTCCGCCCTGCGATGGCCTGGCGAGCTGCCTGGGGTGTACTCTGCCCTCGCGCGAAGTCAGCTGGGATGGGCGCCAGCCTCCCCGCGACCCTAATTAGAATGAAGGGATTACAGAAAATGAATGATGAACTTTAATAATGTGCTGGGCTTTGCTCAGTGTTGCAATCCTTCGGATGGATCAGTGGAGAGTCACATATGTCAACAAAGATATGAATTCACAACACCATGCTTCCACTTTTTCACCCAAAACTTTGCCTCACTGAATATATAAGCATATAGCTTATATCTTTAGAACCTTACTGAATAAAAGAATAATCACGCAAACAGTTTTTTTAAATTTTAACAGAAATCTCTTTCTAGTACAAATAGCATGAAATACCTGCCCTGCTTAACCAGGGGTTGCAGATCTATAGTCGGCTAACTGGCATGCTAGCTGTTAGCATCAAAAAACTTCCTGGAGCTGCTGGTCACACGAGCTAAACACAAATAAATATCTGTACACAGTTAGATATTAAATATACGGTGTTTATAATTGGGGGTAGAATTCATAATGTATTGTGGTAATATACATGAAAAAAAAAAAAAAAACGGTAGGAAAGTTGGTGAAAATGCCTAAACAACTAACTGCCCAGCAACATCAATAACAACAGGTGTAATGATGTCACACACCGTCACACTTGCCAGAATGAGCTAATCTGGTCCCCTGCGCTAACGTTAGCTAGCGCCTTTATTCTGTCTAGTAAGCCTGGCTGGCTGCCAGTCTGTCTTCCTTTCGGCTTTTTCCCTTTTACTCGGGAGTCGCCACAGTGAACCATTTGATTCGCACGTTTGATTTGGCAGAGGTTTTTATGTCGGATGCCCTTCCTGTCACAACCCTTTTAGCAAGGGACAGAAACACGCTGACGACTTTGCAGCTACTCTTTACGAAAGTCAGCAATGGTTCTTTTACATGCCTTTCACCATAGACAGTGAGAGACATGGCCCGCCTTTGATAACCCAGTTAGTAACTTGTGGAGAGTAGGACTTGAACCCCCAACCTTTGGATCAGCAATCCAGCGCCCTATACCACTAGACCACCACTGCCCCACCCTGGCTGGCTGCCAGTATGAGGTTGAAAATTGCTGAGTGAGGCACTGAGGCTCTTGCATGGAGGTTGTTTTCAATAAACTGGCCAATTGCTGAAAAAAAAAAAAATAAATAAATTGTTGGGTCGCCTAGGCAGACCTTTTGGCAGAATTTCAGCGGTTTGTTCGGACCTCCCCGGATCTGATTTACCAACTGAAGTTGCGAACAAGAAGTGAAGCACTTAGCAGCACCGTCTGAAAATTTCTGTGTGATTCATCATCATGACTTACAGATAAAAAGATATTTTAGGAAATCTAAGAAAACTGTTTCCACTTAACCCCTATTAAAAACCTTTCAAGAAGTGCATGCAATAAGAACGTGTCAAATCTAAAAATCAATTCTTAAAAAAAAAAAAAAAAAAAAAAAAAAAAATCACACAAATGAGTACATTTTCATTCATTCATTTTCTGAGCCGCTGAATCCAAATTAAGGTTTCAGTGAGTCTGGTGCCCCTCTCAACCGATTGTACAACCGACTGGACAGTTCGCCAGGCCATTCGCAGGGCAAAAAAACACTGATGACTATGCAGCCGACTCTTGACGAAAGTCAGCAACAGTTCTTTCACAGCCGCTCACCATCGACAGTGAGAAACATGGCCAGCCTTTGATCACTCAGTTATCTGCACTGGGTTGACAGCAGGCTTGAACCCCCAACCTTCAAATCAATAATCCAGCACCTTACCACCAGGCCACTACTGCCCAACGACTATACTAGTACATCACTGAAGTCCATGAACTATGGATGGAATCATTTGACCGTTAAAATTCAAGTGGAAAAGGGACAGTTGTGAATGAATTTAACTTGTATTGTGAAAATGGGGGTTTTATGAATACGTTGCACCCTTTTTTGAATTTTATAACTGAAAAACGTTCGGACTGTTCATGTCCCATTTTCCTTGAAATTTCCTGACAGCATATTAGACTTTGGGAGAAAGGGGCGGGATTATCGTCACTGTACTTACTCATACTGTGATAACAGGAAGAAGGGATTTTTGACTTTTGTTTTTTATCGAATGCAAAGCAAGGGAATAGTGGCATCCATTTTGGCACTGTGAACCAAATATCACGAGCATGACCATAATGAGATTACAATCTTGATCCAAAAAAAACCAAAAAAAAACAGTGATGTATTTGGATTCTTTGACGAGCGTAACATGACATTGCCTTGTGGTTAAACAAAAGTGGGAGTCAGATAACAGCATCTTTTAATCAAAA
>CM045751.1:15352500-15410000 GCA_024760905.1 Plotosus lineatus
GTGAGAGGCATGTAAAAGAACCATTGCTGACTTTCGTAAAGAGTAGCTGCAAAGTCGTCAGCGTGTTTCTGTCCCTTGCTAAAAAGGGTTGTGACAGGAAGGACATCCGACGTAAAAACCTCAGCCAAATCAAACGTGCGAATCAGACGATTCGCTGTGGCGACTCCTAAGTAAAAGGGAAAAAGCCGAAAGAAAGACAGACAGACAGACAGACAGACAGACAGAGTAGTAGGATGCTGTGGTTGGAACTGTCAGGCAGAAGGCTTAGAGGAAGACCAAACAGGACATTTATGCATGTGGTGAAGGAGGACATGAAGGTAGTTGGTGTAAGAGAATAAGATGCAGGGAATAGGGTGAGATGGAGGCAGATGATTCGCTGTGGTGACCCCTGGAGGGAACAGCTGAAAGGAAAAGAAGAAGATCTCAGATTTCAGCTTCTTTGTGCTGCCATATCAATCTAATCTGCCAGGACCTTTAGAATCAGTAGCACTGGTCAATGTCATTTAAACTATATTAGCAACGGGGCTGTTTCTTTTACCAATCAGATTTCAGATTCCAGCTAACAGGCTGAGAATAACGTCAGTGTTTTTCCATACTCTGATTGGTTGGTCAGAGGAAAACAAGCTGAATGGTTTGTGGTGATCTGCACACAATACATTTAAGTTAGAATTTTTACATGCACAATAGCTGATGGAGGAGGAGAAGCTTGATTCCTAAATTTACATTCCTAAAAAAATCCATTTTTAAGGTGGATTTTTCCATAAAAGTTCTCATTGTAAGGCCAAATCAAGGAAGTAGAGGTAAAGTTTACCTCTTTTTTGCTTTTGGCTAAACTCGAATTTTCCGAGAACTTACACTGGTAAACGCTGGTGAAAGTTTTTTCATGCTCAGAGTAACCAGCAGAAATGCACAAAATGCCTCTCTCTATGCAATGTTGTGCCTTGTTATATTGTGTTCTTGTCTATTATTCATGTTTTGTATAATTGCCACATGATAGTGGTGGCATTAAGAAGTGTATTATGTCTGTTAATTCCCACTGAAGCCCCAGGGATCAAATACACGACCCACCACTGAATTTAGAAAGTATGCTCAAGACTGTCTCACCATCAGCTTAGAAGCCCACTGACTTCATGCTTATTATTCTCAGTTCATCATTTTCTGTAATCGCTTAATCCTAATTAGGGTCACGGAGAGGCTGGCACCCATCCCAGCTGACTCGGGGCGAGGGCAGAGTACACCCTGGACAGCTCGCCGGGCCATCGCAGGGCAGAAACACGCTGACGGCTTTGCAGCTTACTCTTGTCAAAAGTCAACAATGGTTCTTTTACATGCCTCACACCATAGACAGTGAGACATATGGCCGGCCTTTGATAACCCAGTTAGCTGCACTGGGGCGACAGTGACAACCTTGTGGAGAGCGGGTCTCAAACCCCAAACCTTTGGACTGGCGATCTAGCGCCCTATACCAACAGACAACCACTGCCCGATTGTTGTTCTCATTTAGGGCAAACAGGATGCTACAGTTACTCACTACTGCCTCTTAAGTTGTTAAGTGGTATTACAAGGCAGACAATAGTCTTGTTTTCGGTCTCGCTACCTTTGATAATGTTTGATGTGAATATTTCTAAGTTAAAGTTTCACATATTCTTATTTTATGTAGCTTTAAAAGAATGATAGAGGAAACACAGGATATACAAAGTACCTCAGTGTAGAATGTACTAAATATGACATTTTTAAGAATATACAAAAGTAAATAAATAAATATATTATATATCCATCTCCATGCAGCGAATAGTATGTCCAACCACTAGGGGCTATGATTATGCCATATTATTGAATATACAAGTGAAATTTGACTCATTATGCATAATACATAACAAAATTATACCACATTTCCTGTTAGGGTGGTATTGCATCACCATGACAACCCTGTTTAAGATATCAAAAAATTTTGCACATGGACATTTTTGTGTGTGTGTAAATTTATGATGGTTTCGTGTTTGTGGGTAAAACTGGATGTCACAGACTGTGCTAACGATTTCCTTTGATATAGCTGGATCTTATATGTTGCCTAGATTTTCAGAGGAGATATTTACTTAACCTTTACAGAAGGAGTTTTCAGTGTCGGTGCTTTTACGATCACTTAGTAAGATCACAGGTTAGAGGAGAACATAAAGGCTGGTTTATAGTTCAAATAAAGTAAGCAAAAAAACAACAAAAAAACGAGGAATAACCAGTTTCCGGAATGCTCCACAACATCAATGCAAATATAAAGAGAAAGAAGTACGACATGTGATCACTCCAGCTTGTTGTTGATTATTTCACTATAATAGTAGTGCACACTCACCTGTGTAGAAGCGTATCATGCAACTGAGGTCAGAGTTCGCTGCTTCCTGCTGGACACGCATGGCATCATCATAGCCCATAGTGCTGAGATAATCATACACCATCTGTAGAGGACGTTCGGATGAGTCTAACCTCCTGAAGACCAAAGAAAAAACAGAGTTTAATTGAGAATCAAAACCATATAATTTCCTCCAAGACATGATAGCTAGCAATTAACAAGAGTCTCAGACAAAACTTTGTGTCGTTAGACATTCCTTCCAACATTCATACAATTAATTAAAAATACATTCGCTTTGAACAGGAGTTGACTTCCTAACGTTGTCTCAGGGCAGATGTTCAGATGAGTCTGGGGCAGATTCTGAAGTCTTTCTAGGGCAGCTGTGTGTCCAGAGCAGATGTGTGTGTCAAGGACAGATGTTGACAGATGTCTCAGGACAGATGTTGAAGCGTCTAAGAGGATATTATAAAGTGAGTCTAGAGCAGACGTCGGAGTGAGTAGAGGGCAGATGCCAAAAGTGTGCCAAAGGCAGATGTTGAAGAGTATCTTCGGGCAAATGTCAAAGAGAGCCTCGAGCAGATGTTCAAGGACGTTAAAATGTGCCTAAGGACAAATTTTAAAGTCTAAGGTCAGATGGTGAAGTGTGTCAAGGGGCAGATGTTGAACTTAGTCTAAGGGCAGATGTTTAAATGTGTCAAGGAGAAGATGTTTAATTGTGTTTAAGAGCAGATGTTGAAGTGAGTATAAGGGCAGATGTAAAAGTCTAAGGTCAAATGTTGAAATTTGTCAAGTACAGATGTTAACGTGACTATTGCCAGATGTTGAAGAGTATCTAAAATCAGATGCTGAAAGTTTGTCTTGGAGCAGATGTTGATGTATACCTAAAGGAAGCTTCTGAAGGGTGTCTAAGGGCAGATGTTGATGTGTCTGACAAAGTGTCAAAGATTTCAATGTGCATCAAGGACAGATATTACAGTGTATAAGGACAGATGTTAAATCGTGCCAAGGACAGATGTTGATTAGTGTCTAAGGGAAGACTTTAAATTTTGTCTGGGGTAGATGATAATGAGTGTCTGAGGCAGGTTTCATAGTGTGTTTTGGTCAAATTTTGAATTATCTCTAAGTATGGTACAGATGGTGAATTGGTTCTAGGATACATGCTAAAATGTGTCTAGAACAGATGTTGAAGTGGGTCTAGAACAGATGTTCAAACATAACACAACACAATCACACTGATATGGATGGCATTTGGCACAAACAAAACATAAAACCTTTAATACAGTGTTCAGTAACCATAACTGTATTTAACTGTATTTTAGTCCAGTTTGGAAAATGAACGATTAAAGATTTTCCGCTTTTTGTGTTTATTGAATTTTTTGACTTATAATCGTTGATACGGTGTTGAATAATTGTATTAGACAACGCCAAAGTGTCAAATAGTGAAGTGAGCGTATGTTTAAGTTTTTCCTCTGGGCTTTTAAGGTTTTCTTCTTTTTGGCACAATACTACATCACAGTGTGCTGGGTCTTCTTATTAGCTGATTACCCCATTACACAACGTTAGCTCCACCCATTCCGTTTTGGCCCTAAAGCACTGAGTGTGGAGCTTTCAGGTGACCAATCAGAGCAGAGTGGGCACAGAGTGCTGAAGGACCATAAATGCAAAGAGGGAGCCAAACACGCTGTCCTGAACATGTGTACTGAATATCAGTGCTTTGGGGAAAGGTGTGGAAGCAGCTTTTTCATTAGAAATTGCACACTGGTGCTATCAATAAAAAAAAAAATAAAAAAATAAAAATAAAAAAATAAAAAATGTAAATAAAAAAAAAATGGTGAAAGAAATTTTGTAGTAATTCAGTAGTAAAATGTCGGGTTATCTCAGACACAACCACACATACATTGTACAGAGTTCAGATTATAAAACTAGACTGGAGTACAAAGCATCTCTTTCGAACTTGTATTCGTTTTAACACTGCACAAACCGGAGTGACATCTCTCTGACTCTCACAGCATCTCACCATCCATCAAGTCATTTGGAAGATGAAATCCAGTAAAACAACGAATAAGGCGGGACCCGTTTTAATCCAATGGGTCTGACAATGCAGTGCCATTATCTTCACTGTTATTCTCCCGACTCAATATTTTTGTGCTCAAAGCATGACAAATGATTATCTTCTCCTGGATGCTGATTATGATTTCATAGATCAGTTGTTCTTTTCAAAACACTCTGTAAATACTGATTTGGGTTCAGGGCTTAGACTGAGCTCATGTTTTGAGGTCACTAAATAAATACCAAGGCTTTTGGAAATATGATATCTTGCAATCTTATCTTGAACTCTAGAAATTTTTAGTTACAGAACCATCGTGGTAAGCAAAATAGCTCCATCGTGAACTTTGATATTGGCTGTTTTGCTAACATGCTACGATGTAGTTTTCACAGGTTTCAGCCGCTGTTAAATATGCATGACGATGAGAAAATTCATTCATTCATTCATTTTCTGTAACCGCTTAATCCTAATTAGTGTCGTGGGGAGGCTAGCGCCCATCACAGTCGACTCCGAGCGAGGGCAGAATACACCCTGGACAGTTTCGCCAGGCCATCGCAGGGCGGAAACACACTGACGGCTTTGCAGCTACTCATGTCGAAAGTCAGCAATAGTTCCTTTACAGCCACTCACCATAGACAGTGAGCGACATGGCCGGCCTTTGATTATCCAGTTAGCCGCACTTAGGGGATGGTGACAACCTTGTGGAGAGTGGGACTCGAACCCCCAACCTTTGGATCAGCGATCCAGTGCCCTATACCACTAGGCCACCACAGCCCCAATGAAAAAATAAGGATACAAATCAAGCTAATGTAGGTTGGTGACAATATACTCTTATGAAAGACAGTAGGACATTGCGATATTTTCAAATTTGTGCATATTGGAATCAAGAATCTTAGGAGTCCGTTTGAATGTTTTTTTTTTTTTTTTATGCAATTTATTTTCTTCGGGTATTTTTGTTCAGGGTTTGGAAAAATTTGCGGAGACACAGACACACACACACACACACACACACACACACACACACACACACTTCAGTTTCAGAGAATCAATTCTAGCCTTAGGCAACCTCAAGAAAACTACACTGTATGTGATTCCAGTTCTTTAAAAAAAGAAAATATTTGGCGTCTTTGTGTTTCTCAGTTTGTCTCTCTGTCTGTCCTTCCATCTGTCTGTTTATCCGTCTACTGATCCATCTGCCTACCTCGCTCTCTGTCTTTCTATCTTTTCTGCCCATTTGCCCATCCATGTGTCTTTCTGTCTGGGTGTCTATTGGTCTGTCCATCGGCCTATCCAGCCGATAAACATATCCAGTATGTTTGAACGTTTGTATGACTGCCTCACATTATAAATTAGTACAGATTGAGACACAACACTGTTTTTCTGAGGTGTGCACACCTACACACAATCAGATTTTGGTAGGATATTTGGGCACCACTCATCCAAACTGTGACAAAAAAAAAAAAAAATGACAGTGTAATGAGTCACACGTTAAAACAGCACTATGGTCTGGGGGTGTGAGTGATGAAAATCAACTGCAGTACCTGGATCCTCACAGGGCAGAAAAACACTCCACACAGAAGTCATGAAAAATATCCTATTTTTATGATTCCAACTAGGAATGTATGTACCCCATTTAATTTTTTTTACAAATAGCACAAATTATTACATTATGTACCCTTTTTACTTCTCTTGGTTTAAATTAGGGAACAAGCAATGTACAGCTCACACGAGTTATTACTGGTCAGGACGACTGGGTCATCAAAAGATTAAATACAAGCAAACCTCGGTTCTTGAACGCTTTAGATGTCAAACAAATCGGAATTCGAACAAAAAATTTGGAATTTTTTCTATCCAAGAAGTCGAACAGAATTCAGAAGCCAAACATGAAACAAGTACGAGAAAAAACGAGAAAAAAGAGGACCGAGAGGGAGGGGAAATGCATGCTTTCCGGAAGTCCGGAAGTTGTTGAGCTGTATCACCCTGATAAAGCTAAAGCTAGAAGCGCTGTGAACACCTTTAATGATGAGGTCATGAGCCAATTCTGTCAGGTTTTGAAAAGAAGGCAGAAACAAGCCACGTTAGAAATGTTCTTCAAGAAAAGAAAGGGACATCCTGAAGAAGAGTCATCCACGCCAAAACGAGTAGCAAGAGAATAAACACCTTTGTCTGATTCACCTGAAGCTGTTCTGGAAGGGGATCCTCCTCCTCTCTCCCTCTCTGTTATGAAAGGGGATCCTCCTCCTCTCTCCCTCTCCAACATTTATGTATGCCAACTGCTCACCACCACAAAGGTAAAAATTTATATCTTTATTGTTCTTATGCTTTAAGTGTACTGTGGTTTTTTATTTTAGTGTACTGTATTCAATCATTTTTCACTTAATTTGCGGACCTATGGTACGAGTTACGGGACCGTAAACTTCTGTTCAAAAGACGGAACTTGAACAGCCTTCTGGAACGAATTGTGGTCGGAAACCAAGGTTTGCTTGTACTTACCTCTTTCTCTTGCTTTCATCATTCTCCCCATTGCTGAACTTCCTTCGAAACCAACTTTTCAGAAGAAAGATGGTCCCAAACAAAGCCTGTTGTATCTTTCTGCATTACAAACCCAACCCATAGAACTTCATGATCCATGAAATAATCAATGTCAAGCAACAGAATTGCAAAATGAAAGACTTTGACACAATAAACGCTAAACAGATGAAAACAGGAATGCGTTGCCTGCATCAATATCAACAAGAATTGCTCCCTCAAACTAGTGGTATAGGGCGCTGGATCGCTGATCCAAAGGTTGGGGGTTCGAGTCCCACTCTCCACAAGGTTGTCACTGTCCCCCCCAGTGTGGCTAAGTGGGTTATCAAAGCGGGCCATGTCTCTCACTATCTATGGTGAGAGGCATGTAAAAGAACCATTGCTGACTTTCGTAAAGAGTAGCTGCAAAGTCGTCAGCGTGTTTCTGTCCCTTGCTAAAAAGAGTTGTGACAGGAAGGGCATCTGACATAAAAACCTCAGCCAAATCAAACGTGTGAATCAGATGATTCGCTGTGGCGACTCCCGAGTAAAAAGGGAAAAAGCCGAAACGAAGACAGACAATTAGTTTGGTTTAAGTAAATATGAGCAGTATTTTACACTTGATATTTGATGAGAGCACTAATGTGATATGATACGTTTTTCAAGGGGCGATCAAAATGTTAAGAGACGATTCTATAAAGAGGACCCGAGCAGAGCAGGGTTTTGTGCACAATGCACGTGAAAGTCAAGATGTCATGGTGACAACATCAGAACTTGCGTTATGTGCATTTTTATGTTTGCCTGCGAATGTAGATCTAAGATTTTATGCAGACAGAGAACATCAGTTTTTGTGCAAAACGAGAAATCTGTGGATGGAAACCCTTGAAATGCTTCAGAAAACCTTGGTCATAAAGCATGGAGCGGGTTGAGGTGTTTTGAGAGGCCTTTGTGCTTAAGCATGTGCAGAAACAAGTGCGATCTGATGATCCTGATGCGTAACATGATTATTTTATTTTATATTTGTGACGGTTGTGATTGTAAAGAATTTGAGTGGTCTCCATTGGTAAATATTAAGGCTGGTACAAAATATGGTTTCTGTTCTCATCTTTAGCTTGACATCCTCGGTAAATTCACAAATGTTTATACAACACTGATCCCAACACCGAGGCCACATTCGGTTCCTTTGCAACAAACATCTTGGAAATATTTGATCGCACCTCATATTGGAATCCGATCTGATATGCGAGGACAAAATAAAGAATTAAGTAGCAGAGTCATAAACAAATCATCGGTCTGTCCTTTTTCCAAGTTATTTTCTAATCAATGAAATTAATGCATCACCCTGAATCATCAGGCTATTACACCCAAGACCGTTCCGCTGGAAGGAGTCTTAGGACATTCAAAAGCGGGCGGGGTCAGATATGGACATTGATGGCATTATAAAACTTAGTTAAAAGGAATATTATTAAATGTGCTGTATCAATGAGTGGCACGGCGGTGTAGTGTTTAGCATGTCCACCTTACAGCAAGAAGGACCTGGGTTCAATTCCAAGCATGGGTGATTCTTTGCGATGTTCAGATGTTCTCCCTGTGCTTGTGTGGGTTTCCTCGGGGTACTCCGGCTTCCTCCCATGGTCCAAAAAACCATGCACAGTAGATTAATTGGCTGTTCCAAATCACCCCTAGATGTGAGTGTGAGTATGAATGGTTGTATGAGCGTTGGGGCTGTGATGGTCTGGCAAGCTGTCCAGGGTGCACCTCGCCCTTGCCCAGAGTCGGCTGAGATGGGCGCCAGCCTCCCTACGACCCTAATTAGGCTTAAGTGGTTCAAAAAATGAATGAATGAATGAATGAATGCTGTATGTGCTAGCCACTGATGATATTGTTTGTATGTGTGTGTGTGTGTGTGTGTGTGTGTGTGTGTGTGTGTGTTACCTAATAAGGTCTCCATGCAGCTGCAGGTAAAGGCCCTGGCCCTGACGCTGGGTGCACAATTCCTCCACCGTGGTGTTGGTGGAGCAGAGCACCAATTTGAGGTCAGGCTGAGTCGTGGATGAGTTCTGGGGTCCTGGGGTCACAACCTCAGAAGCTCCATACAGACACACACATCCGCGATGGGTGTCACCCTTTAACCACTCCCTCTCACGAGAACCAAAGCGAGTCTTCCTGGTCACACAGGCTCGACTTCCGTTACGCTTCATGTTACGCTGAGACACGGAAAGAGGAGACAAGGGTTAGACATGGGAAACCATAAAACTGCTTCAGAAACAGCACTGATACAGCAAGAATATCATCATGAGGGCATCAACAGAAAAATAGAGTAAGAGGTCAACTTTTTTTTTTTGCATTCAATTACTGTATATACATTTGGATCCAGACAGAAAAGTGACGACTTAGAAACATCTAAGTTTTCTTATTTTGAGACACATTTATTCTTATTTTCTGTTGTTCCATTTCAGTTCATTTCCTGAAACACTTTATAATTTATTAGAACACAGGGAGGCTGGAGCACATCCAAGGCAGGATAATACACCCCGAACGACTCGTTGGACCATCACAGGGACAATGACAATACACACACACACACACACACACACACACACACACACACACACACACACACACACACACACACACACACATACACACACACACACACACACACACACACACCTTGGGGTAGGTGTTCAGGATGTACCCCACCTTCACCCAGTGTTGATTGAAATAAGCCAGTTTCCACACAATCCTAATTGTAGGATTAAGCAGATCGGCAAATGAAGATGGAGCGATGAGATGGAGTTACTTTTACTACATGAATGATTTATTCTTTTCATACTGCAGCATTTTTCCAACAAGAAAATTTCCCATTAATGAACTAACTTTTTATTGATTTAGAGTTGTGTGTAATGCTGTCACATGTTAATGAAAACCAGCATAATTATTTATTATGCTAATATAGCGATACAGTCGGGGTCCCCAAACTTTTTCCTGCAAGGGCCACATAACTATTCCCTTCTCTGATGGGGGGGCCCGAGATCAGTTTGTAACAGAAAAAGTGTGACGATCACAGGGCTGCTTAAACGTAAACATTTATTGTTTTCCAGTAAGCATAAGCAGATACAGTGGTACCTCAATTTATGAAATTAATCTGTTCTGGAAGGGGTTTCGTAACCTGGACTTTTCGCAAGTTGAACCGCATTGTACATGTAAAACGTGTGATTCGTTCCAAGGCTCCCAATACTACCCCTAAACCCTTTAAAAATTATGAAAGTATACCTTTTAAGGCCTCCTCTGCTTCAATATCGTACCGATAGTAGACGGGTTTGGCCATATTCCTTTGTGATATCACTCAACCGCATGCCACGAGCACGTTTCTTCTTTTCACGTGCATCGGAAATAACACGTGTGTGTGTGTGTGTGTGTGTGTGTGTGTGTGTGTGTGCGTGTCAACCATGTCTTCTTAGCAGACTTATAATTTTACAAATGTTTATGCGAGGTTAAAAGCCTGAGACAAAAGATAAAGTTGCAATGAGCATACTCAAAAAACTCACGAAACAACAGTAACTCTGTTGCGCATGTGTTGACCATGTCGTCTTAGCAGAGTTATAATCTTACAAATGTTTATGGAAGGTTAAAAGCCTGAGTCAAGAAATAAAGCATAAAACAACAGTAACGTTATCTTTACACAAAAAGCATCATGGTAGCATAATAGCCAAAGGGAGGGAGCTGTCTCATCCCTCCTAGCCAATGGCAGGCCAGTGGGGCGGGATGTTGGGAGATGGCTAATAAGAGGCAGCTGAGTCATCCCTCCTAGCCAATGGGAGGCCAGCGGGGCGAGATGTTGGGAGATAGCCAATGGAAGGCCAGCAGGGCGGGATGTTGGGAGATCAACATGGGAGACCATGTTAGAAGAGCAACTCGCGCATTGTTTGAATTTTTGAGATGAGCTTTCATAACTTGTATTTGTTTTGTATCCAGAGACAAAAATTTTAGTAAAAAGTTTTTCGTGACCTGGATTTTTCATTTGCTGGGGCTTTCGTAAGTTGAGGTTACACTGTATTTGTAACCCTTTCCAGGACAGAAAAAAGTCAGGAAATAAATAAAAAACACGCTGGTGGCTGTCAGTTGAGCAACCCGAAAGCTGCCCATACAGACGACTGGTTCAGCCAGGCCTGGCGTACAAATGTATCTCCTGAGCGAACAGTCCACTTTTTAGCTTTGTGAGTTTGTCTACTTGCATTTGTCCTTGCAAGCAATCATACTTGTCTTTGTGACGGGTTTCAGAGTGTTGGCGCAGATTGTATTCTTTGAATACTGCCACTGTGTCTTGACAGATGATACAAAAAAACTGTTCTTTGCATTAAACAAAAAAAATAATCGTTTGTCTACTGCAGGTTAAATACCCTGCATTCTGAATCAAATTTTCTCTTCCATAACATTTTCACTATTATTCTATTTGACAGGGGTGAGTCTAAGATTTTTTATTTTTTTGGGGGGGGGGGTGCTCAGATGGGGCACAGACGGCAGAAGGGTGGAATAGAATGTTATGTTCCAGGTGTGTATTAGTCTTGATCGTGTGGCCAGACTAAAAAAATCATAATCATAATGCGTCTCTGGTATTGTTCAGGGGGCCGGGCCAAATGTGGTGGCGGGCCATATTCGGCCCGCAGGCCGTAGTTTGGGGACCATTGCTATGTAGAGTAGATAATCCTTTGGAATCTATTTCTATTTTCTTTAACTTTTAATAAAACATTTTTAATTTCCACTGTATGACAAATTTAAAATAAACTTTTTAAATGTCCATTTTATTCACCAGGTATTTGGATTTTTTTTAAATCAGAACTTTAGCTTTGATATAAGATTAATTTATTAGTTAGTTTCATTATTATTATCATGATATTATCATCATTTCATGATTATTAATTATATTATACACGATGAGTTTCATTCATTTAGTAGAATATTAACAGGATATTTTGCCCAGATTAGTACCAGCAGTTCTTGGTCTTCTCAATGCAGAGACATAAATATTTACACAGGACACAAATGCTGAGGTGAAAGGCGCAAGTCATGCCTGATTCAGACATGGGAGGCCATTGTGAGGTCATTATTCAGCCTCATGAAATCAAACTCCCACTAAGGTGTGTGTTTTCCCCTTCAGTACCCACCAAACAATACTATTAAACTATCTTACATCCACATTCGCACGCACACACACACACACACACACACACACACACACACACACACACACACAGCAAAAACTACAGCAGCAACCAAGGAAATCTATATCAGTAAATCAATATTTGGATCTGTGTAGCTGACCCATTGTCACACACCTTCACAACAACATATTTATACATATTTATCTAACCCCGTATAGCCCAGTCATAGCAATATGGAAAAATTTCTAATTAGAATTTGTTGCACATGTGCAAAATGACGTGCTATAGGTATTGACTATAACAATAATTTGTAAGTAATTTACAAGAAATAAAACTTGAATCCCCTTAAGACTTTGAGAATTTATTCTTACTTCTGACTATTTTTATTTTCAATGACAGTACAGTACTTCATTATTATTACTTCATCTTCTGCTTAATCCGGGGTCGAGTGGCCGGGGAAGCAGCCTAAGCAATGAGGTCGAGACAGCTCTCTCCCCAGCCACTTCCTCCAGCTCCTCTGGGGGACACCAAGACGGTCCCAGACTAGTCATAGTCCTAGTCATAGTCCCAGACTAGTCATAGACGGTCCCTCCAGCATGTTTTAGGTCAACCCCGGGGTCTCTTCCCGGTTGGGCATGCCCAAAACATCACACCAGAGAGCCATTCGGGAGGCATTTTAACCAGATGCCTGAGCCACCTCAACTGGCTCCTCTCAATGCGGAGGAGCAGCGGTTCTACTCCGAGCTCTTCCCGGATGGCTGAGCTTCTCACCTTATCTCTAAGGGAGAGCCCCGCCACCCGGTGAAGGAATCTCATTTCAGCTGTTTGTATCCGCGATCTTGTTCTTTCAGTCACTACCCAAAGCTTGTGATCATAGGTAAGGGTTGGAACGTAGATTGACTGGTAAATTGAGAGCTTTGCCTTGCGACTCAGCGCCCTCTTCACTATGACAGACCAGTACAGGCTCCACTTTACAGCAGAGGCTGCAGCAATCCACCTGTCAGTCTCCCGCTACATCCTTCCCTCACTCGTGAACAAGACCCCGAGATACCTGAACTGCTCTACTTGGGGCAGGACCTCACCCCCAACCCAGAGGGTGCATTCCACCCTTTTCCAACTGAGAGCCATGACCTCAGACTTGGAGGTGGTGATTCTCATCCCGGCCGCTTCACACTCGAATTGCTCCAATGCGAGCTGGAGGTCCTGGCTTCATGACGTCAAAAGAACAACAACATTGTTCCTCCTGAATCCGAGGTTCAACTACCGGTCGGATCCTCCCCTCCAATACCCCTGCATAGACTTTCCCCAGGTAGGCTGAGGGGTGTGATTCCACGATAATTGGAACACACCCTCCAGTCCCCTTTGAAAAAAGGAGGACTACCACCCCAGTTTGCCAATCCAGAGGTATGGCCCCCAATGACCATGCTATGTTGCAGAGATGTGTCAACCAAGACAGTCCTACAACATCCAGGGCCCTGAGATATTAAGGGCAGATCTCATCCACCCCTGGAGCCCGACTACCAAGGAGCTTTTTGACTACTTCAATGACTTCAGCTCCAGTGATGGGCGGACCCCCCAGGGTCTTCCTCCTCCACAGAAGGCATGTTGGTGGGATTGAGGAGGTCCTCAAAGTATTCCTTCCACCTCCCGACAACGTCCTTAGTAGAAGTGAGCGTCTCCCCACTTCCACTGTAAACAGTATTTGTGGAGAACTGCCTTCCCCTCCTGAGGTATCGAATGGGGGTCCTGAACCTTTTTGAGGCCAACTGATAATTGCTCTCCAGGCCTTCTCTGAACTCTTCCCAGGCCTGAGATTTGCTCGGTTTACAGCCTGCCAGTACTTGTCTGCTGGCTCAGGAGTCTCACAGGCCAATAAGATCCGATAAGCCTCCATTTACGACTGAACGGTTCCCTTAAATGCAGGTGTCCACCACCGGGTTTGGGGGTTGTCTCCATGACAGGTACCAGTGACCTTTCGGCCACAGCCATGGGTTGCCGCCTCAGCGATGGAGGCACGAAGCATGGCCCATTCAGAGTCCATGTCACCCGCCTCCTTCAGGATGTGGGTGTAGCTCTGCCGGTGGTGGGAGTTAAAGGGCCTGCTGACAGGAGACTCTGCCAAACATTCCCAGAAGACCCGAACTACATTCTGGGGCCTGCCAGGTCTGGAGGGGGGCTTGCCCTGCCATCAGAGCCAGCTCACCGCCACGTCGAGATTGGCTGACAGCTCAGCTCTCCTCTTCACCCAAGTGTCCAGAACATGCAGCCGCAAGTCCGGTGACACGACAACAAAGTCCAGCATGCAATCCAGAATGGAATAAGGTCCAGCCCCTCTCAAGACAGGTGGTTACAGAGCCCAAGCTATGCATTGAGGTGAGTCCAACTATACCTTGTTGTATATATTTCCACCTCACGCACCAGCTCAGATTCCTTTCCTGCCAAAGAAGTGACATTTCATATCCCAAGAGTCAGAGTCAGTAGCCAAGGATCGGTCCGACAGAATCCATGCCTTCAGCTGCCACCCAACTCACACTGCACCTGACCCCTATAGCCCCTCCTACAGGTGGTGGGTCCAAGGGAGGGCAGCCCCATGTCTTTTTTTCCGGCGAGGCCTGGCCGGGCTCCATGGGCAGAAGCCCAACCACCAGGCACTCGCCTTGAAGCTTCGGTCCCAGGTCTGGCTCTGGCGGATGGGGGGGGCAAGGGAAACTGTAGTTTGTTGTTTTTTCTAAAGGTCTTTTTGAACCAGGCTTCGTCTAGACCTTCACTTAGGACCTGTTTGCCTTGGGTGACCCTACCAGGGGCATAATGCTCCCGACAGCATAGTTCCTAGGATCATTAGGACACATAAACCCTTCCACCAGGATAAGGTGGTGATTCAAGGAAAGGTATTATTAATACTATTTTTTTTTTAATTTACAGAAGTTCTAGAAAAGTGTTCAGTGGTTCAGAAAGGAAAAGCAGGGCTTGGTCTGGGTGGGGAACTGCTGGCCCAGACTGAGGAAGTCAAACGGAGGAAAGTGCACTTTGAGAATCTCCTCAATCAAGCCACTGTGTCATCCAGTATGGAGGCAGAGACTAAACACTCAAGGGAAAATGAGTCCGTCAATCTACAGAGCTAATCATAGTAGTCAAAAAGGTCCTTGGCGGCAGACCACCATGGGTGGACAAGATTTGCTCAGACATGCTGAATTTTCTAGAAATTGTCTGGCAAACCTCATCAATGCTACGCGGAGGTCCTGAAAGATACCCGTGAACAGGTATACCAGGATGTGCTCCAACTATCAGGGGATCAGATGACTCAGCCTCCCCTGGAAACTTTACTCCATAGTATTGAAAACGACACCTGTTTGTTGACCCTCCAATTGAGGTGGAGCAGTGAGACACTTGCCCATTGCATGTTGGACTTTGCCAGGGCTGTTCCTTATTACCGAGGCTGTTTATTGTATTCATGGACAGGATTTCTAGGCATAGTCTTATAGAGGAGGGTTTGTAGTTTTGGAAACTTAACATTGCATCTTTTCTTTTTGCAGATGATGTGATTATGTTGTTTTTTTCAGACCATAACCTTCGGTGAGCCTAAAGCGGCCACTATGAGAGTCAGCTCCTTCAAATCTAAGCTCAGAATTGGTGAACAGCAAACCTTTTGATTGACTGGTCCATCATTGTTCCAATCCTCACATATGAATCTGAGATTTTCGAATGGACTGAAAGAAAGATATCACAGATACAATCAGATGCAATGAGTTTCCTTCGAGGAGTGTCTGGGCTCAGCCTTAGAGAGAAGGGCAAGGAGGTCAGACGGAGGGGGGGGGGGGTAGAGCTGCTACTCCTCTGCTTTGGAAGGCGTCACCTTATGTGGATTGAACATTTAAATAAGATGATTCCTGGTCACCTCCTTTCGTAGGTTTTCTGGGCATATTTGACTGAGAGTCTGGGCACATTTGACTGAGGGTCAGGATAGATCCAGAATTGCTAGAAGGAATATATATATATATATATATATATATATATATATATATATATATATATATATATATATATATATATATATATATCGGGATATCCAAGTAAGAGCTGGAGAGTATTGTTGGGAAAAGGGATGCCTAGGTTTCCCTCCTAGACCTGTTGCTTCTCTGACCCGACCTCAGAAAAGTGGTGGAAAATGGTTTATCGATTCATTCTTTTTCTGAACCGCTTAATCCTAATTAGGATTGCGAGGAGGCTGGCGCCCATCTCAGCCAACTCTGGGTGAGGGCAGAGTACACCCTGGACAGTTCACCAGGCCATCGCAGGGTGGAAAATGGTTGGATGTTTTGAATATTATTATTATTATTAATATTATTATTATTAACTCTGCAAAAAAACTTTTTTTTTAATTTTGGTAGAAATATTCTACTGTAATTCCTACATTTATTAGTTTATCAGTTTAACTTTCAACAAAATACTTACTATATAACTTTAAAACAACTGCTGATTGACACGCCCTTACTATGGCACTCCAACAGGTAATCATCTGTGGACGTCCAAAAATCAGCTACGTCTCTCAGTGTCTGTGGTGAGAGCCGTGTAAAATAACTATTGTTGATTTCCGTCAAGAGTTGCCGCATACCCAACAGCAGGTTTCTGCCATGCGATGGCCTGGCAAGCTGTCCAGGGTTGACTTTGGCCTTGCCCAGAGTTGACTGAGATGGGCGTCAGCCTCTCCATGACGGTAATTAGAATTAAGCGGTTCAGAAAATTAATGACTGAATCATATGGATGTCCGAATGACTCAATTTGCTTGAACCTTGAATGACCTTGAAATGTCAAACAACAGTCATTTTGTAAACCCTTCAAACAAGAGTATTTTTTGCTAATTTGGTCATGTGCATACCACACAACATATTACAAGACAAGCACATGGATAATTAAAACCAGGAACCATATAGGCCCAAGTGTGCAAAATTATCAATGCAGGGTGTCAAAGGTACCTTATACCTCATAAATGCCCATCTAGATACAGTATAATAATATTAATAATATCCTCATTATTAGATTCATTCTTATCATGATAGTCAACATAAAGCACTTGGTTTTTGCCCGAGTAAATTTTGCTTATCATTTTTAATAAATGAATAGATTTTTGAAATTATTATGAAAGATTTTAATCTACATTTACAAATAACAGAGAAGCTTAAATCGTACCATCTTAAAAGCACTGACACCTGATGACATAATATCGACTGATATCATTATCTTATCATCGTTACCGTATCACATCGCTGAGTTCTACAATCCCGGCAGACTTCATGAGTCATGACTGTCTCGAAATCTGTATTTGTACATGTTTTACTCAAATGCTGATGAAGTTTAAGTGTTTTGTTGATCTAAAAAAGTAAAAAAAAAAAAATTAAACTAGTAATAAGAACAATAAAATGTATTATTATTATTATTATTATTATTATTATTACTATTATTATTATTATTATTATTATTATAACAATAATAACTTCATTATATATAATGTTCTGCAATAATACAAAAAAATCAGATCTCTGAGAAAAAAAAGCTAATTGTGGTTTGCAAATTGAATATTTTTTTTTTAAAAGTTTTTTCCTTTCATTTTCCAGTATCAATGAGGTTGAAATTTTTGTACCAAAGACAGAAGGAATTAAATCAAAGATTAAATTAGAGTGAACCAACTAAAACTGTAGGCTGTTTCAATATTCAGCATACATGTAAAAGCAGAAAAGGCATAAGTATAGTATTTATAATATTTAAATATTTGTAAATTATATGCAAATTTGCATGATAATTTCCAATAATGACTGGTATCTGACTCTGTGTAATGGTGCATCTGATATTGAAAGCAGTTACAGGTAGAGATAGAATTCAAAACTAAAGATATAAAAGATGAAAAATCAAATCGTAAGGTCTGGAAAAAGTCACCCGCCTAATACTTCAGAGCCCGGGACAGAACCCTTTTTTTCTTTTATGCTCATTATTGGGGATGTAGATATTTTCACCCGCTATCTGTCCTGCCTGCAATACAGGCGTGTCCAAGTATATACTTAGAAAATGAAGCTGGGCAAAGACACAACAAGGCAAAGACACAACAAGGTGTGCTCACCATCTAAATCCCACCGACCAACAACTTTTATGTTTTTCCAGTACAGTATTCCTCATGGAATCATTGGGATTTAGGGTGGCCACCTATTGGTGTATGTTCTCACCAATGATCTACCCTGCATTCAGGAGAGATGTGTCCATTTTCAGCCACTGGGGATGGCAATGGGTGAGCCACCATTTAAATCCCATCAACCAAAACTTTTATTCTTCTCTATAATGCCAAGGTGGCCATTAGCAGAATTTGGTGTACGTTCTGACCTTCTACCACCATACTCTGCAGCTATTAGAGGTGTGTCCAATTTATACATACAGTATGGTGGCGATGAGTCACCCCAGGGGTGGTCAACATTTAAATCCCCCTAATCAACAACTTTATTATTCTCAGTACTGTAATGCTCCGGTGCTGGTTATCAGAAGGACTACAAGGTGTACGGAGGCCACCCTTTGCTGCATATTATTGTATTCTTCCCCCCACCTAGGGGTCGAGACCTGGACACGCCTCTCCAGCACCTGCAGGTCAAAACCAAAAGGATGCAATGATATCTTTCTTTGAATTGATGAGTGGCTTTTTTTATTAAAGTCTTTATAATCCTGAAGGCCAGAATGATGATGTCAGTTTTCTGCTGGAGTTGGAGATTTAGAGGGAAAGTAACAGGTTAGAGGATTTATTAGTTAACAAATAAATCTAAACCTATTGATTGCATTGGATGACAAAACGGATAGGTGGGTACATGTGATGGATATGATAATGACTCGTGATTAATGGGTGTATAATGCAGTTTTAGGAATCCAGGATGATGATGATGACAATGATGATGATGATGATGAAGAAGAAGAAGATGATGATGATGGTGATGATGAAGATGAAGATGATGATGATGATGATAATGATGATGGTGATGATGATGGTCATGATGAAGATGATGAAGATGATGATGGTGAAGATGATGATGATGAAGAGGATGATAATGATGATGGTGATGATGAAGATTATGATGATGATGAAGATGATGATTAGGGATTAAAGCTGCACAGATTGATGACAGAGTGATAGTACTGATAGACTGAGAAACAGGGATTTAAGTCCTACCTTTAATACCCGGATCCCCGCAGCAGCGGTGACGGCGGTAGTGGCGGCGATTCCTCCGCCTCCTCCGACAGCCGCTGATCGGTTCGACGCCGCTTCGTGGATCCCCGGGCTCGGGCTCGGCCACGTCCCCGCGCAGTTCCGGCCCTCCTCCGCACCGGCGGTGCTTTTTCGCTCGGCGCTTTTCTCCTCGTCCTTCATGTCGTCGCTTCTACACGCAGCGTGGCGTCATCGCCGCACAAATCACACACGTAATGTCTCTTTCGAAATTCCGACACAGGACGCGGCGGAAAAACCCCATCCTGACTCGGTGAGACGACATCATGAGGGCTGAGAATCTCTCTCTCTCTCTCTCTCTCTCTCTCTGGATGGCTGTCAGATCAGACGATGAATAAACATAGGGGGGCGGAGCTCTCTTATCATCATCATCATCATCATCATTATTATTCATGAGCCACTCGCCTTTATGTGCATGTACTGTATGCAATCAAATATTTTACATT
This sequence comes from Plotosus lineatus, assembly GCA_024760905.1. Taxonomy (NCBI): domain Eukaryota; kingdom Metazoa; phylum Chordata; class Actinopteri; order Siluriformes; family Plotosidae; genus Plotosus; species Plotosus lineatus. Next base: position 15,372,266 of record CM045751.1, read on the forward strand.
AAAAATAAATCAGCTCGTGTTGGTTTTTGGCAAGATCTTTAAAAACTGGATGACCTGCAGGAATGCTCATCCCTCATGCCAACTCCAACCCAAGAACAGGGAGAACATACAAACTCCACACAGAAACTCCCTCTCCGGTCACAGGGCTCGAACCCGGGCCCTTGCTCATCACTGCATCACAATGCCACTCCCTTTCTATAAGTATATTTTTATAAACTCCACAAACACCAAACACAAACTCCACACAGAAACACCCTCTCCAATCACAGGGCTCGAACCCAGGACCTTGCTGAAAGGCCCAGATGCTCATCACTGCACCACAATGCCACTCTCTTTCTATAAGTATATTTTTATAGTTGAGAGATTAAAGTAGAGGCAGTCAGAGGGCCGAAAAATCCCTTTGATAAGGTTTAAGTGTTCTGTAGGCCGCTCTCACAGCTTGTGACCAACAGGAAACGGGTTCCTGGACTGGTTCCGTGCAGAGATATTTAAACCACGGTGCCAACGTGTAAGCCAGCCTACATGGGGCAGCCATAGCCTAATTGTTAAAGAAGCAGGTTTGGGCCCGAAAGGTTGTTGGTTTGATTCCTGACTCAGCAGGACATGTGTGGTGCTGGGCGAGTGAGCGCCACCTTAAAGGCTAAAGTGCCCTTGAGTTAGTCATTTCATAACTGCCATGTGTGACAGTCGACTGTTTCAAGTGTGTGTGTGTGTGTGTGTATGTGTGTGTGTGTGCTCACTTTGAATGGGTTAAATGCAGAGGCAAGTACGTACTGTATATCCCTTGTGGGATTTCAGGGATCCCTCACTTTCCGCTGTTAATTAGGACCGAGATACCCCATGATAACTGAAATCCATGAAGTAGGATCAACCCCCCCACCCCACCCCCACCCCTCTGACTGACGTATACGTACATGTATATGTGTATATAATCCGAGCCAATTTGGTCAAAACTCCAAAATGGGACAAAATTTGGTGCAGGTTCCCTGTTGCTAGAAATGGGGTGTTCGAGGTACTGTACCTGAAACAAAGCCACACCCAAATCAGCAGATTAGTCTTGGGTCCTTCAGAGAAGAAAACAACTACAAAGTAATTTCACTGACAGGCTGGTTTCTGTGGGACTTTGTGGGCAGTTAGAGGTCATAATAGTTTCAGGTGTTTATCCGATTAGGGCAACAAACAATCATTGACACTCATAATCACATGAAGGAACAACACCCCCTCCCCCGCCTCCTCCTCCAATTTCTCACTAATTTAGCCTACGCCGCTTTCCGAACTGCAGTGTACTGTACGCATATTTGGTTGCGGTCTCACACACCCAGAAGGAAAGTGCTATCAGCCACCTCATACAAATGAGCTGACAGAAGTCCATGATTGGTTGGCGATCGCTGTGAATGACAGGGAAGTGAGCATATGCCATCCTTCTCTCCGGTGAGAGCTCGACCTTTCCTGTCACGGATGGCTGTGGTCTGAACCCGGAGTCGATCGTCACGCACCTTGCCGATGCACCACTAGGGAGCCCCACACAATTATCCTGATGGACATGTTTTTGGATTGTGAGAGGAAAGCAGCGTACCCAGAGGAAACTCACATAAGCGTGGGGAGAACATGCAAACGCATAGACACAAACACCTTTGCTGAGCCTGAGACTCGAACTGAGGGCCCTATTGCTGTGAGGCAGATGTGCTACCCATGACATCACTGTACCGCCCGGCATTCAGAACAGGAAAATATTTTGCAGATCCAACAAAAGAAATGATTTCAAGTGAAATTACACCCATCATTTATCTATCTTCACTTGTCCCTTAACATCTGAGGATGTTGTTGGGGGCGCCTTCATGGCAAGACTTGGGCTGATTTGGCCTGGCGGAGCCCATCCCTCTCCAGGTCGTAGAAACACGCTGACTGCTTTGCAGCCTACTCTTTACGAAAGTCAGCAATGGTTCTTTTACATGTCTCTCACCATAGACAGTGAGAGACATGGCCTGCCTTTGATAACCCAGTTAGCTGCACTGGGGATGGGGGGGGCAGTGACAACCTTGTAGGGACTCGAACCCCCAACCTTAGGATCAGCGATCCTGCGCCCTAACCACGAGACCACCACTGCCACATTTATCTATGTACTTTTAATAAATGCATGCGCTTTCGAGTATATAAGACCTGATGCTGCTCGGTACTAATTTGTTTGCAAACTTGAGGTTTGCTGCAAGGAGAAGAAAATAGATCTACATTTATAAGGTCCTATCATTAACATTGTTGAAATAATTTCACAGGCAAGTTTTTGGAGGCTAATCTATTACAATAGGTGGATATGATGAGAACACCCTGATATTTCATAACATTGTGTCCATTCCCCAAAGCCTATTGTCCCTGATAAACTCTTCCACTAAGTGTTCACTTGACTTTTGTTGACAGTTGTGTGAATTTGTGTTCATTCACCTTAAAGAATACGAGTAATGAGTTCAGGCTCTGATGTCATGGAGGTCTGAGGGAACAGTCAGTGTTCCAGTTCATCCCAATGACGAGAGAAAAGTTGATTGTCAGCCCTCATGATGGCATCTCACCAAGTCAGGATGGGGTTCTTCCGCCGCCTGCTGTGTTGGAATTCAGAAAGAGATGTTGGGGTGTGGAATCTGCATGCAAAAGCGACAAAAAGCAAAGCACAGAGTGAAAAAGCAGCCCCGGTGTGGAGGAAAGCAGGAACTGCATGGGGACGTGGCTGAGCCTGAGGATCTACAAATGAACAAGAGGCGGTATGATCCCCCTTGCTTATTGAACACATAAATGTTGTTACAGTGTGAAATAATCATGTCAGATGGTGCCAGAGTACCAAATAAGGTCATTGCCTGTTTAACCTTCCCCGCTGGAGTATTGCAGCTGGCCATGAACACTTGGTTTTTGCACTTGGGGGGGGGGTATGTGTCACAGCATGCTGGGCCTTTGGATTAGCTTGCCTCCCCCACTGCCAACATGCTTAGCACTATCGCTGTCCATCCTGGTCTGTTTCCCAGCACACTGAAAAAAAAATGGAGTTTTCGGGGGCAGTGGTGGTCTAATGGTTAGGGCGCAGGATCGCTGATCCTAAGGTTGGGGGTTCGAGTCCCCACAGGGTTGTCACTGTCTCCCCCAGTGCAGCTAAGTGGGTTATCAAAGGCGGGCCATGTCTCTCACTGTCTATGGTGAGAGGTTCATGTAAAAGAACCATTGCTGACTTTCGTAAAGAGTAGGCTGCAAAGCCATCAGCGTGTTTCTGTCCCTTGCTAAAGGGTTGTGACAGGAAGGGCATCCGACGTAAAAACCCATGCCAAATCAAATGCGTGAATCAGATGATTCGCTGTGGCGACTCTCTAGAACGGGAAAAAGACGAAAAGAAAAGAAGAAGAACCAGAACACACAAAGTTCATAAATGGGAGGAGGAAACCAAACAAGCTGTCCAGCATCCAGGTTCAACATTAAAGTTTCGGGGGGTAAAGGTTCCTAAAGAACTGGAAAAATTATCAAGGTCTGAAAATGGATACAACACCTGACCTTTTGAGATCAACTTCCAATTTTGTGTTGGCCACAGCCTGTAAGTTGAGAACATAAATGACCTCATTTTACAATATCATGCCGTTCCACTGCTTTATTATCTTATAATAAATTATTTGAAATGATACTGTGTGCTTGATTTGGTTTGATAAAATAGTAATTTGTTAAATTCATAAAAATGAATCCCTCATAATGAAGGTAATTTTAAAGAAAGAGGGGGAAATGCTACATAAAAAATTAAAAAACTTTTTACTTTTGTCTGCATTTGAAACCAAATACAGGGATCAATCCCTCACTTTCCGCGATTAATGGGAACCGAGATCCCCCTACGACCGCCGATTTCCACGAAGTAAGATCAACCCCCCCCTGGCTGACATAAATGTACATGTATATGTGTATATGATGATGATTTCCTTTCGGCTTTTCCCCTTTATCAGGGATCGCCCAGCGAATGATTCGCACGTTTGATTTGGCATAGGTTTTTACGTGGATGCCCTTCCTGACACAACCCTTTAGCAAGGGACAGAAACACGCTGATGGTTTTGCAGCTCCTCTTTACGAAAGTCAGCAATGGTTCTTTTACATGAACCTCTCACCATAGACAGAGACATGGCCCGCCTTTGATAACCCAGTTAGCTGCACTGGGGGACATGTATATGTGTATATAATACTGTATCAATAAATACATAACCATTGCTATAAATGCTTATAATAATTAAACAGTCACAATAATGCATAAGGTGTAAATAAAATATAAATACAGTTCACACATACAGATTGTTATGGGCATGTAAATAAATGTGCAAATGTAAATATAAATGTGACTGGATCAACTTTGTATATAAGTATATTCAGCTATTTTTGGTTCTGGAACTTTCCAGCATAGACCTAGTTGAGCATGTGCCCTGGTGACGGGTCAGGTGATTTGGAATATTCCAGTATGGAACGTTCCGAACTTTAGGGAATCTATATTAAGGACCTGTTGCTGACTGGCTCCAGTCTCTTCGGGGCGGATCATGTAAGGGGAAGTCAGCTAAAGGGGATCATCTTGGCCCAAGGGAGAATCATCCAAGGCGGATCATGGAACCTGCATCACCCAAGTTTCGTTATTCAAGACTTCATCGCACAAGTCCATCATCCACGTTCATCCACAGCCAACTTGAGGATTTTCATCATTTGTTTCTTTTGATATTCCAAGTCTTTTACCCCCGGCACACACGCCGCCTCTCAATTTGCCATGCTGCAGCTGCTTGGTGACGATTTCTTTTTTGGGACCCTTGTTCAATTTGTATTTTGTTGAGCTCTAAGCTGCAAGTTATTATTTTGCCTTACTTTGCTGATATTATTAAATTGTGTATAGTTTATGTCATGGTTTGTCGTGCTTTGCAGGTTTCACGGGACAATTTCCATCTTTTAAATTCCATACGTAACAAGATGCACACCTCACATAAAAATCTAAGTAGTTTTGATGGAGGCTTGTGAGTTGTTTTTTTTGGGTTTGGGGTTTTTTTTTTTTTTTTTTTTTTTGGGGGGGGGGGTTGCATAATTGGCATTGTTTTGTGCCATTTTCCTTAACTTTCCCCCTATTCTTCCTTAATTTCCTTATTCTTCAATTCGATGAATATTTATTTTTTTAAAAATGCAATGTACTGAAGCCCGCATGAATTGAAGCGTGAAGTAATGATGGATCCTGTACTTGGATTTTCAGGAATTTGAATATTGGAGTAATTATATAATCCAGTTTCCTCCCACAGTCCAATGGTATGCACATGAAGTGAACAGACTGTTCCAAATTGTCCTGAGATGAGAAATTGTTCTGTTCCGTCATTGGCCCTGCGAGATGTTCATGGCATCTCCACCTTCACCTACAGTTGGCTGAAATAGGATGCGACCTACCCTAAACCTAGTGAGAGTAAGTTGTTTGGCGAATGAATGTATGAATAAAAAAGTTGATTGTTTACAACACTCTATGAAGGATAAACACTTTATTGCTCTGCCACACCCAATGTATTTATACATTTTGTAGAGAGCATTTAATCAGACATGCATTAGATCAGAGATGAAAATGTTGAGGTTGGAGTAACGAGGATGGATAGGTCGGGAATGAGGACATCAGAGGGACAGCACATGTTAGCTGTTTCGTAAACAAAGTCAGAGAGGCTAGATTGAGATGGTTTGGACATGTACAGAGGAGGGATAGTGAGTATATTGGTAGTAGGATGCTGAGGTTGGAACTACCAGGCAGAAGGCCCAGAGGAAGACCAAAGAGAAGATTTATGGATGTGGTGAAGGTGGACATGAAGGTCGTTGGAGTAAGAGTGGAAGATGCAGAGGATAGGGTGAGATGGAGGCAGATCATTTGCTGTGGCGACCCCTGAAGGGAACAGCCGAAAGGAAAAGAAGAAGAGGATAAATTAAAAAGATCTGAAGTTCTACCGCTGTTATATTTAATTTATTAATACCCACAATCAACAGAACTTTGCCTAGTGGACTTAGCTATCCCTTCCTTTACGCTAAAGTAGCTAGCTCATATAAAAGTCTGTATATTTGCGACCACAATTAGCGGCTAGTCGCCAAAAGTCTCCAGCCCGTCTTTTCCCCTTTTTATTAGACGACACCCGATAAAAAAAAAAAACTCTAATTTAAAGTTACTCACGAACTTTTGAGTTTGTCAGGATGGCATATAACATGACATGCTATTCACCTGAGATGTTTTTATCACACATGTAACAGCGATAGGTTCAGCTTGTACTTCCTGTGTGCTTTTATAGTTGATCAGATTTTGTACTCTAGTTAAAATTCCGTGATGGAGAACGTTCATCTTGTGGCAGAAGAGGATGATCTGTATTCAGGCTACAATGACTACAATCCAACATTCGACTCAGAGGTATGTGTAACTTTACATGTCCTTTCTGCAGAAATCACCTTGAAAATAAATGCTATGTAGATGCGTATAATATATGGTACACTACTATTTTATTTATATGATTCATTATTTTTGTGTCAGAGCTGGACAATGATGTTGGTTTTCAGCAAGCTGTGAGGACAAGTCATGGCAGATGACCACCTGTAAGATTCACTGTGTTAATCAAACACCTGGATAGTGATATTAAAGATAGCTGAGAATTCCAGAGAGGCATCCAACAACAAGGATATATATATATATATATATATATATGACATTGTAATTCCTAACTGGACATATTTATTTATTTATTTATTTATTTACTTGCATGTAGACTTTTGAGAGCAAAAGTGTTCTAACAATTTAAGACACAAGTCTTTGGGTTTAAAAAAATATATATAATATAAATTGAATCTAAAAAATAAAAAATACGACCCTGTTGACCTCATGTCCTGACACCCTGCAGTTTCCAGTTTTCTCCACTAGAGGAAGGTGTTGTAAATTATTTTTGGATCACCTTTCTGGGTCTGAGGACACTTTTTTGTACAAGTTAAACAAGTTGATAATTTTTAACTGAGTTGAAGACTTCTGTACTGTTTGTAAATTATGTCTTAAATTAAAAGCTTGAATGTTGAAATAACATTATCATCCACAGTGCACCCCAAGGCATGCAGGGAGCAAACACTATTGTGTCCAGTCTAACAGAAAATCTATAAACTGTAGCCCAAATTGCAAAAGAGGGAAAAGTTAAGACTTCACCACAACTCAAATTTTATTTGAGGAACACTTTTAACAATGTACATTTTCCCAAAGCAACTTTCTAAAATTATGTACATTTTAAATTCATAATATAATAATGAGCATGAGCAAACTCAGAAGGTGAACTGGACCTCATCTGTGGGACAAGGAATATTTGGATTGTCTCAAAAAAGCTCCGCCTCTTTACAATCACTTGGCAGCTTCTTCACTTCACTTATCCCTTAGCATCCGAGCATGTCGTTGGGGCGCCTTCATAGCGAGACTTGGGCTAATTTGGCCTGGCGGAGCCCATCCTTCTCCAGGTCGTAGAAACACGCTGACAGCTTTGCAGCCTACTCTTTACGAAAGTCGGCAATGGTTCTTTTACATGCCTCTCACCACAGACAGTGAGAGACATGGTCTGCCTTTGATAACCCAGTTAGCTGCACTGGGGGGGACAGTGACAACCTTGTGGGGACTCGAACCCCCTAGCCTTATCAAAAACTGAAGAAACATCTCAAATTTGTGTTATTCCTATAAAGAAAGTATAGAAAAGTGAACAGAAGACCATTTCAAAAATATCAGCATCTGCTTTGTTCTTTACAAACTGAAACATTCACCGTGTATATATATATATATATATATATATATATATATATATATATATATATATATATCTATATCTATCTCTCGCTTTATATTGAATCACTGAACTGATTATTTAGTTGTATATCCACGATTTCTGAGAATCTGTGCTGCATAGAGTCGACCAACTTCTGACACCTGTGAACAGGTTTTCCAACCCAGGATGATTGGATTACATTCCACAGTTCTTCTGTATTTCTTGGTTTTGTCTCAGAAACTGCATTCTTGATGTCACCCACAAGTTTTCTATTGGAAACTGAACTCCATAACGTCAATCTTGTTGGTATGGAACCAAGATGTTGCCCGTGACTGGTGTCTGGGGTCATTGTCTTATTGGAATACTCATTTAAAGGGTATTTCCTCTGAAGCAGAAGGCAGCATGACCTCTTCAAGTACTGTATTCGGATATATTCAAACTGATCCATGATCCCTGGCATGTGATAAATAGGTCCGACACTGTAGTGTGAGAAACATCCCCATATCATGATGCTTGTGCCACCAGGCGTCTACTATGGCTTGTATTCAGTGTCTGGGGGTCGACTGACAAACTGTTTCTGGACACTAGACTCAAAAAGAAAAATGTAATTTTCACTAATCCACAAAATGTTGTGTTTCTCTTTCGGTCGGTCAATGTGCTCTTTGTGCCCCACTGTTGAAAAAAGACGTGCTGAAGGGGTTCCAATTTGCCAAACGCATGTATATACACACATACACACAGTATTAATCTCCCAAGGGAAATTGTCTCTGCGTTTAACCCATCCAACGTGAAACACAGGCTGGGTAGTAGGCTGCCAGATATTGGGGCACCCGAAGAGCAGATGGGGGTTAGGTACCTTGTTCAAGGGCCCTTTAGTCATGAAGGTGAAGGATTGAAGATGCAGCTCACTTCACCACCACCGCCACACATTTTTCCAACTGGTTCAGGATTCAAACCAGCGACCTTTCAGTCCTAAAGCTACTTGTCTAACCATTAGACTACGGCTGCTAGGATGTCTGAAAAAGAATGTTGAGCAACTTGGTCAAAATATCATAAATTTGACTGGCTATGGCAAAATCGCCTTCATGAAATGAACGCCACATGAGTATCAACGTTTGTTTGGGATATCTGTTCCAGGTTAACATGTTTTGCAATTCCTCTGTTTCTACTACATCCCAGGTGTTCTGCTGATCTTCTGAGAATGGTTCGTCCACTGAAATAATAATAATAAAGAAAACCCAAACAAACAAACAACAAAAAAAATCCACTTTGTTTATGACATGGAAAATTTCGATGGAAGCTGACATTAGAAGATAGAATCAGCAATAATACTCAAATAGGTAGAGTTATTCAATCATTGAGGGGTTGCTATTATTTTAACCAAAATTTGCAAAGACATTACCCACACTGTTTACACTACTTTCACCAGCCTGGACTGTTCATACAAAGCAGACAGAGCCCATGGCTTCATGCTATTGGTGATGGTATCTGCTGCTCGTTACAGATGATTGGCAGATTCAGAATTTAAGATTCTTCAAACCAGGCTACGCTTCTCTCCTCTTGAATTATCCATTTGTGGAGAGCCTTCACGTAGCCTCGTCTTTTTCGTCCATCTGTCTCAAGGTTTCTACATTTTGTATGATCGGAGAAAATTTTCTTCTCTTCACAGCCCTACAGAGTGGTTATCCACGTTTAAGAATCCTTGTTGTGACTTGAATCGGTCTCTTCATTCTCCGTTGACCTTTCGCATCAATTTCTGTCCCATCAACTGAAAAGTTTGGTGGAAATAATGGTGGCAGGATCAAAATCAACAAGATTGCATTAGTGGAATGATTGAGATGAACATCAACTGAAGCACTTTCTTCATACCTGCATGACTTTTTATATTGCACATTTGCAACAAAATTGGCTGAACAAACACAAACAGCACCCTCTGCTGGCCAAATGGAGCAAGAAGGTGCTCGGTAGTCACATTGCGTCATGGTGGTTACTGGGATTGGCTAAAATTTGCCTGATACCAAAATTAGCAGGTTTACACAAAGTGAATTTATTTGGGACAACCCAGGGAATTTGTCAAATTCACCACGGAGCTACACACAATTCAAATTCAAGAAGACTGCAATATTGTAGATCTGACCATGACATCAAGTTTTTGTAGATCGCCAGGCCAAACATCGACAACAAAAATGGTAATAGTGATAGCATTTTTGAGTGAGTGCAAGGAATAGCTACGTTAATTATGCTATACTGACAGAGTGAAGTATAGGAGAGATATTGTCAGTCTTCTTTTCCTTTCGGCTGTTCCCTTCAGGGGTCGCCACAGCGAATCATCTGCCTCCATCTCACCCCATCCTCTGCATCTTCTTCTCTTACACCAACTGCGTTCATGTCCTCCTTCACCACGTCCATGAATCGTCTCTTTGGTCTTCCTCTCAGCCTTCTGCCTGGTAGTTCCAACCTCAGCATCCTACTACCAATATACTCACTATCCCTCCTCTGTACATGTCCAAACCATCTCAATCGAGCTTCTCTGACTTTGTCTCCAAAAAGTATTACATGTGCTGTTCCCTCTGATGTGCTCATTCCTGCTCCTATTCATCCTCGTTACTCCCAAAGAGAACCTCAACATTTTCATCTCTGCTACCTCCAGCTCTACCTCCTGTCTTTTCCCCAGGGCCACTGTTTCTCAACCATACAACATCGCTGGCCTCAACACCGTCTTGTACAGTTTTCCTTTCATTCTTGCTGATAACTTCCGATCACACATCACACCGGACACTTCTCTCCAACCATTCCAACCAGCCTGCACATGCTTCTTCACCTCTTTTCATACTCTCCATTGCTCTGGATTGTTGAGCCTAAGTACTTAAAATCCTCCACCTTCCTCATCTCTGCTCACTGTAACCTCACCGTTCCGTTTGGGTCCTTGTCGTTCATACACGTATTCGGTCTTAGCTAACCTTCATTCCCCTCCTTTCCACGGCATACCTCCACCGCTCTAGGTTTTCCTGCACTTGTTCTCTGCTCTCACTGCAGATCACAATGTCATCTGCAAACATCATAGTCCATGGGGAATCTTGTCTAACCTCGTCTGTCAGCCTGTCAATCACCATAGCAAACAAGAAGGGGCTCAGAGCTGACCCTTGATGCAGACCCACCTCCACCATGAACTCTTCTGTGACACCGACAGCACACCTCACCACTGTCTTACATCTCTCATACATGTCCTGCACCACTCTCACATACTTCCCTGCCAGTCCAGACTTCCTCACGCAATACCACAGTTCTGCTCTCGGCACCCTGTCATATGCTTTCTCCAGATCCACAAAGGCACAATGCAGCTCCTTCTGACCTTCCCTGTACTTCTCTATTAACATCCTCAAGGTAAACACTTTCTCTTCTTCATACCAGGTGCTCTTTCTTGGCATGAACCCAAACTGTTGTTCACAAATGCTGACCTCTGCCCTTAGTCTAGCTTCCACTATTCTTTCCTATAACTTCATCGTATGGCTCATCAACTTTATCCCTCTGTAATTGCCACAGCTCTGTACATCTCCCTTGTTCTTAAAAATGGGCACCATCACATTTCTCCTCCATTCCTCTGGCATCCTCTCACTTTCTAAGACCTTGTTGAATGTTCTTGTCGTCAGGAAATCTACTGCTACCTCCCCTACACACTTCCATACCTCCACCGGTATGTCATCAGGACCAACTGCCTTTCCATTCTTCATCCTCTTCAATGCCCTCCTCACTTCACCCTTACTAATCTTTGCTACTTCCTGGTCCTCAACAGTCACTTCTACTCTTTTTTCTCTCGAATTTTCCTCATTCATCAGCTCTTCAAAGTACGCTTTCCATCTTCCCAGCACACTTCTGTCATCAGTCAATACATTTCCCTCTCTGTCCTTAATCACCAACTTGCTACACGTCCTTCCCATATCTATTTCTCTGCTGTGCCAACCTGTATAAATCATTTTCTCCCTCTTTACTTTCCAACCAAGCATTCAAGTCATCATACGCCCTCTGTTTGGTCTTTGACACCGCAACCTTCGCCTTACGCTGTCTCCCTGTACTCGTTTACTCTCTTCAGTCCTCTCTGTCCCACTTCTTAGCTAACCTCTTCATTTGTACACACTCCTGCACTTCCTCATTCCACCACCAAGTCTCCTTATCTCCGCTCCTTCCAGAGACACACCAAGTATTCTCCTACCTGTCTCCCTGATCACATTAGCTGTAGTTGTCCAGTCATCTGGAAGCACTTCCTGACCACCCAAAGCCTGTTTCAACTCCTCCTTGAAGACAACACGACACTTCCTTTTTCAGCTTCCACCAATTTGTCTTCTGCTCTGCCTTTTTCTTCTTCACCTTCCTCATCATCAGCCTCATCCTGCACACCACCATCCTATGCTGTTTTGCAACACTCTCACACACTACTAATTTGCAGTCACTGACTTCCTTCAAATTACATCGCCTACACAAGATGTAGTCTACTTGGGTGCTCCTACCTCCGTTTTTATAAGTCATGAAGTCTGCCCCAATGACCACTTTCACCTCTGGGGGTACTCAGCATCACTTCATCTAACTCACTCCAGAATCTCTCCTCCTCTTCTAGCTCACATCCTACCTGTGGGGCATAAGCACTAACAACATTGAACATCACGCCTTCAATTTCTAACTTGAGACTCATCACCATGTCTGACACTCTTTTCACTTCTAGAACATTCCTGACAAACCCCTCCTTCAAGATGACTCCTATTCCATTTCTCTTCCCATCCATACCATGAAAAAACAGCTTAAACCCTGCTCCTAAGCTTCTAGCCTTGCTACCTTTCCACCTGATCTCCTGAACACACAGTCTGTGCACCTTCTTCCTCTGCATCATGTCAGCCAGCTCTCTACTTTTTCCGGTCATAGTTCCAACATTCAAAGTCCCGACTCTCAGTCTTAGACTCATGCTTATATACTATATATGCCATATAGTAGTACTATACAATGGGCAGTGGTGGCCTGGTGGTTAAGGGCGCTGGATCGCTGATCCTAAGGTTGGGGGTTCAAGTTGTCACCGTCTCCCCCAGTGTAGCTGACTGGGCTATCAAAGGCCGGTCATGTCTCTCACTGTCTATGGTGAGAGGTTCATGTAAAAGAACCATTGCTGAACTTCATAAAGAGTAGCTGCATAGCCATTAGCATGTTTCTGCCCCTTGCTAAAAGGCCTGTGTCAGGAAGGGCATCCGACGTAAAAACCTATGCCAAATCGAATATGTGAATGAGATAATTTGCTGTGGTGACCCCTGAGAAAGGGAAAAGCCAAAAGGAACAGAAGTAGTAGTACTAGACATAGTGCCATACAAATAGACTGTGGGGGAAGGAGAAGGATGACAACTAGAACGGTCGAGAGCATTCCGAAAGATCAAAGAGTGGTGATTGGGCATGCTTGTGAGGGGACCAGAGAAGAAAGTGATGGGCAGGTAGTGTCCAGCAGGGGAATTCAAGGGCAAATGATGGTAAAATTGTGAAAACAATTGAAATGAAAGTCATAGTAAGGGAAAACTGACAAACTGGAGAAAGGTGCAAGCAGGTGAATGAAATCGAAGTAGTCGAGAAGCTCATTCAGATGGTGGCAGGGGATAGTGTTGTGAGACATCGCACGATAGTCTGTAGGATGACTTTAGAGGTGTTGAAGAGGAGAGTATGAAAAACAACCAAAAGATCAGATGGAGGAAGTTAAAAGAAGCCTGCTGTGTGAAATTCAGGGAGCAGGTTAAACTGGGGTTGAGTAGTAGTTGGGGGATTCTGAATGCCTGGACAGCTGGGAAGGTACTTGGTGTGGGATTTGGTCAGACAAAGAAACTGTTGGAACGAATTAATTCTAACATCGTGCTCAACTAAACAAAAAAAAAAATAGCAATTAATTAAATAATTGCAAAAAACAAGTAGTATTACTCAGTATTCGTGTTAATTAGCATTTATGTTACTATTTTTTTAAAGAGTAATTTGTAATATCAAATCAGAACTAGTCAATATTACACGAACAGTAATGAAATTAGAACTAGTAATAGTAAACATTATTTGTACTCTTACTAAGCAGAGTTAAAGTATATACTGTGAGTACTAATGTAATCTTCCATGATGAAATAGCGACAGGACAATTTGAAATAAAATAAATACAGAAATAAAATAGGTGAAAGGTTTTTGGTTTAAACATTATAAATGGTGAATTGTGATCCTGCTACAACAACAAAATAAAACATACAAATCAGAGTGCAAAGATTTGTTTTGATTTTTTTTTTTTTTTTTTTTTTTATTGTTTCTCTTGGTCAATTTTTCCAACCCAAAGACAATTATACACAGCATAAGTCTAAAATATCCCATGAAGTAGATTACAAGTTTTTCATTCATCATGAATAATTTTCAGTCCAGCAATCACTCACTCCTTCGTTGAAGACATGGGACACGAATTCAGTTCAGCATGTCAAACTAAATCGGGGGAGGGGGGCCCTTCCCCTCCCCACAATTATGAAGTATACCCAGCCCTTCCATCATCGTCGTGGCTGGGCAGTGAGCATAGAAAGGAGCCTCATAGAAATAAAATTCCAAAAAACAAATGAGGTTTATTTAATTTTAATGAACAGCGGATACAGATCGAGGAGCGAATTATCGAATTGTTTGATACATGATGCTTTTGATGGGATTAAACGATGTACGTGGTGTTTTAACTTCTGTTACACATTTCTCCAAAGAACGCACAAATGAAAATGGAAAGGATGTCAACAGAATCGCAGCTTCTCTTGCATCGACAAGAAGTTCTTTCTTTCTTTTTCTTTTTTTTACAGAAAGAGTAAAAATGAGATATTTACATTCTGGGCTTTCACATGCAGTCAAAAAACTAAAGGGGAAGAAAGGTGCAGGAAGGCAATTTGCACTGTCTCAGACGCTCCTCTGCTTGCACGCACACACGCACAGACACACGCACACGGTGAACAAATAGAACAAGCCTGAAAAGCAGCATAGCGCCTGATTTTATTCCTCCTCACCATTTTTTCCTTCTGTAGGAAAAGTATAAAAGTGATGACAATACCAACAGTGACCCAAAAGTGACTCATGAATAGAAAGGTAAGTGGAAGGAGGGTTAGGGTGTCAATGCGGCACATGCATCCTCATTATCCGTCCCTTCATTATTTTATAAAACCGTATTTCATTAGTGCATCAAACCACCAAAATTCTGACCCTTATCTAAGTGATAAGCAGAAGAAAAATTAAAAAGATCTAGAAGAAAAATAATGCAGATGATTCTTTACAATTGTATACAATTACAGCCCCCTAACTGATCTCCACAGGTCTTCAAATTGGAGTTTATTTGATTTTTTGACATCTTTTACAGTTATATACAATATACAGGCAGCAGATAATACATTTTCTTCTGAATAAACAATCAAACTGGGATTTTATTAAATTAGACTGATTACTGTGTAGCATTTAAGATTAGAAAAGGGTCAATATGTTTCAAAAGAAAATGAAAAACAAAGTGAAAAGGACAGGTGACAGATCTTAAAATCCCTCAATATGTACAAAAAAAGACAACATACAAAGGAGAAGAAAGAAAGAAAGAAAAAAAAATCAAGTAACAGAATGAAGACTTTTTTCCCCCCGCATGTACACCCGAGTTACAGCTCTGATTTGGTCACTGAACTAAAAGACTGATTTTAATTTTGTAAAAATTACCAATCTGGTCACTGCGTGCAAGTGAAGATTTGTTACGGACATGTTTGTAAGGAAACAGACCCGAACAAAAGATGCCTTGATAGACTAAAATGCTATTTCAAAAAGGGAAAGGGGAAAAAAAATAAAATAAAAAAATAACCATGAGGTATTTCAGTTACTGCTTCTGAAGTTGTTGTTCTAAAGAAGAAAAAAAAAAAAAAAAACGAGCTCGTCAGGAGGGGAACTTCACATCTCACTCAAGGACTGAACATATCTACGTCATATCCTGGATGAAAAACAATTTACACAAAGCAGCCAATCCATCACTTCTGCTCCAACCATTGTGGCAAAAAGGCACGATGCTATAAAGAAAGTCAGGTGTCAGGCCCCACCAAAAAAACCTACATCTAATTCAGTGCATATAAATACATTCAGGATGGACCTAATCACATACAGTGTCAAATTTCAACTGTCTTCCAAATTGCACTGATGTATAACAGCAACTTCAATAACGACATCACATCTCGCTTCACTTTCTCGGTCACAAGAAAATATTAAAAATTAGCATGGGGAATTCCGACTTAAAAAAAACCCGGAAGTGTTCAGTGTAATCTCTCAAATAACGGCTTTAAACAAACCCACCGTCACGAAAAATTGGGTAGCATTTTGTATTTTTGTGGGCGTGGCCTGTTCTGCTTTTATTTAAATACAGTATTCCAGTTAAAAATTGCAGTTGCTATAGAGAGAAAAGTATTTTATATATAAAGGTGAAGCTAAATAACTAAAGAAAAATTAATTGGCCAGAATTTTTTTTTTTTATTAATCATATTACATGGTCTTTGTTGGTTGTACAAGCTGTGCTGACAGATGTCATATTTACTCGCTTTGTGTACGCACACACACACCAGAGGGTCAAACAATCTGCCATTTCCTTCTCAGCTTTGTTCTTTTTTCAATATTTCATGCAATAAAGAATCAAGTGCTGAGAGGTCGAGATAAGAAATTGCACTTCAAAAACATTTGTTTTATTATTAATTATTAAATTTTGCACATCAAATCAGACCACAGGATCGCTGATGAAATTATTGGAGCCATCATTTCAATTCATCACTTAAGCAATGAGTGATTGTTAACTTGCATAGAACTATGAAAAAATCACTTGCTGATGAAATTGTGGGCCCATATATTTATTAAAAAAAAAAAAAAAAAAAAAAAAAAAAAAAAAATCACTGGACCATCACTTCATCATGCTGTGTGACCGCAGAGCAAATAAGGCCAATCCTCCTTCACAGCCTCAAACATACCGCTTTAATTGAAAGTAGCAAAGTTTAAAGAAATGGTCTGCAACTTGTAATGAGTAAAAGTTTAGTAGATACTCAAGTTTTTTCAATTGGGTGCATCGAGCGTGCACTTGTCGGGATAGCTTGCAAACTTGTGCATTAATGAAAAAGCTTTACTCTCCTTGATGAAAAGCCTGCTATATAGCCAACCCTGAAATGTCAGTGCTAATCAGATTCTCTTTATTACTAATTTTGTTCAGCTTTTCTTTAAAATGAACCCTATTAAAATTAAAAACATGAATATCAAGACAGACTGAATACTTGAGCCAACAGGCTCCTCTCCAGAGACACCAGCAAGTGGTATATTCCATTCCATGAATAGACAGAAAGAGGGTCATGGCAAGTTTAAGGTGTGTATGTGTGTGCGCGTGTGTGTGTGTGTATACTAAACAGAGTACCTACATGAGAGCAGTAACAGAAGCAATGTGCTAATTCTGAAGCAGAAAGAAAGACAAACACACCCCTCCCCAAAAAAAGGGAGAGTTCATCATTGTCATTATCACCATGACTTTCATTTCGTGTGAGACAGTGTGTGCGTGTGAGGAAAAATCCTGTTTCCCCAAGCAAGTCGAGGGCAGCGATGTGCAGTTATGTCACAGGGGGCCAGTCAAGGATGAGGACAGGCGCTCCACAGCTCACAGTTCTCTTGCTTGGGGTGTGTGTGGGTGGGAGTGGGTTTGGGTTTACAGACTGCCTGAACAGCACAATCACTGCCAGGACTGAGGAGGAAAGTTATTGACCTCGGCCATGTCTTGAACAGGAGAGCCTTTGTAGTTGTATGTCAGCTTGATGCGCATTCGCAGCTGTTGCTGTAATTGTAAAAGCACGAGTAGGAAATCGGTGTTCAGAAAATGGGACACCCCTCAGACATACACAGCCAATCGAACGTTTCCTTCATTGGCTGTACAGTTTACATTTACATGAGCTGTATGAACATGTCAAGTCAGGATTGCTTACTGAGTCGCAGTCAGAATATTGTTTTCTTAAATAAAAAAATGCAATAAATCTATTGAATTAGTGATGTAGGAAAGCTGACTCTACTATGTCAGCATACAGTAGGCCCTTGACTAGTCGCTTTTTTGCACCCACAATTTGAGTATTCGCTGACTGCCGAGCAACTGGCACGTGATTCAAATTTAGCTAATGGCTGTCCTCCTTTCTCCTGATTGGTTGAGCAGACATCCCACCCCTTTTTCCTCATTCAGGCACAAGTTGTCAATGAGCCTCTTTTTTGTGTATGTTTTAATTACCAGTTAAGCTCTATGATACCACTCAACGCTGTGTGTCTTCTTTGGCTAAGCGATAGAAAACGCTGGATGTCTCTTCTGAAGAAATAAGACTTTCTCCTGAGAAACGACGGTTTTCTCTGAACTGTTGTATTAAAATCTTTATTATTCCAGTACAGTATCCAAGTTCATGTTTATGCATGAGATTTTATGTTCTGTAGCATGTTTAACAAACGATACACTTTATTACAGTAGTCTTCATGTCTTTTTACATAGAACTTGGAGTGACGTCTCCAAGATGGCGCTGCCCAGAGGGCGACGTCATGGAGTTCTCGGAGTGAAATTGTTTCTTTGTTCTTCGTTTTAATTTGTTTTATTTGTTCATGTTTTGCACTATGCTCATCTACGACCGGTCGACTCTACTACAGCTATAAGACTGGAGTATTTTCGGGCGTGTATAATTAAGCACACTCAACTGGGCTTTTTGTTAGCCGGGCTGCGGCTAGCAGAGCTAATATGCTATGGTAGGCAGCTCAATGCGAGCTGCACCCCAGCTAACAAGAAGCCCAGGCGGACGACAACTCCGGCACTTGGGATTGCAGGAAATGAAGGCCATGTAGCCGGCTGGTGCAATTGACTCATCGGGTGTACTCTCCTTGAGCCATGCTTCACAAAACTGTAGATCCCTCTGCGCTGCAAGCGGAGCGTGAAGCTCGTCCATCTTGTTTCGCAGGGAGTGAACATTTTCAAGCTGTATGGCCAGAAGTGCTAACCAAGCCTCTGAGAACTCCGCCTGGGTGCTTAGCATTGAGCTCACATAGCATAGCAGCTCACGATAGAAGTTGTTGCGTGCTTAGTTGCCCGAAGCTAAAGCTGCTCAGAGCTGTAGTCGGGTCGACCGGTCATAGACGAGCATAGTGCAAAACATGAACAAACAAATAAAACAAATTAAAACGAACAAAGAAAGAATTTGACTCTGAGAACTCCACAACGTTTCCCTCTAGGCAGCGCCATCTTGGAGACGTCACTCCAAGTTCAATGTAAAAGGATATGAAGCGTAATAAAGTTTATCCTTTTGGTATCATTTGTTAAACATGCTACAGAACATAAACTCTCACGCACAAACATTAAGAATTAACTTAGGTACTGTACAGGAATAATAATTGAAAAAAACTTTAAAACGAGTGCTTTACAACAGTATATGCTGTATAATGTTTATATTTTATCATCAATAAAAATAAGAGTAAAAATTGAAAAGTTTTTCTGAATCATTAATCCAGTATTAATGTAGTAAAATATAGTAATGAGTAAGACTGTCTATGGAATATGTTTAAGAAGCATATTTTAGCGCATGTCATCGATACATAGTATTTTACTTGCGGCTGCTCATTCGCACATGTGACGTGATACATGGGGTTTTACTTCCGGGTACAGAACTAGCGGATTACCTCGATTCGCGGGAGGGCTTGAAACCAAACCCCCGCAAATGTCGAGGGCCTACTGTATACCAGGGACAGTTTGGAATGATTTTAACCACTAGATGGTGTTTGAAAACATAAAATGCTGAAATTGTCAGGTAATTAAAAAAAGAAAACAATTGGAAGCACATTTAAGTGTGTAGCACTTCTTTACCAGTGCTCACTTTCATCTTTTTTTTTTTAATTAACAAATTTAGAATATTGAAAAGAACACTCAGGTTTGTTCGCTAGTTGAGATTACAAACAAAATAAAACATGATCATTATCCTGTTCTAAGTTTTTTGAATAAACAACATAATAAAAATAATCACTACGTTAATCCAACATAGAGGTCGTACCTTCTGTGGGTTAAGAACCCTGATGACTTGCGTGACGCTTCCCTGGTTGAGTGCTGGGATAATATTACTGCTGGGGGAGAGAAGCTGCAGCTGGAACGTCTACTGGCACACATTATAATAACAGGAAGCTTTTAAGAAAAATGGCGCTGCTGTTCTATACTATTAATAGTAAACAGCACAGTCATAGTAGACAAGATCAAGTTGAGGAAGTAGACCTTTGGTACTGCAGCCTGGAACACAAAGTCGACCATGTCCACTTCAGTGGAGTTGGAGGCGTGGATGGTGATGACTGAAATGTTAGGGTTCGGGTTGGACCTCTCAAAGGTGAACTCAATGTTCAAACCGTTCTTGTTGTATGCGGTCATTGGAGGAATAGCTGCAAAAAATAAAATAAACTATCAGTTATCAAATTAAACTGTCTCCGGATTATGAATGAACACCACCATCACAAATATACCTGCTGTGGTGTCATTAAAGAGTGGTTGTGAGGAGAGACCATCCAGAAGAAATGTCGGCTGAGATATGGGCACAGAAGGAGCAGGAGCTGGGGGTGGGCCACCTATTCAATAAGGAAGAGTTTGTTATTATTCCGACTAATCCTCTGAATATGACTACTACTACAACAATAAAAACAACAAACTGAACAAGATACAAACAAAAACAAATTTAAAAGGAAGTGATGACCTACCGGAGAGTGAGAGATCCCCCAATAGGTCGAGTAGCTCGCCGCCAGCTGAGGCAGGTTTAGTGGGCAGAGTCGTTTGAATTACAGAAACATCATTCCCGCCGAGCAGATCTAACAAATCATTTGCCTGCAAAACAAGAGACCACAAAAGGTAAAAACAAATATGAATAATTAATAAAAGAGAGAGAGAGAGAGAGAGAGAGAGAGAGAGAGAGAGGAAAGAAAGTCATCCGCCTCGCTTGCTGTTTTTCAGTATTTTGAGAGTTCTGTCTGCTTGGCTGAGTAGTGTGTACAAGTCTGAGTGGTGGTCTGTAAGCCTTTAGTCTGTATTACAGCTTCATTCCAAATCAACTTCCTTTCTGTTTATAGTTGGGTTTGTGTGAGATCCGAAGAGAGAGAGAAAGCACTGTTTACAAGGATACACTGGGCTCTGGGGAACGTTCCCATTATACCCAGGGAACATGCTAAAAATAAATTTTTTATTGAAAATAAAAAACACAGGTATACCTCGGCTGAGGTCACTAATTGGTTCCAGAAGAGACGATGCAAGTTGAAAATGATTTAAATCGAATGAGCTTGTCTCTAGGCTAGCCGAGGCTATGCCAAATTTACTTTGGGATCCCTCGCTACTTTGCGCTTCAATTAATGCAGCTTCAGTGCATTGCGTTTTTAAAAAAAATAAATAATAACCCAAAATCTCTCATCAAAACTAGTTACACTGTTGCATCTGTGTGTGTGCACGCACTGCACACAGCCACGCCCCCCTCTGCCTGAGCCTAGAATTAAGTGTACCTCAGGATAATGTTTAATCATATTTCATACATGTATTCATGATCAACCTATTTCTACTTGTTCTTCAATTTCATTTCACTTTCATCTTTGGACAGCTTTGTTGGTATCTCCGGATCCTTGCAAAACGAATGTTGGGGAGTTGGAGAGCGTCTGTATTTATATTTTATTTACATCTTGTTATATTTTTCAATGTTTAATTGTTATGATATGCATTTATTGGTATTATATACACATATACATGTATGTAAACGTCAGTTGGGGGTGATCCGACTTCGCGGATTTCGATGGTCGCGTGGGGATCTCCGTCCCAATTAACCGCGGAATGTGAGGAATCCCTATATGTGTGCACATCATCTGCAACCAATCAGCAGGAGGGAGAAACAAAAGCTCTCAGCCATTGGCTAAATTTGAATCATGTGCCAGTAATGCCGTGATGATACATATACGTAATTTGCCAGGGTTGCCGCTAATTTAGTGCTTCTCAAATAGTGGGGCTGGATTATATGATTATAATGACGTAAACTTTATTTACTTTTTTTTTTTTTTTTTTTCCTCCCCATATTTTTTGAAAACAGACATAATCGAGAAGGACTCAAGTTGAAACGACTTAAGTCGAGGCATACCTGTACTGGAACAATATCTTACTGTTTTTCATAATTTTCTAGTAAAATTTCCCCCTTTATCCTCTGATTGTCTCAAATGTAGTCACAGCCAATCCCGACGCACGAAACACGTCTCTCCGATTAGATCACCTACCACATGCCTCCAACGGGCCGCCAACTCAAATACACTTGAAATGCCAATAATTGCCTCGAGTCACTATAACTGCCAGGTGAGAGTAAATGCCCTGGCCCTTTCTGCAAAAGAGTATCACTAAATGCTCCCAAGTCTCAAAGTGGCCGTAGCATGGCTGACACTGCAGACTTCCAACTCGTATATCATCCAGAGATCACCAAATCCTAAAGATCCAAATATACAGTAGGCAGTCAATCATACAAGGCTCATTCTCAACCCTGCCTAAAATATTTCATTATATATTATTTAAAAAAAAAAAAAAGCCATCCGACACAGAGTACAAAATGTAAATCATTTACAGAGAAATCAGATTGTATCCGGTGTAATAAACAAGGTCTGCAGTGTTTCAGGGACTTCAGTGCACTTAAGGCATGCAAAGCTTTAATCCCCACGTTAATCAAGAAACTGAGGTCGTGCCAGTATCCGTCTCACCTGATTTGTCTGAGTGATGCTGGGTGGGTGTTTCATGTCCAGTGCAGGAGGTTCCGTCTCTCCGTTGGTCTGTACTATCTCTGTTGGGCCGTTAGTGGCCGTTTTCTCCATGATGGGCATTCGCTCTAATAAAGCCGGTCTTGAATGAAGAATGAGAACAAGAGGTAACATAACCGCCCGTATTAATCATGATAAGTTTCTTGTGCTCTCAGGCATTCCAAAATGTGCATCTCTGAGCTCTTACCTCATGTGATCATATTTCTTGAAAAGTGCATTGTACTCCACAGCTCTCTGCTGTAACTCCACGTCTATGCTACTGCCGTATATAGACACCACTTTCTTTATTCGACTGGTGGAAAGTGGAGATTAAAAATTGAGAATTAAAGCCATTATAAAACACACTAAACCGGAAACCAAGCCATGCAAGCAGTTTTCTTACTTCACACCACTGAAGCGCGTGGAAAGCTTCATGATGGCAGTCAAAGAGTAACCGCGGGTCACTGGGGTGGACAAGTTGGAGACGAGAAGACCCTCCAAAACATCTAAGACCTCATCTTCTGTCACCTTTGAGTGAAATAAGAATCAGCATTTTACAAAAAAAACAAACAAACAAACAAAACAAAACAAAAAACTGATGCCTTGTGTTTACATACTTGAAGGCAGAAATCTATTTTCTGAATAAACAATTATCCTACATGATGTATCCAAAGGGTTCATGAGCATTAAAATATCATTTACTTCCTGAACAGACACTGCTAACAAGAAAATGCTAGCAGGCCAAAGAAAAACAGTACAATAAAATTCCACCCAATTAATTGACGCCAGCTGAAGTGACCAAGAGTCACGGGAATATTCCTTGCACTGCTTTGAGAGGTGGGTGAAAAATATTGCATGAAACTAAATAAACGGCCCATGACTGACTTCAAAAACCCTATTCATGTGGGATTCATGCATCAGTTGAGAGGAGGTGCTAAAACACATGAGAGCTGATGAACCACCCAAAGAACCAGAGGAGCCATTTTCCCCCATTCATGCAAAAGGGGCTCAAGTGTTGAATCAGATCAACCACAGTGTTTTATTTCCTCACTAGTTATACTCCAATTTCATTGGACTATAGCATGCAAGGATTGTAGCGGAAAGGCGCGGAACGCAGTCTATGAAAGAGCTTCGGCATTTTTACACGGAAAACGGGTGCAAATCCTATGGAAAAGTGGAAATTCTTATACCCCCATTTCGCTGGATTACGGCATGGAAGGACCGTGTATCAGAAAGGCACAGAACGCAGTCTACAGAAGAGCTTCTGCGTTTTTACACGGAAAATGGGTGAAAATCCTACGGAAAAGTGGAAATTCTTACTCTCCCGGAACGTTCACGGCATGTGTGGAACAGGTATGGCAAAGTACGTCAAAGTGACCCCACAGAACAGTCACGGAATTTTTTTCAGTAAACGTGCTTTTGAACATGTTCAAAAGCACGCTCACGGAATATTTTGGCCTGCTGGAAGCATACAGAATTGGAGGAAGACTTGAGGAATAACTACGGAAGATGAGGGAATAATTGCGAAACGTTTGCGGACGACAATATTTTTGCTTCCGTAAATCTGCCGCGCTCCAGTGAAATGGGGAT
This sequence comes from Plotosus lineatus, assembly GCA_024760905.1. NCBI lineage: Eukaryota > Metazoa > Chordata > Actinopteri > Siluriformes > Plotosidae > Plotosus > Plotosus lineatus. The sequence goes on from CM045751.1 coordinate 15,396,472, forward strand.
ATTGGCGTGCCTTCATCTGTATGTCGTGTCCCCCCCCCAAATCTGCTGTAATCATGACGGTCGAAGCAGTGGTTCTCAAAATATCAAAAAGCGATGAGAAAGTCGAGTGAAAAATATTCATTGGGCTGTGGGGTAAGCACCTAATTTACTCTGATCTTATTTCCATTTGGATCTCTGAGAAGATTCCTGCTTCCTTAATGTTTTTCCCCACAATGTTTTCAACTAAGCACTCATTCGCTCATTATTAAAATATAACTGTGCTCATGTCCGTCTTCTCAAAAAATTTAAATACAGCCACACCCACAAAAATGATTTGACCAGTATTGCAAAAATGATCAGAGGAAAAAAGGGATACATGGATAATACCTCACAATTTGCTTGAAATACTCGTGACAATCATGAAAATACTTCAATACATTTTTTCTTTTTGTTTTTTTTAAATTATGCTCTCATTATCTTCTAGGTTATATGTACAACTAGGGAACAAAAACCATTCACAATCGCACTTAAATCTTGAAGCCTCTTGCCTTACTTCTTCTCCAGGGAGAATGAACAATTATGCTCTCTCACACTCCCAGCAAGGAGTAAGTGCATCATTTTAAAGTGGAACTTTAAGTGACTTTGACAGGCCGACTGGGAATGACGGAATGCTATAATATTTACTTGAATGGGCTCCTCCTCCTCGCACTGCCCCGACACTAGCAGGTCTCCATACTCTCCTATACACCAGGATGCCACCTGCACCAGAGGTTGCTGGAGAAGAAAAATAAATATATTCACCCAGTCTAAAATAATATGCTGGTTCAGTCAAGAATGCCACATTAAAGAAACATTCACCTGTGAGATGTCATCCAGCAGGGCTTTATAGAGTCTCTGTACAGTATAAGCATGCATCTCCACGCTATTGGTAATGAGCTGGATGAGATTCGGTACAGAGTCGTCTCGAACATAACTCCCTGCCTGCATTGAGCAAACAGAATCTTTACAAAGCACAGTAATAAACCAACAAAAAACAGTACAATCGAGCTCTTGAACATAAATTCCAAATGTCAGTGGATGGGTCACTCAAATGCATCATCAGTCAACAACTCCACTTTAAAAACTGTTTGTTATATTCAGCAGTTTCTGCCGTAAGCAAGGTGAACTTCCCAAGCCACCTCATCATGATCATACTCTGAGTTTTTTTTTTTTTTTTTTTAGAGGGCTAGAAAATCAGTTAGTGAGTGATCAAATATGCATAGATGTGATTATAATCACATCACTGTGATGTTTAATTTATTCATGAATAACATGTTTTACATTTTAATAATGTATGGGTAGATTTAATGCCACAATGATAATGAATTTAATTCATAATCATGAGATTAATGTCAAAGTCCAGAGTTATTGGTCTTTTTTTTCTTTCTTTTTTTTTTTAAACAACAACTTTTTATTAAGGGGTGAAACTGTACACACAGGAAGCAAACAGCAAACATGCAAACTCGAGCATCCAGCAAAATGAACAAAGACGTGAAATTCTCTCAAGTTATAAAGTGGGTAGGCACAGAATTTAACTAAGATCAACTTTCTGGCATCATGATTCGAGTGAGAAGCAATCACAGCATTAAAGATCTGACTGATTGGCAGATGCTGCCAAACAGAATTCCCCCAAACAGTCCATATGGAAACAAACAAGTTGAATTAATACGTGGTTGCAGTTTTAATGTGAAGCAGGAGGTGTTACTATAGAAACAATTATAAATGAGAAAAAATAAATAGATAACAAATCTGTGGTTCATGTTACAGACCCAGCTACAGACAGAACCAGTATGTATGTAATTATACAAAAATTAAATACTTCAATTGTGACCAGTCAGATTCATGCAAAAGAAATTTTACAAGACCAGGTGAAAACCAAAAAAATAAATAAATAAATAAGATTTACCGTTGTTAACACCCTCATAATGGTGTCTATGTGCCATCTTTTTGAAGGTGCATACCTGGAGAGACAGATAGATCCAGAAGTAAACAGGCAGCCAATTGCAAGGCTTTTGCAATCTCTCATTATTTTAGCCTTGGAGGTTATGCTGTCAGAAATGAATGTGTCAACAGCATCATGCTCTGACGATGGATCACTCATTTTATCATCATACAGCACCTCTGATTTAAACACCTTAAAAACAGTTTAGATTTTGTAATGGTGACATTCCGTTTGCATTTATGCAAAGGCTATTCATGGTGCCAAAGATCTGGCCCACACACACACACACACACACACACACACACACACACACACACACACACACTGAGAGAGTGAGAAATTCATGTCATCACAAATGCACAGAATATCAAAAGTCTTGGCATTCCCAGAAGACCAAATGAAAGGATTAGTATTTTACAGCAAGTGAAAACGTCACCTGTTTCTCAGGGGGTACTAATAATTCTGTAGCTTCCCTAAAAAAACATTTCAACCAATGCAGTTATTTCTTAAATAGACTTTCCTGACATAAACACTCCAAAAATCTCAAGTCTTACTTCTCAGCAGCCAGGAAGACCCCTGACGCACAGTCCGCTTTGAACTCCGGGTCGCAAGAGTCGAGGAAATACAGCAACTCCTTCATCATTCCACGGATGTTATTACCATTGACCAGGGCAAAACTCAGCTCCATTGCACGTCTGTGGAGGAGAATATAAATGCCATGCAATCTTTGAGAGGCACACCATTTATTATTGAATCCAGTGTTATATGAAGAATGTGTCGTTCCATTTTTTCAGATTTTGCTTTCCATGACGCGTTCCATAACCCTGTAGATTTCATATGATAAAAACAACTGCTAATGCCACAGTAATCAGACATGTACAGACAAAAAACAGACTGGAGTAGGTTGATTTTTCATAATTGTATATTTCTGATCCTGAACCAGTGCAGGTAATTACATCACAGCTGGGTGCACAGGATTAAAGCCATGACCAAGCCTAGATAAACTGGTCACTGAGAGATCAGTGATGACGTCAGTCATGTGCACTGTAAGTTAAACACATAACGCTCACAATTCGTATACATGTCAGGCCAAGGAACCACCACGGACACATTATAAACAAATCTCAAATACACACTTGAAACCTTTATTTACTTAAATACATCTAGTTTAAATGTTTAGTACTAGCCAACCGCAGATTTAAAGAGATGGGAAGACCGGGGCAATTGCAAAAACCACATTGATTCAGAGCAGTTTAGATCCCAAGCATATTACATAACTTTTTAATAATTGATATAATATCCAACAATAAATTATGATAAGGCAAAAAAACGAATGACACACACTCCCACTCATACAGATACATAGGTACCTTGACTAACGAGTGTCTTTAACAAATTTTCCATGATACAAGTTTAAATCCCACCAAAAATTCCATCCAACAAGCAAAATTTTGCTGGGGAAATGGCTTTTCCGGGCGGATTAGCCTTGTATTCTTCCCAATGTATTCCTCCGCACTCCGAGAACGCCTTGTGCAGTGCTTCTCAATTATTTTCTGTGATGCCCTCTATAGGAAACAACCCCACCCACCCACCCCCATGCGACTATAGTGTTTACTGCACTTTATATCGTTTGCTCGATGCTTTCTCCCTACACCACAGGGAACACAGTGAGAGCGCCACTGCCACTGACTGTAGAGGATGCACAATTACACTTAATTGTAGTACAGTATGGCAAAAAGCTTGTTCCCCAGTTATAACCCCCTCTACACAATACTGCGTGTGTGTAGTGATCCCTCACTACTTCGTGCGTGCATTGCGGGTTTTTCAAAAATATTCATCGAAAAAGGAAAAAAAAAAAAAGGAAATTAATGAAAAATTGAGGGAAAGTTCAGGAAAATGCCACAAAACAAATCCAATTATGCAAAAAAAAAAAAAAAAAAAAAAAAAAAAAAAAAAAAAAAAAAACTCAAACAAACAAAACAAAAACAACCCAACCCCACAACAAAATTACTTACATTTTTATGTGAGGTGTGCATCTGAGTGTGTGCCGGTGGGAGCGTCTGTATGTGTGTGTATTTATATTTTATTTACATCTTATTTACATTTATAGCTTTGAATATGTATTTATTGATGAGAGATATATATATACACACACACACACACACACATCAGAGGGACAGCACATGTTAGATGTTTTGGAGACAAAGTCAGAGAGGCTAGATTGAGATGGTTTGGACATGTACAGAAGAGGGATAGTGAGTATATTGGTCGTAGGATACTGAGGTTGGAACTACCAGGCAAAAGGCCCAGAGGAAGACCAAAGAGAAGATTTATGGATGCAGTGAAGGCGGACATGAAGGTCGTTGGAGTAAGAGTAGAAGATGCAGAGGATAGGGAGAGATGGAGGCAGATCATTTGCTGTGGCGACCCCTGAAGGGAACAGCCGAAAGGAAAAGATGATGATATATATATATATATATATATATATATATATATATATATATATATATATATACACACATACACACATGTACGTACAATGGGGCCAATAAGTATTGGGCAATGTAAAAATGTGCAAGTTCACCCATTTAAAAAGATAAGAGAGGCTTGTAATTTTCATCATAGGTACACATCAAGCTTGAGAGACAGAATGTAAAAAAAAAAAAAAAAATCCAGGAAATCACGTATGATTTTTCAACAATTCATTTATGAAAATGGGAGGCCAGTAAGGATCCCTATTTGGGTGTATACACACACACACACACCCACACAGAGGTACCTCACCTTACTATAGTCCCAGCAAACGAAAAACATTTTCCTAAATTTTTTTGTCTCTGTATACGAAACAATTCTCCTTACGAAACATGCCAATCACACATTCAAACGCGCCATTCAAACAATGCATGAGCTGCTCTCCCATTGACTATCTTCCAACATCCCACCCCACTGGCCTCCCATTGGCTTGGAGGGATGACACAGCTCCCTCTCATTGGCCATCTCCCAACACCCCGCCCCGCTGGCCTCCCATTGGCTAGGAGGGATGATGCAGCTCCCTTGAGCAGCAGCTTGTTCATGAGTTTTTCGAGTGTGCTCATTGCAACTATTTTTTGGCTTAGGCTTTTAACTTTGCATAAACATTTATAAGATTATAACTCTGCTCAGAAGACATGGTCAACACAAAGTAAGTAGCTTAAAAGGTATGCATTTCCGATTTTTAAAGGGTAGTATTGGGGGCCTTGGAAAGAATCACACATTTTACATGTAAAATGCGGTTCTACTCAGGAAAAATCCAGGTTGCAAAAAAGGCTCTAGAACGGACTAATTTCGTAAGGTGAGGTATTCAGACATGCCATTCAAATATTAAAATGCACCACTCAAACACTGCACGAGCTGCTCTCCCATCAATGACATTCAAACATCCCGCCCCGCTGGCCTCCCATTGGCTTGGAGGGATTACGCAGCTCCCTCTTATTAGCCATCTCCCAACATCCCGCCCCACTGGCCTGCCATTGGCTAGGAGGGATGAGACAGCTCCCTCCCTTTGGCTATTATGCTACCATAATGCTTTTTGTGTAAAGGACAACGTTACTGTTGTTTTATGCTTTATTTCTTGACTCAGGCTTTTAACCTTCCATAAACATTTGTAAGATTATAACTCTGCTAAGACGACATGGTCAACACATGCGCGCGCACACACACACACACACGCATAATTTCCAGTGCGAGTGAGAAGAAACCGGATTGAGTGATATCGCAAAGGAATATGGCCAAACCCGTTTATCATCAGTTAGATATTGAAGCAGAAGGCGGTCTTAAAAGGTATGCTTTTATCATTTATAAAGGGTTTATGGGGTAGTATTGGGTGTCTTGGAACTAATCACACATTTTACATGTAAAGCGCAGTTCAATTTACGAAAAAGGTGTTGGAACGGATTAATTTCGTAAAGCGAGGTACCGCTGTGTGTGTGTGTATGCATATATATATATATATATATATATATATATATAAAAAGCCCAAAAAATATTTTGAAAGGCCCATTTTCAACATGATCTGGAGACCTTTTGACCCCCTCGAAAAACATTATAGATCTAACCCTGAAGTCCAAATGAGAGTAAAAATGAATCATCTCTAGAAGTACCTTTTGATGGATACATCCAGGTCTTTCAGACAGTCCACAATGGTACTCCGATGCCTCTGAACAGCGTTGTGGTCTGTCTGCACTGTTTTCAGTAAAGATGTCAGTGCCACATATCTGAAATGTGGGGATTTATGTAATGGGGTAAATGATAGGGAGGGAGAATAAATAAGAAACAAGAACAAATGAAAACAAGATTTTTAGTCTTGGGTGGCCAGGGCTCCACAAAATCTCTAACCATTAATTCACAACACTTTTTTTTCCCCCTTGAAAAAAAGTACACAGTTTAAATTTGCAGAACCTGCAATACCATTTTGCTTGCACATTTAACTCTGCCGTGGCTCATACATACACACCTTTTTGAATCCATTGCTGGGTTAATTTTATAGACAAAAAAAAGGTGGAAATAGAGTACTTTCAATTCTAAAATATTATATCAAAAGGTATGCATTGTGTCCAATTTCCAAAACTGATTCATTAACAAATCAACAGCTAAAAACTAACTGTGAAGGTCACCACATGCTTTCTCCAAGGCATATGATGCCAGCTAACCACAGTTTTTTCCCCCCAAAAATAAAACACCTTGCCCATTGTTCATGCAACATTAGGAGTAGATCAAAAAAAAAAAAAGAAGAGCCACCCACTTTCACGTGCAGGAGCTCAAACACAAACATACATTGGTTTGTGACAGAGTGTCAGAACAGAGTGCACGCTGTTTGTTCCTCTGAGAGCTCAGGCAGGTCAGTTGCCAGCCATTGATTTAAGGCTGCAAACTTCAGATAATAGGTTCAACGCCTTTATAAGAGGTCGTGGAAAATCGTTTAACCAACTTCGGGGGAAAAAAAAATCTAACTCTGATTATCGACAATTGGCTGCGAGATCACCACACAAATCTAAAACCACCGTTTTTTTATATATTATTATTTTTTTTAAGTTACCTGATGTTTTTGTCATTGTTAAGGAGAAAACGTCCCAGAATATTAATAGCTAATACCTGAAAGAGAGAAAAAAAAAACCATCAGACCTAAATCAACTGAATTTATTTATTAAAAAAAAAAAAACACTTCACTCACCCTTAATCCACTCTCTGATTTGATGTCCATTATGGTCAGGACCGTTTCGTACAAGATTGCATTGCCTACATTTTTACTCGTCTCTGTGTTTGTTGCAACCTACATCAGAAAAAAATAAAATTACAAATAATTTCAGAATGTAAAAGCCAACACGACAAACAAACAGAGAGGTCTCCTGAAAAGTTTCACCTGTGCAAGTATGTCATTCATTGCTTCACTGGAATCATCGTCACCTTTTCCCAGAATTCTCAGTAGCCTCAATATCCGAACCTAAATCAAATCAGAAAGAAAACATGCTTATACTTTGGTGCAGTTACAAACAAAGGACTTATTTTAATTGATCTATTTATCCATAGATATCCATGATTGCACTTTTTGTCTGCATGACAAGCTGCTTTAACCACTACTGACTAGCCAAGGGCCTACACTGCCTCTCCATGCTTTCCCCCACGACCCTGATGAGGACACGTGACCGAAAACACGCAAGTTGAGTCTAACATACACATCATGCACACTGAAACTCTGTGCACCACAGGGAATGCCGACGCACATGACACACTGGACTCAAGTTAGTCAAGCTAATTCAGACAGCCATAATATCCATCTTTTCCTCAGCAGTGAATAGAAATATACTTTATCCTTCCCTGTAGTGTTACTACAACCTATGAACGATGCAAAAGCCAGTACGTATTATATAACGCCATTCTAATTTGCTGCCAGTGCAAATTTACTTCTAGATTTTATTTATTATTATTATTATTAATAATAATAATTAAAAAAAATAGTAGCAGCACATATCTACTTGTTACATTTTTTTTCACAAAGTTAGTAAAGTAGGGTTAGGCCAAGCCTGATGCCTTCAGTCTTATCCACACAATGAAGAATACAGTTATTAATTCAACAGTGGAATCGGATCATATCAACCGATACACAAAAGGCCATATTGGTGCATCCCTATGTAGTACTTACAGTGTCAAATAAGAAAAAGGGATATTCTAGTTGATGGGTGTCCCACTCAAGGCTAACTAATTTACTTGGCCAGCAATAACATTTTTAAAGAATATGATTATCATCGATGCTTTACATCGACTATTACTATGCAATTTAATTCATCATCCTTCCACTTGGTGGCTTCAGCCTATTTCAAATAAACATTAACATTCATGACTCAAGAAAGTTTGCATGCAACTTGTCGCTGTTAAGTGTGGTCAGAAAATGCAAAGGCATCAAGGAAAAGAGAACAAATGTCTACAATGATTTGACCAGGCAGATTTCATAGATTACCTGGCCCACGATCACCCTTAAATATAGTGATGTGGCCCAGAGTGGATAGGAGTTCGACACCCCTGTTTGAGTACAAGGAGGACTTGTGTCCTGAAAAACAAGCTGACGTAAAAATTTCCACCTGTTACCCAGTGCTGCACTGATGCTACGAACATGCATGTCAAATGACAACATGATGGCAGAGTATGTTAAAGCTGTGTGCTTAATATTCTCTTGCATACTTAGCATATAAGTATTCGAATGAATCTTTGGAAGAACCCAGGAAAACAAAGATAGAAAGTGGGCGGAGATTACCTGCAGGAAGGGATCACTGATGCCAGACACGTCGTGTTCAGGAGAATATCCAGACATGATCAAGTTCTTCAGAATCCGCACTAGTTGAGGAACCAACTAAAAACAAACAAAAAACAGTAGTGAAAAAAATAAACCCCCCCCCAAAAAAAAGAAAGAAAGCAAGACACTGATTTCAAAATAAAAACATCCAGAACACAAACAAACAAATGTACAAATAAAGAAAGAGGGTAAGGGGGATACCACAAAGACGATGAGTGTGAACATCTCGGGAGAATCTGATTTTCTGATCCGAGTTAGACGCGAGCCAAATGGATGAATCAGTCATGATCACCCTGTAACTATCAGACTCACCTGATTTGCAGGAATCTCACTTTCAGCAACATATCCATATTTACCCCTGAATTAATTTTTTTTTGTGCTTTTGATCTGTGGCTCACAAATATGACAGATATGCGATGAATGAGCTTTATTAATTAGTATACATGATGGGACACTGTACCACGAGTTATACACATCTCTGACTTGTGATGACATTCAAAATTATTGGGGGGAGGGGAACGAAAAAGATGGGAATGATTAAAACTGAACAAAAAGTGAGGAAAATTACTATATCTACAGTGAGCACAGTGGCATGAGATTGTTCAAGAGCATGCACCAGCTATGAAACCAGAACGTCCTCTTACCTTCTCATTCTAACACAATGCAGGAATTGTAAACGAAGACAAATGACAGAAAAATATGAAGTAGATGTTAGGGCGGAGAACTGGAAAAGAGGTTTAACTTTCAAAGAAGAGCTTTTCGGGGGGTGTGGGGGGAAATGTTACGATCATGAGGAATGAGAGGTGGAGCGTGCCGAACAGGCAGAGGTGCAGAATATTTATATTCAGAGGAGAGAGAGATAGAAATCACACTTAACGCTTTGATTAAAATCCTAGACCAGAGTAAGCATCGAATGCTAAGGAGCATCTACAAGAGATCTGTCAAGACGATTCTCTCTCTTTTTTTCTCTCTTCCAAAGTCATGCAAAAATATTGGTCATTCAGTTCTGGGCCAAACAAGAGGATGGAGCAGTACCTTTCTGAAATGAGTGAGCATGTCAGGACTTCTTTCGCACATTTCAGTGAGTAAGACGACAGAAGTGTGGAGAACTCCTGAAAAAAATTAAATGCATGAAAAATGGTTAACCAAAACATGTTTGTTACTTGAGTAAAAACCATTGTTGCACCCTATATAAGCTTTGTTTAATGGAATGTATAATTTTTACGAACAAACACTCGGACTTAAAAGTTTGAACCCTTTTTGAGATGTTGAATTTTTCAGCATAAAATCTATCCAAGTCCAGGAGATCTTCAAACAAATCCAAATAAAGAACCCAGCTAAATTGTATGTTGTTTGTATGTTCCATAAATGTTGTTTCTTTTAATTACTGAGGAAAATGCTCCAAATTAACGCATTGAGCATGAAGATAACATGACCCATGACAATTAGAGGAGCTTAAATCAATCAATCAATCAATGTGATTTCAGCACCAACTCACTTAGTTTTCAAGGAAAATTAAGACAACGCCAAACTCTTGATACTGAAAATGTGTATTTTCATCACCGGGTGGTTTTTACCTGCATTTTCAAAGTTACAGTCTACAAAACTGCATTCGACAGTTTTCAATAGCCTGAATAAAAAGACATTTTTGCAGCTTGTTTCACTCTGAACGTGTGAAATCATAAGAATAAAATCTGGACACGTCGGTTCCAAAAAGGCAAGATATCAGCAGAAATAACTTGATACCGTTTATAAATCAAAGGTCTCACAATACACATTTGTAGAATGAGACATGAACTGTGGAGATTTCTGAAAACCTCACAATGGAGTAAGCTTGGTTCCATTCTCAGATTCATCTGCAAACATGCCATCAAGTTATTCAATACAGAATTCTACACATGTACTTCATGAAAAAAGACTTTTAAAAGTGGTTGTATGCATATGTACAATGAGTAATATGAAGAGAAAGAAGACTGCAGTGAATATAACCAGCTTTGGAAAGATTAGCAGCCCACAGTGGGGTCACCACTTAGATTGACATTAACCAAACTACTTTAAGTGCATACTGACAGAATTTTAAAACCTTCCTCTGTGAGTATTTGAGTCATTTCACAAAGTAAATGATTATCCAAAAAAGAGCATGCTCCATAAACTGAGTCTCACCATGATTCTTCTCATTCAGCAGGTTTTTTGTCGCTGGCAAGAACATCTCCATCAACTCTGGAACCTTACGGATAACGTGAACTGCACACAGCGCCGCCTGAATACAGAAAATCGTCATGTCCTTTCAAACATGAGTACAATGACAATCCCGATTACACAACACACTCCGGGGAATTACCTTTTTTCTTAAGTAGGAATTTGACGTTTTGAGGAGCTTCTCCACTTCACCAGCCAAGTCACGACACATTTCTGATGAGCCCATGCAGCCAAGGGTGCACAGAGCAAGGCCCTGGACGTACTGCGTACTGTGATTTAGATCACTGGAATGAACGAACACACACAGAATTGGCAATGCCTGTGAAACCCAAGTTTGCACTACTACAGCTTAACTTTCTGTCTATTTCTTACTTCTTAATGCAGTTTGTCATGAGTAAATGGACATCCTGTCTCTCGTCCAGCAGCAACATAGCCCCCAGGTACCCTATTCTCTTATCAGTGAATTTCTGTGATGCAATCAGCTTCAGACATTCCAGCTAAAAAAAGAAAATAAAACATTCAAGTGATTGGTCATGTTTCAGTTCGTGAACTGACAACATTTTGTTTTAAACATTTAACACACCTGCCCAAAATGCGCAGGATAACCCAACATGTGCATGTATAGCAGCTTCGCCACATTTCTACAGCGGTAAGTGTTGTCTTCCTCTCTAAAAGATGATCGGATCGCTGCACATTCTTTCTGGATCATCTCTCGCTCCTCTGCCTGGGTCCGAGCCGTCCGGATGGTCCGGATCAGCTCCCGCAGTCTGATCGGAGCTGGCATCCTCTGCAAATAAAACACAGTTTAGGCAGAACTGTTCACCCCTTTTTACAAGGATCTAACTAAAACAGAACAAATAGAACTGAAAGAACAAAGTTTGAGCACAAGTAAGGTGCAATTCCTGAACCAAAATCTTGAGAGAATTTGGTTTAAACAAACTTAAATGATTTAGATGCTGTGTGATAATTTGCATTTTAAAACGAAATGTTATATCAACAACAGTTTTTCTCTTGAGTACATTGTTGTGAAAATGTCGGACTCTTTCAGATTTCAATAAATGGTAATTGTTTTCATATGCTTGAGACATGTGTTAGGGCATTTGGGTACTTCAATTAAAAAAGTAAATCCATTGAAAACTGCACTTTGTTCACTTAAAGTTCTTTTTTTTTTTTTATTACATTTATTTGGAGTTACAAATAAACAGACAGGAAACCAGAAAGGATGCAAAAACTTTCACAGCACTGTATGAGTTTGACAATGAACTTGAGCCATGATGAATTGGTATTTCATATTCGGTGAGATGAAAATTCATCAGCTTAATGAGGAGTGACAATACAAAGTCATTGTGATGGCTAAAGTGGACAATCGATTTGCATGTCTAAACACATGGTGTTAAGATAGACAAAAACACAGGGTATTGTACATGATATCTGTATGAATTCAGAGCAGAGCTGGACATAGTCTCTAAACCAGTATAACACTAGGAACTCCTTCACTGTCGAAACACACACAAGGAACTTTCAGTTTGTAATAAAAAAAAAAGGCGAGTCTTGGCGAGGTTTCACTCTTACAGATTTCAGAGAGTGACTGCATCTATTTAGGCTGTAGCATGTGTCGTTTATAGAATTTTATTTCCATCTGAAAGAATTTCTTTCTCCTAACTAAAATGATGTACCAAGTTATGCCTGTCTTGCCATGGGTTTTTCATTTTTTCAAATTCAGACTACATTGTTGGATGTGAATCAATATTGAAGAAGCGTGATTGGAACTACTATCATGTCACAAGCCTCGCTATCATGTTTTAAATGCAGGTGTTCACTTGAGGACTATTTTCACGTAAATAATGGAAATGGATAATCAAGTGTATACTGCTTGGGGGTGGGAAGAAAAAAATCTGCAGGGCCCCTAAGAATTTTATTGGACCCCACTTTTCTGGAATCATTAATTATGTGATAATCTTATTATTTTTTCTTCTTATTATTATTATTTTCATTCACATGTTCACCTGTCTATATGTTTGGTGTCCAATAGCTATTATGACTGAATAAGAAATGTGCATGTAAATCAATTCTCTAATCATATACAACTCTATTATTCTGCTGATCAAATTAAAAGTCAGTGAACAAAGAATAACAATGCAAACAAAAAGATGTAAGCAAGAACCAGATTGAGTCTCTAGATCTAGAGTCTAATTATGTTCTCAAAACCTAACATAGAAATCAGCTACCTCAAGTAATTATCAAAGGTGTCTCAAGTTAGCATTCCACATAATCAAATTATGTGATTAGTTTCCTTCAGTTTTAGCTTCTGTTCCTTATCATCTGTGTCTCCTTTTCTTGTATCCTCAACCTCACTCTCCACAATCATGACTCACACTCCTCTTCAGCTGGATTGATAGATACTCACGGATTGGCGACAAACCAGGAAGTAACTGGCACGTGATTCAAATTTAGTCAATGGCTGAGAGCTTTTGTTTCTCCCTCCTGTGATTGGTTGCAGATGATGTGTACACCTCTTTTTTTTCCACGCACAAGTTAGCAACG
>CM045751.1:15415000-15692500 GCA_024760905.1 Plotosus lineatus
AATATGGCCACCACAGCTGCCATTTTGAATTTGCATTTTGTGTAAACTGGAGAGAGAAAAAGAAAAGAAAAACCTCCCTGATCACCACTTCTTGTGTGCACCTTGGAAAGGGGTTCACTTTCATAATGTGGCACATGGTCCAAGGGGTATTGCCTGCTTTGTGAAGCTATTTTTACGGAATTATAAAAATACAACACAACAACTACACTCAGTCATTAAAAACAGAGACCATAATTTGACAATTTTAATTCTGGAAGCCAAAATTGTGTTTTTGTAAGATGGGTTACTTGTTTAGCATGGAGGCTTTTAAAAAAAGTGTAGAGAATAAATTATGCAAATCAAAAATCAATCCAACAAAATGGCAGTAAATACCAAAATACAAGTCACAACCATCAGTATCAGATTTGGCCTTCGTTTCAGTTTATTTATGCAGTGGTTTGCGGTGATGCAGTACAGCGAAACCAGTGCCACAAGTGCTGAAGCCAGTTGGAGCGATACAGTTCAGGAGTGGTCACTCTCTCTTGCTCTGGACATCATGTTGTGGTGGTCAATCAAGACTCTGATAGTGGGTTAGTACAGCCCACACGCCGAGACCACATAAGCTTGGTCTCCACCATACCCATTGTCCAGAGATGATGTTCACGTCATAAACATGTCATTATTACGCGAACTAGACAAATAGTGGAAATTTTTGTGCCTTTATAAAAGCATTTCAAACGACTGAAAGTACTGTATTTATACAGTAGGCCTTGACTATTCGCGGGTTTGCACTCGCGGTTTGAGTACATGCAGTCTGCCCAGCAACCGGCACGTGATTCAAATTCAGCCAATGGCTGTCCTCCTTTCTGCTGATTGGTTGAGCTAATGCCCCGCCCCCTTTTTTACTCATTTGAGCACAAGTTATCAATGAGCCTCTTTTTTCTGTGTTTTAATTACCACTTAAGCTCTATGATACCACTCAAACACTGTCTCCTCTGGTTAAGCGATAGAAAACGCTGGAAGTCTCTTCTGAAGAAATAAGACTTTCTCCTTTCTCTGAACTGATGTATTACAATCTTTTTCAATTATTATTCTAGTACAGTACTTAAGTTCATGTTTATGCGTGAGATTTTATGTTCTGTAGTATGTTTAACAGTACTCTTCATGTCCTTTTACATTGAAGTTGGAGTAACGTGTCCAAGATGGCGAAGTCATGGAGTTCTTAAAGTCAAATTGTTTCTTTGTTCGTTTTAATTTGTTTGTTCATGTTTTGCACTATACTCGTCTATGAGCAGCTTCGGGCAACTAAGCATGCAATAATCTATCTATTCTATGCTACGGAGCTCCATGCTAGCGGTTAGCTAGCAGTTAGCTAGCGGCTACCGGCTAAGCCCAGAGCTCTGAGAGGCTTGGTAAGCACTTCCGGTTCAGTCTACCATATGGTGCCTACCATAGCATGTCAGCTCTGCTTAGTTACACACTGCTAAGTTATAACTAAGCACGCTCAACTTGGCTTGTTCGCCGGGATGCAGCTCCATAGCATACTAGCTCTGCTAGCCGCATCCCGGCTAACAAAGAAGCCGAGACGGGAAGGGGCCGAACGACGACTCCGGCGCTTGGGATAGCAGGGGGTGAAGGCCGTGTAGCCGGCTGGTATAATCGCCTTATCGGGTGTACTCTCCTCGAGCCATGTTTCACAGAAACACAGTCCTGTATATCCCTCTGCACTGCAATCTGAGCACGAAGCTCACCCATCTTTTTTCGAAGGGAATGAACATTTTCAAGTACGTAGTATGGCCGGAAGTGCTAACCAAGCTGTTCATGCTGTAGTAGGGTCGACCGATTATAGACGAGCATAATGCAAACCATGAACAAACAAATAAAACAAATTAAAACGAACAAAGAAACAATTTGACTCTGAGAACTCCATGAGGTTGCCCTCTCGGCAGCGCCATCTTGGACACGTCACTCCAAAACGTCACTCCAAGTTCAATGTAAAAGGACATGAAGCATAAAGTTGATCCTTTTGGTATCATTTGTTAAACATGCTACAGAACATAAAACCTCATGCACAAACATTCTAAGAATTAACTGAGGTGCTGTACTGGAATAATAATTGAAAAAGACTTTAAAACAAGTGCTTTACAACAGTATATGCTGTATAATGTTTATATATTTTATTACTAAATATCACAGTACAAAATTAAAAAGTTTTTCTTAATCATGACTACATTTTACTACATTAATACTGTATTAATGAGTAAGACTGTCTGTAGAATGTGTTCAAGAAGCATATTTTAGCGCATGTAATAGATACATAGTATTTTACTGCCGGCTACTCATTCGCGCATGTGAGGTCATACATGGGGTTTTACTTCTGCGTACAGAGCTCGCGGATTATCTCGATTCGCGGGAGGGCTCGGAACCGTACCCCCCGCGAATGTCAAGGGCCGACTGTATATAAATTCTATTTAAATATTAATACATTACAGTATTTACATATGTTTAACTGTATAACGTTTAATATACACTTCTCGATATTGTATAGACGTGAAAACATATAGAAATGAGACAACATGGTAGAAATGAGAGGGGCATTCCTACTTCGCGGTTTTTCGAATATCACGGCCAGGTCTGGTCTACATTATCTGCGATATTCAAGGGATGACCAAGTTTTGCTAGTATCATTTCAATCATTTCAATATCATTTCTATGCTTGCAAACGTCAACAAGTTGCCATGGAAATCAAAGACAATCATTCTGACACACCCCAACACTGCTCTGATCAGGCACATAATGGCATTCATTTCAAGTATTAAAATAATAATGAACGGCAATGACTATGCAATTACAGTCTAAATCAATTCTTTAAACTATCAAAACGTGTTAAGATTTAAAAAAAAAAAAAAAAAAAAAAAGAAAGAAAAGAAAATTGATAATTTGAAAATATTACCAGTCAACTTGACCCTAAACAGACCTCAGTCACACAATGATAAGACCGAGACAAAGACTCTCACAAGCATGGAAACCATCACTTATTACATAAAATGACCAGAACTGCACCTGAACATGTACCTCCATACATAAAGCAAAATGCAGTGCAAGATATTGAAACACTCACTAAGCACTTTACAGTCGTTGAACAATTCCGGCATTATTCTTCAACTCAAAGTATGCAAATTTACCTCATTGTACTACAATTCGACATCCTGAAAGTCGGCCCTGCAACGAATCGATGGGCTTTCAAAACATGCAAACGATGAAATGGCCGCATACATACTTCACTTCCGACATGCGGTGTGTTATACCCACGCACTCCCAAAAATGGGTTTGTATGTCGTTAACAAAAACAGCAGATACGGCATGCAAATTAGGAAAGAAGATATTGTGAATTATCAAAATAAATGTTATAGCAACAAAAATGGAGTTATATGTATTAATATTAACAATTAGTTAACATTCCAGTTAAAGGTTTAAGTTGGGGCGAGTGTTGTTTGACATTTATGCTAATTGATGGAACTTTGCATGTTGATGTATTACAAGTATTGCAGCAGTTTTGTGAGAACAGTGATGATTTCTATTAAAATTTAATGTTTCAAAAGAATGTGTTGTCAATAATTTAATCTATTAATATTTGAAAATTCAACAATACATAAGATATTAGACATGCCTCTACTGAACTTAAAAGCACAAATCTAACTGATTCAATAAACAGGTTTGTTTAATAATTTACTTGTACTTCAGGAAACCATTTTGCGAAACCTGTGGATAAGGCAACTCATTTTCATCTGAACCAAATTGGGTTCGCAGAGTCAGGAACCCATGAACCATAAACTGGTCCCCCAAATTTTTTGAAATGTTCAGGCCTACATTAATTCAGATTAATTCAGGGAAAAAAGGAAATGAATAAAAGAATAGGGGAAGTCAGGGGGAAAAAATATGCCAACATAAAGTGACGCTTCTTCGCTGGCCTGTCTGATACTACAAATGCCTAAGTCAAAGCACAGGTAAGATGGCTGCTTAGTACTTCATCGGACACTCGAAGAACGTATAACGGACAGACAGTCAGGTAGCAGGTACTTCACCGATGTTCGCACTTACTTGGACACAGCGCAGGCACAAAATTGCACGCTTATCAAGATTGGACAACTGCGCGCACACACACACACACACAAAAAAAAAAAAAAGACCTAACCCAGAATTTTACTCCTGCAGTCTGTGTCCAGACAAGCTTTTCACAGCCTGCTGTCAGACAAAACCTGCTCTCTTTCAACACTCATAGCACCTAATTACGCTGCTACAGCCAGAGATGAGACACTACTGTGATTACTTGGTGAGGAAGGACATTTTTAGCATCACACTGCCTCTCAGCAAAAAAGCAGCCGAAAAAAAGCATCAATAAATGGATACTGCAAAAGAAAACCTACTGAAACAGATCAGCAGTTTTTTCTGACTTCACCCTTCACCCACACTAACAGATGTCTTCACCTCGTGTGAAAACAAGTAATGAACTCTGTCAGAAGTTTGAGAGCAATCACACATTAGAAGAGGAGACAGAGAGAAGTGTTCAATAAACAAGTCAAACAATGGTAGAATTCCAGCATTCCCATGAAGCTCAGGTTATCCGGGAAATGCTCTTCAATGATTATCTAATCATGAATATTCAAGTAAATTATTAAGCTCATAAGAACTGACAAATTTGCTCATAAATTTTATTTATTTCATAGAGACACACACACATATATATACACACACACATATATATATATATATATATATATATATACATATATACATACACACATTTTATATATATATATATATATATATATATATATATATATATATATATATATATATATATATACACACACAGATATATACATACACACACACACACATATATATATATATATATATATATATATACACATACACACACACACTATATATATTATAAATATAAAATATTATACACACACACACGGAGTCCTCGGTTTATGCCGGTCCTGACTTGCGCCGTTCCGTGGTTACGAACACGCCCCCATAAAAATATAAAAAATAATATTACGCATCATTACGTCTTACGCGGTTACGTAAACAAACGCAAACAAGTTTCGGGTGTGCGAGGAGGAAGAATACGCTGTGTTGTGGTTGTGGGCCAAGGAAGACTGTGGCGCTTCCCTTCGCTCAGTCTCGGTACTGTAATATTACGCGTCAATACGTCTTACGCGGTTACGTAAAAAAACGCGAACTAGTTTCGGGAGCGAGATGCAGCAAGCGTGGGCAACTTTTGAGGCTCAGGATCCCAACTTGGAAAGGTTCACTATGGTTTCCAGAGGCATCATGGATTTGATGCAATACTACAAGGAGATCTTGGATGAGAAGAGGTTGCTCTCTGTCCAGTCTAACGTGGAGCAGTATTTTCAGAAGGTAGAGAGGCCTGTAACAGATCCTGTACCCTCTACCTCAGCTGCATCTACTACTCCAGGCTCACCTGCCCCAGCTTCTCCAGTACAATAAGCCCGTCTCTCCATCCCTTACTGTATTTCATTCTTGTGGTAAGGAATTGTTTTCTCTTTTTTTAATACTTTTTGTGTCATTAACTTTTACATTTTATTACAGCACTGTACATACAGTACTTTTCAGTATATTTTATGTTGTGTTCCGACTTACACTGAAAATCGGTCTACATTGCATCTTAAAAATGGAGCAGCGTCGTAAACCGAGGACTCCATGTGTGTATGTATGTGTATGTATATATATATATATGCACACACCTTTCTGGTGCAAATAGTAAATCACTGACTCAAACACACTGCTTCAATTGTGACAAAAAAAATTGCACATTTTCTTTCAAGTCTTTTGGACCTCCCCAAAACACCATTGCTCATGCGACATTTGAGGCAAAGTGATATCAGCACTCTTCTGCATACCTGAGATGAAATATGGATATCATTGGTGACCAACTGACAAAATAAAACTGCAAGTCACTCCTACATAGAGCACAAACCTTGATCTCCGACCAACAGTCTTCTGTCCGGTCACAACTAAGCGCAAAACATCACTGTTCCAGTCTGTTTGGATGCTGGAAATGAGTCAATAATAAATAGGCAGAGAAAGTAACTTTCCAATTCCTTTGGTAAATTTCATTGTGTGGATCCAACTGAACACCAGTGATGCTGCAAATCCGCTTTTCCTGTGTGCTTTTTAATGTGCATTTCTCCAAGCTTCTACAGCATAATAAACATTCAACTCAAATTGTACGATTAGCAAAATCAGGGTACAGGCTACCACATGGTCTGTATGCTTTCAAAATTTATTGACAGTGAAGAGCTATTCTTACTCAAATACTGGGTTTTTCCTTCTAGTTCTTGTTTAACAGCCCACTCAAAATAAATCAGCTTAACCCAAAGAAATCATAGAAATGACAATCTGCACTCAGACTTGGTCACCCAAAAGCTCCATGCTTCGTGCTCTGGGAGGGAGACTGAGGTGGGCAGAGATACCGCTGAATTTGGGGGTCCACAAGGAGGGGCCAGCTGACCAGAAAGCCCACTACACTGTAACATGCATCACTGCAAGAAAATTAAAAATTCAGTGAAAACATTGCATTTACAACCTCAGCCCCAACAGAGAACTTAAATAATTGTAAAAAGACATTGCTGCATGTTTAACAGCCTCACACTATCTACAGTCACTAATAATGCTCGTCATCAGCATTCCCATGAGGCTAAATTGGTGCGACAGTGGCACAAATTATTTTATATTGGGCACAAGAATTATTGGTGCTGCACCAGTAATTTTTCCCCATCTTTGTTTTGTTTTAAGTTCCCCAATCTACAACTTGTTCAGCGTCTATCGGAAATACACCAATTCACGAATGAGACATTTTGGGGCAGACTGATTCCCATACCTCTGAGGTCCCACTATGTTATATGCACAATGAATGTATTCTATAAACGGATACAACCGTTCATGAGAACACCAGTCTAAGAAGGCACCAGCACCGAAAAAAATGAAGTCATCATAAATGGATGGTTTTATTTGCTGGGTTGACCATTCCAAAATCACCAGTCCAAATTTCATGCAATTATCTCGAACAGTGATTTAATGGAGATAGAGCCTGTCCTGTGAAACACCCCCCCCCCCCCCCCCCCCCAGCTCCGGCATCATTTGGAAGACTTTGAGGGAGACAACTGAACAAGAATTATTACTGTCTACAAAGACTGAATGCCATTTCTGAGTCAAATCGAAAACCTAGTTCTGCATTGTGAAGTTTCAGGCTTCTCATGTAATAGATTTTGTAGCAAAAGCCATTTTAAAATGCATTTTTCATTTTTTATTTATGGTAGCACCAAATTGGCAAATCTGGCATACTTAGACTATTCTTATTTTCAAAATTAGACACCTACAAATCCCAATTATGCTATTTTCTAAGATAATGGGATAGAGTAAACCACAGTCATTTTTATGGAGGCCAGTTCTTCTCACTTTTGAAATTGTCCCTCAAAAATGCCTCAAACTGCAATTTACGCCACGGAAAAATGACCAAAATGGCCAATATTTCAAATTTCACCATCCAAGTCACTACCTTGATACTTTTGTTTCCAAGTCTAAAGTACTTGCTTAATCCATTGGAAGCATCGGTTTTTGGCCATCTACCAAGGTTTGGGGTTTAAAGGGAAATCAGACAAGTGAAATTTGACAAAAACGCTGAAAATAGTCAAATTTTGAAAATCCATTGAACTCCAACCAACATCTTGAAACTTTTGTTTTTAAACTTTTTGTTGTTGTTCAGGTGAAATGACGTGCTTAATCCATTGGAATTATCAGTTTTGGGCTATCTACCATGGTTTTAGCTGTGAAGGAGGTCAAACATGTTAAATGTCAAAATGTTGGAAAATCCATACATAATCATTTTGGAAAATCCAGAGTACTGTAATAAATGTAGTCTTTTTCTGTGTATTGTTCTCTTCATTCACTGGAAAAAGAAACAGATCATATGAATAAACAATCTTATTATTGATGATCATGATCATTCGACCTTGAGTGACTGGGGCAGTGGCCTCGAGCACACAGGTTAAGATTTCGCCATCAAAACCCAAAGATTAAATAAAAATCTGCTCAAAGTCAGAAGTGTCAATTCGGTTCATGTTTCACCAGTGAGCCGAGTGACTCGATCAATTCAGAGTCAAAGTATATATTTATCGTACAATTTCAACAAAACAGCAACACTGGAAAATTCTATACACAATAAAGGTTATATTTCGATCATAGAAATATATATTACTCACCCAGATATGGAATAAATAGATCAGAAATGACACTTTCCTGTTCAGACGTGTCCATCTTGGTGTGTGATGGTCAATACCAATTTTTTTTTTTTCAGAGCAAATTGCCTGGTGCATTGCGCTAGTTTATTCTTGAGCTTCAATTTTAATTTCATCTTAAACTAGAGAAAAGTCTCGAAGTATTGATACCTACTTTATCAGGGATATATTCTCCTGGTTTTTAAAGAACCGGCAATCTTCTTGGGGATATTTTAAAATGTGAAGTTTTAAAAAAAAAAAAAAAAAAAAAAGGCAAAATATATCCCTGACAAACCGGGTATGGCTAGAAAGCTGGAGATTCACTGCTGAATACGGTAATGGTTTAGACCATTACTCGCAATGCGCGAGCCAATTTCGTGGACAACTTCTTGCAACCGGGGCGCAGTACATTTGAGATGTCATCAAAACAAAGGCGCTCTAATCAAGGTTGGTACAAAAAAAAAAAATCAACACAAACAGTCTAAAATTGAAATGTTCTTTTTCTACGAACATGACTGAATTTGGTACCATTGGATCAGAAATGAAATGAACTTTTAACAAAAGTAAATTTATTCATCATTATTTGGTTGAAAGGGGTGCATTTGCAGGTTGAAGTTTGACTATTTTCAGCCGTCAGGCTTAGCTGTGTCACAATTCCTGAATGCATCATGTGCCAGTGCCAGTACCTAGTCTCAGTAACAACCCTGACTATATCCGGGTGATTCTGATTTGGAAGACAATTTTTATTCCTGATTTCGAGTTGATATTAAGACTTATGTATGTGCACGCATGCATTCGCGGACAGAGTCCAATAATTCATAAGTTACTTATGAACTCTGAATAAACGTTAAAACCACTAAAATTATGTCAAGTACATGCACAAATTCTTCTTGTTCTTAAATCTTTTTAAATCAACTCTTGTCTCCAGATTTCATATTGCATTTTTTTTTTTAAGATTTGATGAGGGAGACCCCCAGACCTCCTCCTGCAGGAGGAGAATACCCCCTCCCCATCCCGTGCTTTTTACACATTGGGCTTGATGGCCAAGTGCCTTGACTGCCTACAGCATCTGAGTCATCTGAACACAATATTGGATCAAGTTCAATTGTCCTTAATGGGAACACTGCTTATCAGACATTATGGACATTCAGATATAAAAGCTCATATCTCACCAGCCTATTCACTGGTTTTAATCAACTATGCTTTATTTCAAGGGTGCTCAATCCTGCTCCTGGAGATCTACCTTTCAGAAGGCATTCGCTAGGGATGTCATTGACAATCGGAATATCGCCGATATAATTATGTCGATCGATAATCGATACCTATAAAAGGGATATCGCTACTTCTAACGTTGTAGCTTCCTGTGTTCATGACAGTGTCTGGAGTAAATACCATTTTCAATGACACCCCAAGTAAATGGTACGTCTCGCCTCTCTGTATGGTAAATGGTACATCCCTGCTTCTAGTGTGCCGTCAGAGCACATCTCAACAGCACGGAACATTTTGAAGAAGAGACACTTATCACCGGATAATGCAGATATGTGCATTTTCTGAATCTATACACCTATTTTTGATTCCACATCACTGTGACACGCAGTGGAGAGCCAATCCTTTCTGTCCTCCACTGTGTGGGCGGGTCCCATAGCTTCAAACCCCAATTTTATTGGATTATAACAACAGCCACAGACTGCGCGTGTTGTTTGAGTAACGAGATAAATTTCCCTCGTTTTGACCAGCTCATTTCCACGAAGCAAAGCACAGCTGGCAAGCAAACACAAAAGGACAGATATGGAAAAACTTCAACCCGCAGAACAGCTGATTGCCAAAACTTGGGACGCAACACTGCAGCGCGAGTCCAATAAAATTAGAGTTTCAAGGTATCGGACCCGCCCACACAGAAAGGATTTGCTCTCAGCTTCTCGCCACAGTAACGTGGCATTGAAAGTAGATGAATAGATTTGCTCTGAGCAGTTAGAAATTGAAGCTGCATCATCTCCTGCTTGGCATTTTAAGATGCTGGCGCTGCCAGCAGCACAAACAACTGTCGTACGCAACACTCGCACTGCACTGCCATGAATCATGCGTCACCACTTTTGCGGTCGTAAAGTCGATCAGACGAAACTCGCATAGGTCGTAAGTCGACGACTCACTGTATTCAATGCATTATACAAACTACTGTAATACATCTTAGTCTGTTCTATTTAATGCATTTATTGAACAGTACAGCAATATTCCAATGCAGCGATACATCAGAATTTTTTTTTTTAATCAATATATCGATACCAATAATAGGTTTTCAATGACACCCTCAGCATTCGCTCCAACCCTAATCATGCCCACCTAACCATCCAATCATTTCATCAAGGGACTTTGAAAATGTCTTCAGACCTGACTGGATCTTACATGTCACATGGGCCCCATTAGGGTTGGAGATAAAGGTAGATCTCCAGGAGCAGGACTGAGCATCCCTGCTTTATATCAATCCTCCAGGAATACTGATTGTCCTGTGACAGAAACAGGAAATTATAGCTTTCTTTATACTTTTTACAGAACAAAAAACTTGTTGTAATCATGTAACGTGAAATTTTGGATTGAGGCCATTAGTTAAATTTGTCAAACATAATTGGTAAAATTAACAACAACAAAAAGAGTGCTTGATTAACTAATACATAAAACTCGTATTAAAAGTTGCTTTCAGGCATTGATAAAAGCTTTTTGCAAAAATTGTACAAATCCTTCAAAACATAAAATGAATGAAAACTGCAAAAACGAAAATTTGCAAGCCGAAGTAAGAAATTGCAAACCCCTTTGGTACGTACAGGTAATCTCGGTCATGTTAGGAAAACTATCCACAAAACAACTGGCTGCACTAAAGTTGTAGTCCGCCTCCTGATGACAACCTCAAAAGTTCCATGAGGACTCGTAGTTATAAATTTCTGCTTCAGCGTCAAGTTTCATGGAATGGTCAGCATACAGGTCCTGTACAAGACACAGCTTCGACACCCTGTCATGTTTATCATGGCCCTACAACGTGAACACTTTAAGAGAAACATGGATAAAAAGTTATATTTGTGGTGAACTATTAATATTATACTGCAATGCCACCAATATTATTACTGACCAATTCAGAAAATTTCTGGACCCAGAGTTAAACAAAGAGCCTGTCATGCACGAATATGGTTTCAAGAATGGAAACCCTAGTTTTTCAGAGTTTCAGTGTAGGTAAAAAGCACCCTCTCAACCTATCCCTTTGGAGATGAGATTTCAGATTTTGCACTGAACAAATTTCAATCAGTCTCACATTCATATGTCCCAAAATTACATGCTTTACAAAAACCTTTGTGCAGTTGGACACCATGAAACTGAAAATTTGAGCATACTAAAGCCTACCCATTTTAATGTACACAAATTAGGCCATAAAACCTGTACATCATTTTGAGGAATGGTTTTGACTTTCTAATGGCGTAATTTAATTCTTGCTTTCTTTCGAATTTATCGTTCCAGTAGCAAAGCCATACACATGAAAGGCATCATCGTTTAAAGTCACCTCCATTACATAGTTATTGCTTTGTGTCAATTTTTAATAGCACTTACAAATTTTTATTATTTGTAATTTGAACATCTTGAAGCTGTCTGTTTTAATTCAACATGACAAGCACCTGGGAGTCTGGAGCAATCATGGCCATGTTAGCAGAGGCACAACTGACCAAGTAATGCTTTTAATTTTTCGATTTAATATATGCTACAATATTACATTGATAAATAAGGCCAGATGATCATTTCCTGGTGAAGGGGGACATGAAGGCAGTTGGTGTAAAATAAGATGCAGAGGATAGGGTGAGATGCTGGCAGATGATTCGCTGTGGCGACCCCTGAAGGGAACAGCCGAAAGGAAAAGAAGATTATTTCCTGTCTCAGATAAAAATATATGAAAGAATTAAATATCGCCTTGAAAGTAAAATTAAGTCCTTGTTACAAGACTTAAATTAGAATGTTTATATTTAAGAAGCAGTAAAGATTAGAAGAAATCTCTTTCCAATACTGCTGCTAGGCTATGTACCGTCAGAGGGTTATTTTAGGTCATAGTTCATTAAAATCAGTTCATAAGTTAGGGAGATGGGCTTTTACACGTGATTGACCACATTTGCAAGAAAAAAATTGTCAATAACTATAACAGCTATTCAACACTAAAAAAATAAAAGTGGTGAAAGCATAATGAGCAACACTGCGATGGGGTAAAATGGTCCTGTGCTGATCATGAGCACTTTACAGGTTGAATTCATGATGACAGTGAAATACGGACAAGTACAGGTATAACATCAAGAACCTCTTGTCTTAAAACGCTGAAGAAATAAAACTTCTTTGGGAGAAGCTCCTGTCACAATGTATCCCCTTCACAAAGGGGATACAGATGCTCCCTGACTTACGTTCATCCGTTTTTTTTGTTTGTTTGTTTTCAAAAAAAAAAAAGTAAAATTTTGAGTTTAGAAGTACCTACGTAGTCCGCTGACATAATGACGCTGCATTACTTGTTTACAAACTACAGACTGAACGTGCCCCTCCTTCTTCCCAGTTCAGTTATATATCGTTTTTATAGATATTATTTTACAATGTTATGTTTATAATAATTGATTTAGGGATGTTTTATGAGTTACAGTAATGGTATATTTATGGATGTGTAGTACAGTATGAACATCATACGTCACTGTAACAACTTACGTTCACTTTCAACTTACGTTCGGCCGTCCAGAACCAATTTAAAACGTAAGTCGGGGAGCGTCTGTACATAAAAAAATTATCCTGCGCATACATTCTGAGCTTTTAATTGGGAAACCGAGTTCTGACCATGTATACACCATAAAGAAAAACCACGATCTAGAAAACCTGGCAACAACAAACTCTTACTAATTCTGTGCATTCCTGAAAAGCCTGACTTCCAGATGTGAAGAAACAAAATACAGACAGAATCCCGACTTCCTAATAGGAACATGTTGCTTAGAAACTAACATTCGCTACCAAGAAGTTATCATTAACCAGTGACTCAAAGAGCCACTCCCTCGAGTCTAATTTACCAAGCTGCATTCTCTCAACACTAAATAAATAGATAGATTGCTCCAGCAACGAGATGGAAATTTTCACATTGCTGAGAGATCAGAATAATTCCCCTGGTATTTGCCAAACCAATCAGTTTCAACCAGCTTCCCTGAATGAACCTAAATTTAATTAAAATATCTTCCAACAGAACACAAACGATAGATTTGAGTGACAACAGGTAGCTAAAATTCCTACCCAACAGCAGCAAGTTGTCCTGATGAAGATCAGATGTGCACGCCAAGCACATTTTTGGGAACTCCATAAATGTAGTCAGTGAAACAAACTAGCAAACGCAAAGAATAAATGTCCTAATTTTTTTCACATAACCTTCAGGTCAGGGGTTTAGAGTGAAAATGATTAGCTGCCGCCTGACTTTTATATCGCTTGAACAATAAACAGCCCTTTAGGCCTCCATTGTTCACCTGCGCTTTATTCCTCCCTTGTGCCTGGGTGCAGGAAGGGAACGATAATCCTAGCAACCAACTAACTGAAGGAGAAAAAAAAGGACCACCATAGGGATCCTGGAAATATTCTGTATTGTCCAATTCAGCACTGGGGAACCCTTGAAAACGTTAGCAAATTAAAGATACAAATCTACAACCTGACTTGCTCCCCCCCCCCAAACATTCTGCGCTAGGTTGTGAATAATTACGCTTCCATGAGGTCTTAAAATACTCTCATTCTCACCAGGTCATTAAGGGAAATCTGAATAAATAAATAAATTGCTAACTCTAGGAATAAGTGATCATGTTGTTTACATCATATCAAATATGTTTACAGGCCTTTCTTGTTTCATTATTCGGCTTTGTTTACCCTCACACAATTCTTCCTGACTGGCTGTCAATCACCACAAACCTCAAACCACAACTACAGTGAAGCTACAAAGCATCAGACATTTCAATGAGAAGATATTTTCTTTGTTGACCATATGAAGCATGTTACAGCTAACGTCATGCTTTCTTTATGCATAATTTATATACACACACATATATATATATATATATATATATATATATATATATATATATCCAATTCAAATGATGTAACGGTCACTGACGTTCATGTTAAACTTCTCAGTCAAATGTTCATCAATGACAAACATGGTGACATTGGAGGAAACAGTAATGTCGCCATTTCATAACCATCTCTTACTTGAGCTTATGGATTTGCTGTTCATGTTTGGTTTCACCTTCTGTATCAGTAAGCTTCAGGAAAATGTGAACAAATACTGACTGTTCAGTCTGGATACATATTTAAACAACGCGGAGCACAATCAAGCTTGCATGTCCTTACGAGACTGTTGGGTGATTTACTCACATTTGGAATCTACTCAAAAATGTCAATTTCCAGCAATACACACAACAGAAGGGACCAGAAGTCATTTTTTTTTTCCTTCAGTGTATTTTGGTACACTGTCAAGTTTGGGATTTGACACCGACTGCAAGTTAAGCACAATGATGACGGCCATTATGATAAGTAGTCTATAAAACAAGTTCCACCCTTATTGAGGGTGAGATCACAGCATTAAAACCATATAACATTTGTTTTAATAGATAAACTAAGCAATTTCACTTTTTTGTCATCAGAAAATGGAGGATATTCCCCTCTCACCTTGTAGCATAGCAACAGGCTGAAGAGAGGCAGTTAATCAGAAATGTGTAGTTTTTGTGCTGTGGTGCACATGTCATCAATAGAATTCACTGAAATTCCCTCAGAGCAAGTAACAGGAGAGCTGACATTGCAGTGCGTCCGATTTTCCTTTAACAAAGGACTTGTGATCAAGAAGCAGGGGAAAAAAATGGGAGTTCCACATTCACTTGGAGATGGCATGCAAATATTTGATAGGCTGCATTCAGATGCTGAGTTCTGTCTGCCTCACTCACTCACACACACACACACACACACAGATTCCAATCAAGTCTCAATTTCCACACGTCAGCCCTTCGTTTACAATGTGACTGACATTAGAGCTCTGATACACGATACTGAGAGCCTCGAAGTACACAAAATAACTTTTCTTCAGCATAAAAGAAACAAATCACAGGTGTGTTTTCTGAAAGGTTCTTTGCCAGATTCAGAACTCCTCCATCCAGCAGCATATTGAATTGTGGTTGAGTGCCAATCTCACAATTGCACCAGAGTTTAAAATTCAAACAGAAGTGTGCTTTCTGCCAGAGTGAACCCTTCAACATAATCGTTTATTTCTCTATAGTAAGAAGCACCAAAGTGGCATTGAGTAAAAAATAAATTCATTCCAAACATTGACTTTGTTTTTGAGGTCATGATACTGCCTTCTGAACATTACATGAAAAGGATCATTGGTGAAGCGAGAGACATAAACATCCACTCCCGTCAAAAAATAATCATGATATTTGTGGAGGTGGAGAAGCTCCATGAGAGACAACAATGACAAACTGACTGCGTAAGATTAGCATATCAAAGGTCTGCACTATTTTTTAGCTCACATTGTCCCTGGGTAAAAATGCAAAGTAAAGTCTGCATAGGCGCTGAACACTAGAATTTTAGCCCCATTTGAATCGAGTGTGAAATCAAGACTTTTTTGAGCCAACATCAGCAACTATTCTGGGCTACATACATCATCTCTCACCACTACCAATCACTTATCACCAAAAATTCCCAAAAACCAATCATAGATCAGTATTTTACCCCAGGGACCCATTTCCATCAACACTTTTCCCAGCAACCTCTTACTAGCCACCACAAACACTCCGTCCAAGTTGTCACCACTGCACTTGTTGCCATCACCACTATTGACTGCCTGCTCATCATCGTTATTCAACAACTTATTACTTATTATCTTTGCCAAATAACTAATCACTCATCACAATTTACCCCAATAAAAAATCCCTTTCTTACAATCTAATATAATCATGTCTTCAGAAAACCTTCCAACTTCATGTTAAATGGCTTGATATGCAATCACTGTAATACTGTAAATAAGTTCACGAGCTCATTAAGCAAACATGATCTACTTTGTTGTGAAAGTACAGCACGGCCGACTTGGAGGTGGAAAATGGCTATCATACAAGGGAGAATCATAGATTGTGTACTGCAAGGACATTTGCAACTACCCACGTTAGAGGGAGGGGAATTTCTCTGAGAATAAACCAAAGCTTCCAACTTCCTCTCATTCACTTTACCTTCCACAAATCTGGGAAACAAGATCACAGGTATTTACCACATGATCAGAAACTTAAATGGGTTTCGATCTTGTCTGAACCAAAAAAAAAAAAAAAAAACCCATCCACTCTAAAATACACATTAAAATTGTTTAGAATAAAATACAGTTAACATCTTCAGTGACTCTGGAGCTAATGTACTGGTTATTCCTGCATTTGTGATTCCAGTGAGAAGTTAGCCCCTGGTGTGTTGCTCTGACATTGCAATGTGATCTGCTATAATTGCAAACAATTTATGGTACAATTTAACACAAAAATAATTTTAAACCTTTAAACGTACAGGATAATGATCAGACCTTACTATTTCTGCCCATTCAGCAATCATTCATTTTACATTATACTGCATTAATAAGAAACCCAGCACAGGTTTTAGAGTAAACAATGAACTCAAAGCCCACATGCAGTTATATGATGACAGCTTGACCATGATCTAGAAAAAGATCTGTCTCATTAGTTGATGCTTTGAATGTTGGACTGAAGCATGAAAGCCCTGTTGCATCACTAGCTGTAGGGCAAAGATAAGTGAAGCAAGCACTAAATCCCATTG
Source organism: Plotosus lineatus (assembly GCA_024760905.1). Classification (NCBI taxonomy): domain Eukaryota; kingdom Metazoa; phylum Chordata; class Actinopteri; order Siluriformes; family Plotosidae; genus Plotosus; species Plotosus lineatus. The sequence continues at coordinate 15,432,133 of CM045751.1, forward strand.
CACCAGTATTTGTTCAAAAGCACAATGGGTCATGTAGAGAACCACTTAACCAAAGCAAAAGTAAATTTACATTTAAGACATTTGGCAGATGCCCTTCCCAGGGTGACTTCCAACTGAGCACGAAATGGTTGAGGACTTCCTCGCGGTCCCAATAGGATGTTGGGTAAGGGCCCAATGAATGGTGCTGCTCGGATTTGAACCCACAACCTTTGATCAGTAACCTGCCCTATATATATATATATATATATATATATATATATATATACACACACATACATACACACACTCTGTATATATACTGTATATATGCCGATTAAGTTTAAACTCAGAATATCCTTTTGCTGTGTTTTGCATTTATTGAGATCACACGTCCCCTCAAAACCTGCTCATTTGTCCCTCTAATACAGCTGGAGTGTATTTCACCATTCAAAACGTTTTCTCCATTAGCCGGTGGATAATAGAACAAGCAGGCCTTTGCTGTGAGCTACAACACGATTAACACTAAATAAATGTAAAATAAATAAAACCACGTTAACCCTATGAACTAATTAAATAGTTGACCATCAGGCTTTGTGTCCGTATACATGGACACGCCTGGATCATATTCCTATGCATTTGTCTAGCCATCTAGCTACCTATGCTAGGAGGCTAGTAAGTCAATTCGAGGCAAGCTAGCACTAATAAAATGAGCTTAACTTCTTGGCAGGAGCCTGAATGACAGCACAGGATTCACTATGCAGTTAAAACGAGAGTGCTATGCTATGCTATGCTAGCTGTCTTGCGACCTAACGCTAGCATATCTAGCTAACGACCTATGTAGCTAGCTTGCTTCACTTCCCGGCCTCTTATGCAGCTTCAACCTTTAAAAATAAACACCTGAAACAATTTCAACACATACAGCCCGGCGAAATAATAAAATACATCGTTTGACCATGTTTGTTTACTGACGTACAATACTCACCAGCCGTAACGACACCACAAAACAACCGGAATCTTCTCTCTATATGCGACGGAGGAAGGAAGGGACCAGACATTCAAAATGGCGGCGGTCTAAGCCTCAGCACTTCTTACCCAGCGCGGAAGGTTACAATAAAACTTCATCTGATTTTGACAGCGCATAAAAACGGAATTGAAAGTGTTTACTGTCTACAAATATTATTTCCGAAATATATTTCACTCCAACATGAAAAATAAAGACAAACCAATCACTTCATGAATACTAAGTTCCTGTCAGGATAAACTAACAAGCTTTAACGGCCACCTGTCTCGAGCATAAAACTCTGTCTTCCCTTTAAACACATAATCTTATGACTACTGCTTTTAATTATAAGGTGGACATACGTTATATATAATAATATTGTTGATTTTTATAAAAACACAATCGTGAGAAAAATCTTCTGACTACTGCTACATCTATAACATTCCACTACGTGTTCATTCGGCGGAAGGATCTAGCGATTTTAAGAGACTGTGCTCCGGTCTGCACTTCACCTCGTGGCAACCAGTGATGACGTCACATTGTCATGTAGTCATTAAAACAGGGTTCAGGAGAGCACTTTTTGTGGTTTTTTTATTCATTTATTTAGCTTTGACCCAAGATATATCGTTATAACATACACATACAACTATAACGTACAATTACATCAATAAATGTAAAAATTATGAAGTATGGTTTATGTTGGAAAAAGCATCAACTTTTATTATCTTGAATCTGTTTTCTTGGTAGGGTTGGCCTGCCAGCTTGAATTTTGAGCATATTTACATATTATAATTATTATTCTTTTGAGGGGTTTAATAATCTGTCTCTGATCTGTTCCGAATGTCCCATTTGAAGTCTTATTTAAATCAATATTAAAACCTATTTGAGCTCCATCCCATTCTCACGCATCTAAAACATAAATACGTAATGGAGCCCAAAGTGGTTTAGACATGTGAAAATATTACAGATACAAAAGAATAATAAAGAACAAACTTTTATGAGAGTAAAATAAAATAAAACACCATATTTCAAGGGCTGTCAGTCCCCATTAAAAACATGAATAAAAAGGGATGTCTTACGAGTGCTTGAAACTAAAGCAATGTTATCTGGACACTGTATATTTCTCCAAATCTGTGATTTATTTTATCGTTTTATTTTTGTTAATTTTACAATAACACTGATACTACAGGAGGAGTGGTCGTACTAGTAGCAATAAGATCATTGTATGGAAAGTTGTGGACCAGTTTTTTTTTGTTTGTTTGTTTGTTTTTTTTATTATAGATGAAGGAAATGTCAATATAAGTTCTTTCTCAGTAGTTTACATGTCTGAAACCAACATTGTGTTTCACTTAATTTTCAGGACAACCTTAAACACTTCCTTAACTGGATAGCAAGTAACTATAAATAGATGGACAGAAAGATTTTGTTACGTGGCACAGTTTGGTTTTAAGTATGAAGTGCTTTGTCCAATTCTTGAAAAACTTGACGTCTGAGCTGGGTGTGGCTCATTTACAGTGAACACATACAGGATGATGACGTATTAATGATGGAAGACTGAGCCCAAGGATTTCTATAGACTAAAACTTTTGAAGCCGCTGATTAAAATACATTACACAGTTAATATAGAAGACAAAAGCAATAAAAGACCAAAATTTGTCAGGATTTTGAATTACGTAGATATTTTTTTTAAAAATACCACTAATTATTTTTTGATGTGGCACTCAGGATCTAAAGATCCTATACTGTATATTCATTTTATATATATATATATATATATATATATATATATATATATATATATATATATATATATATATATATATATATATATATAAATAGGCAAATGTTTTAAAAAATGCAGCAAATCATTCTAAATGATTGATAACTCAGCATCGTAATGGTTGTAGAAGAGACCATTAGGCAAATTTCGAAAGCAAATTTGTGCTGTCATGTTGAAATTATATATATATATATATATATATATATATATATATATATATATATATATATATATATATATAATTTGCATATTGTGATAAAGTTCATTATTTTCTGTAATGTACTGATAAAAATTAAACTTTCATATATTTTAGATTCATTGCATACCAACTGAAATATTTCAGGTCTTTTATTGTTTTAATGCTGATGATTTTGGCATACAGCTCATGAAAACCCAAAATTCCTATCTCAAAAAATTAGCATATCATGTTCAGGTAGTCTAAACGAGCTATTAACCTAATCATCTAAATCAACCAATTAACTCTAAACACCTGCAAAAGATTCCTGAGGCTTTTAAAAACTCCCAGCCTGGTTCATTACTCAAAACCGCAATCATGGGTAAGACTGCCGACCTGACTGCTGTCCAGAAGACCATCATTGACACCCTCGAGCAAGAGGGTAAGACACAGAAAGAAATCTCTGAGCGAACAGGATGTTCCCAGAGTGCTCTATCAAGCCACCTCAGTGGGACGTCTGTGGGAAGGAAAAAGTGTGGCAGAAAACGCTGCACAACCAGAAGACGTGACCGGAGCCTGAAAAAGATTATGGAGAAGGGCCGATTCCAGACCTTGGGGGACCTGTGGAAGCAGTGGACTGGGCTACAGGTGCCGCATTCCCCAGGTCAAGCCACTTTTGAACCAGAAACAGCGGCAGAAGCGCCTGACCTGGGCGACAGAGAAGCAGCACTGGACTGTTGCTCAATGGCCAAAGTACTTTTTTCGGATGAAAGCAAATTTTGCGTGTCATTCGGAAATCAAGGTGTCAGAGTCTGGAGGAAGACTGGGGAGAAGGAAATGCCAAAATGCCTGAAGTCCAGTGTCAAGTACCCACAGTCAGTGATGGTCCGGGGTGCCATGTCAGCTGCTGGTGTTGGTCCACTGTGTTTTAGCTAGCGGCATTGACCCTGCCCTTGATATCAGAAGAGTTTGGAGCACTTCATTCTTCCATCTGCTGAAAAGCTTTATGGAGATGAAGATTTCATTTTTCAGCACGACCTGGCACCTGCTCACAGTGCCAAAACCACTGCTAAATGGTTTACTGACCATGGTATTACTGTGCTCAATTGGCCTGCCAACTCTCCTGACCTGAAGCCCATAGAGAATCTGTGGGATATTGTGAAGAGAAAGTTGAGAGACACCAGACCCAACACTGTGGATGAGCTTAAGGCCGCTATCGAAGCATCCTGGGCCTCCGTAACACCTCAGCAGTGCCACAGGCTGATTGCCTCCATGCCACGCCGCATTGAAGCAGTCATTTCTGCAAAAGGATTCCCAACCAAGTATTGAGTGCATAACTGAACATAATTATTTGAAGATTAACTTTTTTGTATTAAAAACACGTTTTTTTTTTTTTTATTGGTCGGATCAAATATGCTAATTTTTTTAAGAGAGGGATTTTTGGTTTTTCTTGACTTTTTTGTCAAAATTATCAATATTAAAACAATAGAAGGCTTGAACTACTTCAGTTCTGTGTAATGAATCTAAAATATATGAAAGTCTAATGTTTATCAGTACATTACAGAAAATAATTAACTTAATCACAATATGCTAATTTTTTTAGAAGGACTAGTGTGTGTGTGTGTGTGTGTGTGTGTGTGTGTGTGTGTGTATATATATCTATATGTGTATATATATATACATATATATATATATGACCAAAGAGAAGATTTATGGATGTGGTGAAGGCGGACATGAAGGCCGTTGGAGTAAGAGTAGAAGATGCAGAGGATAGGGAGAGATGGAGGCAGATCATTTGCTGTGGCGACCCCTGAAGAGAACAGCCGAAAGAAAAAGAAGAAAGAAGATATATATATATATATATTATTTATGTTTTTTTTTTTTTACACAAAGTTTTCAATTCACTGTTTTTCTGATTACAAACCTGATACAATAATCAATAAAACTAACTCAGCCGCAGCCCGAGTTATACATGAGATGGGTATATGAGGTGTAGATATTTACCAAAACTGAGTTTATGTAAGTTGGAATGTAAGGTGGTCAACATTGGCCAATACACAAGCCTAAACATCTGGTCAATGTTCAGTTCACAATTACATCTCATTTGAAGTAGATTTGTTTGTCTGACATGCCATTAATGTTATAAGTTTAATGCTAAAATCGAGCTGTGCATTTTTTGGGGGAGAAATTGAGCAAAACATTTAGAGAGTCATTTTGAATTCTAATCGCAGTTTATGAGGAATAATACTGGCCGTGTACACGTGTATTCAAGTGACACAGAAAATCTCGGGAAGGCCAAGAGATGTGAAAACATTATGAATGCCGTAGATGCCCAAGTACATGAAAAGGCAAATGTTTAAAAAAAAATGCAGCAAATCATTCTAAATGATTGATGACTCAGCATCGTAATGGTTGTAGAGGAAACTATTAGGCAAATTTCGAAAGCAAATTTGTGCTGTCATGTTGAAATAATGGGTTGCATAGTGACATAGTGGTGGACCTCGCGTCCACCTCACAGCACGAAGTGTTGAGTTAAAGTCTGAGTCCAAAGACGTGTATATTAGGCTGTTCCAACTTGCCCCTTCGTGTGGGTATGAGTGACCGTTAGTGTATTTTGTCCCGTGATGGTCTGGTGAGCTGTTTAAGGTGAATCACTGTGCCCAGCCTCAGTCTCTCGGTAACCCCAATAGGGGGATTAAAGCGATTCAGCGGTTCAGCAGTGCAATGACTGAGTGATTTTAAAACAAAGTTAACTCAAATCACAGGCAGTGTGACTTTGATCTTCAGCTATAATCCCGAAACAAACAGCAGTCAGTGCATTGGAAAACTACTTGTGAGTGACTAAATATGAATCAAGTCTGCACTCAAGTCTGAGTCTGATCCAAAAGTGAAAAAGAAAAGTTGCCTCAGTGGATTATTGTCTGGGAAATTAAAAAAATGTTTTTTTTTCAGTCAAACATTTGTCAAACCACTTAATCTTACTAGGATCACTTGGAGCCTATCTCAGCAGACACTTGGCGAAGGTGGGGTACACTCTAACCGGCTCGACAGACCACGGCAGGGCACACCATTTGCAGTCATAATTACGGGTAATCCGGAAAAGCCACTTATCCCTTGGACTAATGTGAAATGAAAACAGAGGAATATATACATATATATATATATATATTTATATATACAGTATATATACACAGTATATATATACATTTTAATTACTGTATATTTTTTTACTTCTGCAAACACACATGTAAACAGTGAAGACACACATTGGGAGCAGTGGGCTGCCACACATTGTGGTCCGGAGAGCAGTTCTGTATCTTGCTCAAGGGTACTTCAGACATAAATGTGGCGGAAAGGAAGATGCAGCTCCTTCCCTCATCATCATACATTTTGCTTAATGGATTGGGAATCAAACCACTGACTCTTTGGTCCCAAAGGCACCGTTCTCACCAAGCCGAGGATGCAAACCCAGTACCAGGGTTCTTGCGGTTAGGTGGTAGTGTGATACACTATATGTACCACCATGCGACCCAGTTTCCTTCATTGATTCCTTTAAACTGAATTACAGCATCAGTTTTGTTATTTAACAGCAACATCTAAGATTATATAAAGCTTAGAATTGCAAACATTCCCTCTTGTTAGTTGTTACTATTCCTTCTTCTTCTTTATGCCCTCAACTCTTTTTATCTCTTCTCATTTACGTACAGTGTATTCAGGAGGGTGAGATTTAAATTCATTTGTTTTTAATGAGGAAAGTGTCTGAAATCACTTTACCTGCAAAATTCTATTTCACTCAGCTCCAGATATTAATTAATAAGTTATTGACCTAGATACATGTGCGTTATCTCTGTCTTTGGGCAGGCTTTCATTTTTCATGCAGAAATCCAAACCTTGTGATTTGAATGCATATCAATTTTCTTCCTGGTGCCACAGTGACATTGTGGATTGTCTGTTGAACAAAAAGGAAGATCGGGGTTTAATTCCGAAGCTCTAGCTTTTTGTGTGTAACTGGTATCTTGTCCCCATGCTTGCCTGTTTTTTTTTTTTTTTTTTTTTGGTTACTACTGTTTCCTCCCACACTCTAAATACATACATGCACTTTAGGTTAAAAGTGGCTGCTTCAAATTGCCTGCAGGTGTGAGAGTGTGGATGGTTGTGTGTGTTGTTCTGAAATGGTCTGGTGAGATGTTCAGGGTTTACCTTGCCTTTTTGGTTGAGATAGGTACAGCCTCCTCACAACTCTGGAAGTAAGATTAATCAGTTCAGCAAAGGAGTGAGTCAGTATTCACCATGAACCAATGATCCATGTTTAATGGATAGTAAGATTTATTTTGTAAAGAAAATATTTTTTTCTCTCTCAGAATTGGTTCCTTCATTATCGACAATTATCATTCATCTACCTCTTAACAACTTCAAATTTCATAGTGAGGTTGCAACAGTTACTGGTATCATATGTCATCTCTTAGACCACTAACTAGCCAAAACTTGTAAAAATCCCCCATAATTCCACTTGTGACTTTAGAGTACAGGTGTCAAACTCAAGCCACAAAGGCCCATGTGGTTGCAAGTTTTTGTTTCAGCCAAGCAGCAGCACTCCTGATTTTGCTCATTTAAACAACTGATTTGAGTCTGCAGGCAGCTGATTGGTCAGTCTCTGTACAAAGCACACAGATTGACCAATCAGCTGCCTGAAGACTCAGACTGTTTGTTTAAATGAGCAAAGTCAGGAGTGCTGCTGCTGCTTGGCTGAAACAAAAACTTGCAACCACATGGGCCTTTGTGGCATGAATTTGATGCCCAGAACATTTTATCGAATCAACTACAAAACACCAAAAAAAAAAAAAAAAAAAAAAGCAGAGTAACACCAAAATTGCTAAACACATTACAAATATTCTGACTAAAAAACAAAACAAACAACATCAACAACAAAAATATTTAACATTTTCTCATGTAACAACTAGTTATGGCTGACTTATTACATACTTATTACATATAGGGACTTTTAAATGTAATTGAAGCCATAACAAAGATCTGTTTTCTTCAAATTTTATTTGAGTTCTACACCCATCTGACATTAAAAAGATAAAACTATGATTACAAATCAGCTCTTTTGAACATTATTTTTCAAACTGTATTTTTATTTATTAATACAATTAAAATGAAGTCAACTAAGATCAGTCAGGTATCACATTAAAAAAATCAGGATTTAACATTTTCCAAGTTTCAAACCCCCCAGAGCAGCTAACTGGGTTATCAAAGGCCACCCATGTCTCTCACTGTCCATGGTGTGGGGCATGTAAAAGAACCATTGCTGACTTTCAACAAAAGTAGGCTGCAAAGCCGTCGCGATGGCCTGGCGAGCTGTCCAGGGTGTACTCTGCCCTCGCCCAGAGTTGGCTGCGATGGGCGCCAGCCTCCCCGCGACCCTAATTAGGATTAAGCAGTTACAGAAAATGAACTGAACTGAACAAGTTTCAATCTTTATAAGCATGTTCAATAGGCTCAGTGATTTCCAGCGACATCTAGAGGTTAAAGTTGGGAAAACACATTAAAAGATGAAAGATCTTAACCGTCAACCGTTGCATGAACAATGAAAATCAGTTTAGCAACTCTTTGTTTCGCAGAAATTATAAAAAAAAATGCACAAAAGACATCTAAGGAAATATACTTAAAAATACTTAAAAATATATAGTCTTACACCGGGTCAGAAGTAGAGCTTTTATTTATAAGGTGTATGGCGGTAAAATGTTATATTATATTCAAGATCTGCTTTAAACAGGAGTACGTATTGCACTTAAACGTGAGTATTGCACTGTGCAGGAAGATGGTCTGAATGATGGTTGTTTAGTCAGTGTGTGTGATGGTGGTGGTGGTGATGAGGTTACACTTTGAACAACTTGTGGATAAAAGCTGTTCTTGAGTCTGTTAGTTTTTGTTTTTAGTGTCCTGTACCTTTTTTTAAAGGGGAGAGGAGAGTAAATGGGGTATCCAGGGAATGTGGAGTCCCTGATAATTCCACTGGCTCTCCTCTGAAGTCTGTCAGTGTGAATGTCATTGAGGGGGTAGTGAAGTTCCAATCACCAACTCCGCCTTGCCACTTACTGCCGGGCCTTCCCATCCTCTGCAATACATCTGCTAAACCACACCGTACAGCAGTAGGTCAGGAGGCTCTTGATGGTGGAGTTGATGAGTAGGGGTCGGAGTAGATGGATTTGTCGGAGCTTCCTGAGGAAGTACATCCTTTGTTATGCTTTCCCCACATGACGGGAGATGTTTGTGGACCAGGGGAAGTCAGCAGAGATGTGGTCACCAAGAAACTTGAAGCACTCCACCCTCTCTACCTCTCCTCAACAAAGTAGAGGGCAGAGTGTTCAGCTTGTTCAGATCTCCGAAAGTCCATTATCATCTGTTTGGTTTTGTACGCATTTAGTTCCAGATTGTTATTTTTACAACAATTACACCACCTTCCCATAGGCTGATAGGCTGACTCATTATCTGTAATCAAACCTATGATGGTAGTGTCGTCGACAAATTTGAAGATGGTATTGCTTCTGTGCGTGGTTGAACAATCATGTGTGAAGATGGAAAAAGTGAGGGGGCTAAGATCGCACCCTTGGGGTGTTCCGGTGTTCAGGATGAGAGTGGAGGAAATGTGTTGCTCTATTCTGATGTTCCGAGATCTGTTGCTGAGAAAGTTCAGTATTCAGGTGCACAGTGAGCTCCCTAAGCCCAGATTGCCCAACTTCTGAACCAGTCTATGTGGTTAGACTGTGTTAAAAGCAGAGCTAAAGTCTACAAATAGCATCCTTACATGGGAATTGCTGCTGTCCAGGTGTGTGAGAGCTGGGTGGAGGGCTGTATTGATGGCATCCTCTGTTGACCTGTTGATCTGTATGCAAACTGATGTGGATCAAGATCAGCAGGGATGGTTATATTAATGGGAGACAAGACGAGTCTCTTGAAACATTTTGTGTTGATAGGGGTTAGGGCAACTGGGCTGTACTTGTTTGGGCAGCTTACTGTGCTCTTCTTAGGCAGTGGAATGATGGATGCTGTTTTGAGGAAGGTGGGCACTGTACATTGCATTCAATAGTTTTTAAACCTGTACACAAAATAGTAATGATCGAAACAATTGACTAATTATATCTATCTATCTATCTATCTATCTATCTATCTATCTATCTATATATATATATATATATATATGTATATATATATATATATATATATATATATATATATATATATATATATATATATATATATATATATATATATATATATATATATATAAATTATATAATATATATATATATATATATAAAATATAATTATATATATATATATATATATATATATATATATATATATATATATATATATATAAACAAAGGACAGGACAAAGGCTTTCTATTGAAACTCCATTTATCACTGATGATAAATGGAGTTTCAATAGAAAGCCTTTGTCCTGTCCTTTTGTTATTTGCTCTACCAAAAAGTATTGAGCACTCTCCTACGGAAGGATCTACTCAGAAAATCCTCTCTATATATATATATATATATATATATATATATATATATATATATATATATATATATATATATATATATATATATATATATGTCAGGTTTCACACAAAATGGTAATTTTAATTGATTTAATTTAAATTTAAATTTAATTGATTTAATTTAAATTTAATTTTAATTCTCGCAAACTTGGACCAACTCAAATTAAAACATTCAACAAAACTCATGGTTTGTCCCAGTCACCGATTTTGAAATCCTGGAAATACAACCATTCCAATCGAGCTGAGACTTGCTTCAGTCTAACTGAGACCCTGAAAGGGTGAAGCAGTTCAGAAAATTAGTCGACTTAATGATTTATTCTTCTTATTTTTTTTTTTTAATAAGCCACAAAAATATTAGCTTAGTTTCTTCTGTTCCCATGTAGTATATACTAAAACCCCAGGCTTAGTTGATGTCGTTAAAATAATCCTCTCAATGTTTTGTCTCGGGGGACTCTCCAGTAATATCCACCTTGCCTACATCATTGTATGTGGGGCCGGTGGCGTAGTGGTTAGGGTGCTATGCTCATGATCAGGAGGTTGTGAGTTCGAATCCCATTGAGACCCTCACTGTGCTAAGACCCCTGGGCAAGGTCTCAACCATAAGTGTGCCTCTGTTCACCTCGCAGTATAAATGGGTACCAGTAAAATATACTGGGAAGGTAACCTGCAATGGACTAGCTTCCCATCCAGGGGGAGTTGAACTCCTGGTCGCTTCATGCTACGGAAACTGGGGATAAGTACCGGCCTGATGAGCCATGAGGCTAAGCCACTAGACTTGGGTGTAAAAACCCAACAGACTTACCTCTACATCATTGTATACTGTTTGTGTATCTTATTATTTATTTCACAATTAATGATTGGGTTTGTCCAAAATCATCAACTTTACTGCGAATTTAAACAAAAAAATTTAGAAATGCGTAACATCTCACAAAGTAAACGATTTTAAAAATTCAGTTGAATTAAAATCAACTTGCGAGGCTGATTCGTGGATTTCAGTTGACTTTACCGGTCAACATTGTTAATTTTTTTAATGTAACCACTTAATCATAATTAGGGTCACAGGGAGGCTGGCACCCATCCCAGCTGACTCCGGGCAAGTGCAGAGTACACCCTGGACAGCTCACCGGTCCATCACAGAGCAGAAACACACTGACAGCTATGTAGCTTACTCTTGTCGAAAGTCAGAGAATTGTTCTTTTACAGCCTCGCACCGTAGACAGTCAGAGACATGGCCAGCCTTTAATAACACAGTTAGTTACACTGTGGGGACAGCAACGACAACCTGTGGAGAGTGGGGCTTGAACCCCCAACCCTAGGATCAGTGATCCAGCACCTTTACCACCAGGCTACCACTGCCCCACCAGTCAACCAGTCATTTCATGAAAAAAAAAAAAAAAAAAAAAAAAAAAAGCTGACCTATCCAAGATGGTGGACTCGTTGACGTATGACAACGGCGACTAATATGGCGTTTGCTTATTTAGATATCCCACAATGCATTTCAGGAAACGAAAACAGCAGTGAATGGCGGCGCTCGCTGTCTGCAGAGCGACTCGGAGATACTCCGTTGTGAGGAACATTTGCCGTCCTTACCGGCGTTTTTAATGTTATTTTAGGCAGCGTTTTCTCTTGAAAATGAGGTGAAATGGAGATAATGAAGAGGTGAACAGGATGAGGTTGAAAATGTGCAGTGAGAAGTGTCAGTTCGGAGGAATATTCGGTGAAATGAGCTGAAGCTGTATCTGGAGACTGGAGACTGCGACTGGATTGTTAGTGTTGTGTTCACCGGGCGATGATCTTTCCCATTTCTTCTTCTTTTATTCACATTCCTGTGTAAAAAAAAAAATATTTTCTGTCTGGATCCAAGGATAATCGAGTTAATCGACAGTATCTGATTGAGGAGAAGAAGGAGGAGGAGGAGGCAGGATTTTTCTTTCCATTTGGGGAATGATTAATATGTCAAGGCGAAAACAGACCAACCCTTTCAAAGTCAATTGTAGGTATCTCAGGTATTGTAAACATATTAAATTATACAATTTTACACTGTAAAAAAAAATGAGATTATTGCATGAACTTGGTGTTTGAATCCCTGGTACACACAGACAATACTTTAACAGAAACAGATCTGCACGATGGATAGTACAATACTAACATTTTATATAAATATTTATTCAAATCCTTAAATCTACTAATAATCTTATATTGTACTCCAGAAGGTAAATTATGTACACTATATTTGTAATATGTACTGAGCAAAAGAGACAATTCTTCTGGATTAGGATTAAAAAAAGATAACGTTCAAAAAAAAAAAAAAAGCCGACAACAACCAACCAATATCTATAAAAAATTTCCTTTGGAGAGATTCATATTCCGTTAACTACTGAACTATAATGATTGTCTTTACATTAGCACACAAACCAAAGTACAGCACTCCTGTCTAAATGAAGCATTGAATCTTACTTGTGGCTTTGGATATAAAAACACAAGAAGCCGAAATCCCTATTCAGACTGAATTAGTTTTTCATTGCATCTCAAGGTTCACATGAACGTAAACACATACAAGAAATTAAACCTTTTATGGTCTGAGTGTTTTGATGAACTTATGATTAATGAACGTAGGATCATTTTTTTTCGATAAAATAATACTCTGCAGTGTTTTATTGTGCTTACACTGCAGCCATTTGACACCAATTACTTTTTGAAATGTATTTATGAGCAACACATCATATATTTATGGAAAGGCTCCCTACAGAGATTATGCAGGGGTGTAAAGAAAAAAAATTAGATCTAGGGTCTGGATTATCGAAATGGATACTCATATTAATCTACATTTCACAGTTGGTTTTAATCATCATCATCATCATCAGCCTGTCATGCCACTGCTGGCAGATGACCTCCACAACCTGCATAGTTGTGGGTTTGAACCATAACTCACCACGCTGGTTCAGTGTGGGTTGGTGAGTGGTTTGAGTAGAAACACGCTGACGGCTTTGCAGCCTACTCTTTACGAAAGTCAGCAATGGTTCTTTTACATGCCTCTCACCATAGACAGTGAGAGACATGGCCTGCCTTTGATAACCAAGTTCGCTGCACTGGGGGGGGGGCAGTGACAACCTTGTGGGGACTCGAACCCCCAACCTTTGGATCGGCGATCCTGTGCCTTAACCACTAGACCACCACTGCCGTGTTTAAATAACAAAGTTAAAATTGAGTTCAACCAGCATTTATGCTTTGAAATTGATTACTGAGTCCTTCTCCTTGAAATTCTGATTTGAAACGCCCTGTGTGGCAAGAAGTACTGCAGTTCTTTATATTTTCATCACTCGTTTCTCTCATCAATCTTAATTTTTTAATAAGACAGAAAAAAAATGCGACAACTCTTATAAAGCAGTGACACTGGAGACTCCTTCCATAAATGTTTCTCAAGAAAAGGTCATGATATCAGCAGCTACACTTTAATAAAATGCTTTCACTTTTTAATCGTTATTTATTATAATATGACAAACTGAAGTGGTGTAACAGTTTGGTTAATAGAGACTGTTTTTTGATGTTTAGGCTTCATGTAAAAAAAAAAAAAAAGAAATTACATATCAAAGGGTGTAAATTTTTTATTAAACTTTTTCAGAATGAATGCCGGTGGAGTAAAAATACACACACTTATTCCTCATATCCATGTACTTAAGCGCTTGTCTCACTTTTTGTGATAGGCATTTTAAGTCCAAAAAGATCTTTTGTTTGTTTGTTTTTTTTCTATGTGAATCACCACTAGCCAAAAATCTATGAACATTTCTCTACATTATCAATGTTGTATGACAGTTGAACTCTATACAGTCGATGTGCTATCTCAATCTGATCCAAAGTGAGGTTCTTGGGTGACTGAGTCATGCCAAAAATGCAATGAGATTTTATTCACACAGGATTTAGCATGTACCATCATGAAGTTGGTATGGTAAGGTAAAGTCTGTTGGGTTTTTTACACCCGAGCCTAGTGGCTCATCAGGCTGGTGGTTATCCTCGGTTTCTGTAGCGTGAAGCAACTTGGAGTTCAACTCCCCCTGGATGGGACGCTAGTCCATCGCAGGTAACCTTCCCAGTATATTTTTACTGGACCCATTTATACTGCTGGGAGAACAGAGGCACACTTGTGGTTAAGAGCTTGCCCAGGGGTCTTAGCACAGTGGGGATCTAACTGGGATTTGAACTCACAACCTTCCGATCGTGAGCCCAGCGCTCTAATCACTATGCCACAGGCCCCACCCTATCATGAAGTTGGACTGTAAGTTATAAACCTGAGTGGAAGTCTCTGGCTAGGAGATTCACTCAAACTAAATCTGTTTTTTTTTTTTTTTAAAGGCTATTTACTATTTTATGATATAAAAACATTTCCTTTTTGGAGATATGTTTAATACAGCAGTTCATCAATGTAATGGTGATATTTACAGTTTCTACTGTACGTATAATTTTTAGCTAATTTATTTTGATATTAAGGGTTTACGTTGCTGCTGAATGTCAGGCAGTAGCCCTCACCAAACACATTGTCTTTTATCTCGAAAGGGATATATAGAGAGAACAACACAAGACCAAATGCAAATCTGAACATCTCTTGACCCATTGTAAGCATTTAGTTAAGATCTATAAGGCCTTGTGATTTTTACCTTTGACTAAAACCTCAAATCTATATTTTGGTAGAAAGTACTATAATCACCTGACTGTTGTAGTTTGTCTGTGAACAAAGTCCTGTGCAGAGATTTTTTTATTTTAACTGTTGGGGATAGCCCCCTGTGCCCCACAGATGATTTGATTTTGGAGTGTCTGGATCAAAGTTCAAGGTAAGAAAACCAGTCTGTATCTGGTGTGACACTCCTTTGCACAGAGTTGATGAGGTTGTTGATTATGATCTGTGGAATGTCAGTCCATTCCTCTTCAGCGGCTGTGCAAAGTTGCTGGATATTGGCAGGAACTGGAACACACTGTTGTATAGGCTGATCCTGAGCATCCCAAACATGCTTCAATGGGTGACATGTCTGGTGAGTATGCTGGTCATGCAAGAACTGGTATGTTTTCAGCTTGCAAGAATTGTGTACGGCTCCTTAAAATATGGGGCCGTGCATTATCATGCTGCAATATGAGGTGATGGTCGTGGATGAATGGAACAATGGGTCTCAGGATCTTATCATAGTATCTCTGTGCATTCTAAATGCCATCAATAGAATGTGCCTACGTTTGTTGTCTGTAACATCTGCCACTATGACTCACTCAGTCCACAACACTGAAATCAGCAAACCACTCACTCTCACAAAATCATATACGCTGTCTGCCGTCTGCCCTGTACAGTGAAAACCGGGATTCGGCCATGAAGAGAACACCTCACCAAGGTGCCAGACTCTATTGAATGTGAGCATTTGCTCACTGAAGTTGGCTACGACTACGAACTGTAGTCAGTCCAAGACCCTGATGAGGATGACGAGCATGCAGATGAGCTTCCCTTGCAATGCTATCTGACAGACTGTGTAGAAATTCTTTGGCTCAGCAAAGTGAGTGTTGCAGCAGTTGTCCGGGTGGCTGGTCTCAGATGATCTTGGAGATGGAGATGTTGGATGTGGAGGTCCTTGAGTCATGTTGTTACATGTGGTCGATGGTTGTGAGGCCAGTTGGATGTACTGCCAAACTCTCTGAAAATCCTTTGGAGGCAGCTCAGGGTGAAGAAATGAGCATTCAATTCTCAAGCAACAGCTCTGGTGGACATTCCTGCAGTCTGTCTGTCTTCCTTTCGGCTTTCTCCCTTTTACTCGGGAGTCGCCACAGCGAATCATCTGATTCGCACATTTGATTTGGCAGAGGTTTTTGCGTCGGATGCCCTTCCTGTCACAACCCTTTTAGCAAGGGACAGAAACACGCTGACGACTTTACAGCCTACTCTTTACGAAAGTCAGCAATGGTTCTTTTATATGCCTCTCACCATAGACAGTGAGAGACATGGCCTGCCTTTGATAACCCAGTTAGCTGCACTGGGGGGGACAGTGACAACCCCGTGGGTCTCGAACCCCCAACTTTAGGATCAGCGATCCTGCACCCTATCTACTAGACCACCACTGCCCCATGGCAGTGGACATTCCTGCAGTCAGCATACGAATTGTACACTTCCTCTAAACTTGACACCTGTGGCATTGCACTGTGATAAAACTGCACATTTTAGAGTGGCTTTTTATTGTGGCCAGCCTAAGGCAGTCCTGTTCTACATTCATGCTCTCAATTCAGCGTCTTGATATACTACATCTCTGAAGTGGATGGAATATCCCGGTCAAGGAGAAGTGCTCACTCTCACAAATTTTGACAGATTTGTGAACAATATTTCAAAGAAAGAACCTTTTGTGTACATCAAAAAGTTTTAGATCTTTGAGTTCAACTCTTGAAAAATGGAAACAGAAACAAAAGTGTTGTGTTCATATTTTTGTTGACTGTCGACCCATAGATGCAACGAAGGAGGAGATAGAAACCCATATATATGCTTTCCAATAATACAGTTACTTTGGAGTTGCTCATGGGGAGAGGTGGTAAGTTGGTGTGGGCATATCTTTGTTACCCCTGTCTTGGTACCCACGTGTTGGGGTTCAACCGGGGGGAACTTTCCCTCTGTCTTTGGGTGGGGGACTGATCCTGACTGTTCTTTGTGCTTATGCACCTAATGACAGTTCAGAGTACCGAAAAAGGTGGCCCATCACAGTTTATCAATTACAAACACCATGCCTGAATATAAGTGTGTTCATAAGTGCACTTGGCACCAGGACATCCTAGGCAACAGTTTGATGATTAACGCCATTGGATTTGCGTCTGTTTGTTCTGGACACTTGGGTGAAGAGAGGAGCTGATCTGTCAACTAATCACGGCCACCACTGCTCTGATGGTGGGGAGGCTGCCCTCCAAACCTCGCAGGCCCAAGCATGTAGTTAGGGTCTCTAGGGAATGTTTGATGTTTGGCAGAGTCTTCTGTCAAAAGAGCCTTTAACTCCCACCTTCTGCTGGGCTACAACCACATTCTGGATGCAGCGGACATGGAATCCGAATGGGTAATTTTTCTGTGCCTTTATTATTGAGGCAGCAGCTCATAAGGTCTTCGGTACCAGAAGGTCTTCGGTACCTGTCATGGCAGTAACCCAGTTCGGTGAGGAGCTGGAAAGCAACTATCGGATAGCTTCAAAGATGTTCTGGACCATGATCGAACGCCTCAGAAAGGGTAAGACGTTCTCCACAAATACTGTTTTCAGTGTAAGTGGGGAGCTGTTCACCTCCACTGGGTATGTTGGGAGGCTTAAGAAATAGTTCAAAGGACCTCCTCAATCCCACCTTCCTCCGTCAAGGAGGAAAACTCTGGGGGTTTGTGTAGGGGTCCGCCCATCGCTGGGGCTGAGATTGTCAAGGTGGTCAAAAAGCTTTTCGGTGGTCAGGACTCTGGAGGTGGACATGATCCGCCCTGAATATCTCCGGGTTCTGGATGTTGTAGGTATGTCTTGGTTGACACGTCTCAGCAACATTGTGTACCTTTGAGTGAGCAAACCAGGGTGGTAGTTCCCCATTTTAAAAAGGGCCTAGCTGGTTAAAGTCTATGCAGGAGTACTGGAAAGAAGGATCCAACTGATAGTTCATCCTCAGATACAGGCGGTACAGTGTGGTTTTTGTCCTGGCCACAGCACTCTTGACCAGTTCTATGCAGTCTACAGGATCCTGGAGGGGGAATGGGAGTTTGCCCAATCTGTCCACATGTGCTTTGTGGATTGAGAGAACGCTTCTGGTGTACCGGACCCATTGCTATGGACTATTAGGTCTCTCTCCCACCGAAGCCAGAGCTTGGGCTGCATTGGCAACACAGGATGAGTTTGTTTCCTGTGAGAGTTGGAGTCCAATAAGGCTGTCCTTTGTCACCTATTCATTTACATTACATTTATATCATGTAGCAGATGCTCTTTTCCAGAACGACTTACAATTCTCTTTTTTATACAGCTGAGCAATTGAGGGGTTAGGGCCTTGCTCAGGGGGCCCAATAATGGTGATAGTGGGGATTGAACCACTGACCTTTTGGCTCATTTACAGCATTTAGCAGATGCTCTTATCCAGAGTGACATACAGAAGTGCTTTCAAGTCACTATCACTGAATATAGTCTTATTCTGGTTTGTTCGAACATAGACGAAGTATACCATCAGTCAAACTCAGTCAGTAGGTGTTGTGTGGGGTTTTTTGTTTTGTGTGTGTTTGTACATAGCATCGTGCTAATTGAAGGACTGCTGAAAAAGGTAGGTTTGCAGCTGGTATTTTAAGATACCCAGTGACTCGGCTGTCCAGAGGAAGTTCATGCCTGGTTCAAGAACAGAAAAGTTTAGATGCATTTTTCCCTTGTCCCTTGGTAGATGGAGACATCAGACATCAGTCTAGCAGTGCTAGAGGAGATCAGTAATCTATTGACTTAGTGGATAAGGCAGGATAAGGTCGGAATTTCTCGGGGCAACCAAGGCATTGAGGGATTCTGGTTTGGTCGCCAGCCAGCTCTCACTGGAGCGATTCGCAGCCGAGTACGAAATGGCCGGGATGAGAATCAGCACTTCCAAATCCAAGGCCATGGTTCTCAACAATAAAAGGGTGGGATGCACCCTCTGGGTCTGGAATGAGGTCCTGCCCCAAGTAGAGGACTTCAAGTATCTCAGGGTCTTGTTCATGAGTGAGGGAAGGATGGAGCGGGAGATTGACAGGCAGATCAGTGCAGCCTCTGCTGTCAAGCAGAGCTTGTGCCGGTCTGTAATGGTGAAGAGGGAGCTGAGCAGAAATGCAAAGCTCTTAACGTCGCAGTCAATCTATGTGTTGGCCCTCACCTGTGGTCACGAGCTTTGTGATTCCTATGCAGGGTGGTGGGGCTCTCCCTTAGGATGAGATGCTCAGCCATCCTGGAGGAGCTTGGAGTAGGACCACTGCTCCTCTGTGTTGAGAGGAGCCAGTTGAGGTGGCTTGGGCATCTGGTTAGAATGCCTCCTGAACACCTTCCTGGTGTGGTGTTTAAGGCATGTCTAACGAGAAATAAATCCCCGTGGTCGACTCGGAACACGTTTGAATGACTATGTCTCTCAGCTGCTCTGGGCATCCTCCTGGAAGAGCTGGAGGAAGGGGTTATGGAGGGGGACGTCTCGATCTCACTGTTTAGGCTGCTGCCCCAGTGACCCGACCCTGGATTAAGTTGAAGGAGATGAGAGGGGTATTTTCAGTGGTAATAATTTTTTGACATGAGTGCTGATAGACAGGACATTCTTACGGAACACTAAGAGGAAACCACATGAGGAATTACACATCATAAGACAAGCACATGGGGTAATTAAAAACTGTATCCTTTTAGGGCCACTATCCATGCTATGTAGTGAAAGCACCTTACACTCATTTTTTTTTAACATGTTCATTGTTCTCTCCATTTTTTGGCTGATTTATATATTTAATAATAAATAGTAAAATAATAAAAGATGGTGTGGTGAAGTGGAGTCACTCTTCCCATCCTGAATTTGATTATTTTGCTCTCAATGCCAAGTTCTTCAGCTTGAATTCTGACTGACACTGGAGACTCCTTCCAGAAAGAAGAATTCTTCTCATGCATTTTACTTTCAAAAGTCTCTGTAAATGAATTGCCACTATAGAAGTACTACAGCACTTCAGAAGAAACAGTTTCACCACAGATATGACTCACTATCGATACATACTTCACTGATGTTTGATCCAAGTGGTTCTCAGTACTTATTAAGAGGAAATACTTCTGAGTAATTTCCCTGAGAACTTAAAACCAAGATGGGCTTGCATTTGCACAACCAGTAGGAATGAGAGTGACCTAAACCAGCTGACAGCTGTTATCGTGATGTCACTTCTGTGCAACATACAACAATATTGAAGATGGAGGTCGGCATGATTAGGGCTGTGCGTTTGTTGTGGTGCGTTGGGTTTTTCATGACAATAACACGGTAGAAACTGATTTGCAGTTGTCGGTACTGCCAATCACCAATCGTCATACACTAACATTACTTATGGTTCCTGCTGTACTGGGATATAATCTAGCTTGATTTGTAGAAGCAAAACAAGTCCAAAAACTTCATTATAAAAATGTAAATAATTTTCGATTCTTGTAAACTAAAAAGGGGATGTTCTCCAACAGTTCTAAGAACTATGAGCAAGTTCTTCTAGTCGGAAGGCACCTTTTCTTTTCAGCATGGGGCCTGTTTTTGATTAACAGATGACTCTGAAGCTTTTATGCTGTTTTGCACTTGACGTGTATGAAACAAATTCTTCAAGAAACTAAACAATGATGTGTGAGTGGAGCTAGAAATAGTGCAGCCCAAACAGTGAATTTTTATTATTATTATTATTTGGGTTATTTTTTTTTGTTTGTTTTTTTTAAATTGATTTTCTTTTTTTTTTTTTGGCCCTCTTACCCCCCACCCCCATCATATCATATTCAAGTCCCATACTTCATATATTCCCTTCCCTGTCACACAACCACCAACAACCAGGGAGGGCTGTCAGCATGCACACGCCCCCACAGTGACATGCAATGCTGCCACCTGCCTCTTTTCGATCTGCTGCTCATGCGTATCTGGGAGCAGCCTAACACCTGGAGGGAAAGTGCAATCCGCCCCCTGGTATGAATAAGAGACGCCCATGATTGGATGGTGATCGCTGTGAGTGACAGGAAAGTGAGCATATGCCTACCATCCCTCCCTCTGGCATAGCCACTGAGCGCCTATGGACTCGTAGTCACAGATAGCTGTGCTATAAACCTGGATTTGAACTTGCTATTGATGGTCTCTATTTAAGGGCAGTGGTGGCTTAGTGGATAAGGTGATGTGTTACTAATCCAAAGGTCAGCGGTTCAGTCTCCACTTTTACCACTGTTGGGCCCTTAAGCAAGGCCCTTAACCCTCAATTGCTCAGTTGTATAAAAAAAAATTGTAAGTCACTCTGGATAAGAGCGCCTGCCAAATGCTGTAAATGTAACATACAAATATTCACGCACCTTGCCATAATTGTTCCATTTTCAATTAATTAGTGGTTTTTAACCAGCAAAATTACTTAAAAATTATGTAATTTACTGAAGGATTTAAAAGCTTTCTTGTAAAAATTTAAAGTTGAAGATACATTTTTATTTATTGGAATGTATATTTTTATTGATTTACCCTTAGAGACATTTAATTTTTTTTCTGATATTTCGCTCTGTTTTATATCCACTATTCAGGCATAAGTAAGATCTTCCATCCTTACTTCCAAGAAGTCATCTGACTTGAAGCTGTCTTTTTTATGATTAATTATGATTAAAATAATCTCCCCCCTCAAACTCGTAGATGACCTTACCAGGGTAGTGACAGTTGATCCATCTGCTAGCTTCTATGTTTTTTAAGTTGAATCTGTGAAAACATGGCAATTGGTATCTGTATATAAATCACACATCTTGTGAGAATTCTGTCATCAGAAGTCATTGAGAGTTGATTTAGGGGTACTGCGACCAAAAATAAGTGACATGAGGAAAAGATTTATCTGCTTTTAAAATTCTAAAAATCGTAGGAGTGTGTGCAAGCCTTTTTACAACACTTTTCTAAAATTGAGAAAATAGGAGAGCGGTGTCTGGCTATTGTGCGATAGCTTTGAACACACTGGCAGTGCTGTTGGCAAAAAAAAAAAAAACCCATAAAAGAAACATGCTGAAATAAATCATTGTTATCTTGTATACTTTGGAAAGATGTTTGTGTCCATATGATTATTTGATACAAATAGCTTTGTACATTTTACGTTGTAACTTTTTTTAGTCACGGTCTATCGTTAGAGGATCTTCAACATAAAATCTAACAAGAAGAACGCATGTTGTGGTGCAAACTTGTACAGTTTGGGAAGGTGTTCAGCTGGTGTGTATGTTTAGCTCATTTTGTTTCCTATAGAAGGTGGTTTAAAGTGTTGACACCAACACAGGATATCAGGATCTTCATGCATGCAGACATATTCTTTCTCACTTGTGTGTGTGTGTGTGTGTGTGTGTGCGTGTGTGTGCGTGTGTGTGTGCCTGTGTGTATGTTTTCAATCAATTTTGGGAGTGCGTTGAAAGGTGGGTGTTGTGAATTCAACGCCACCCAATAGCTCCTCGTCCTTTAAAGTTTTGGAATAGTCTGTCTCTTTTGTGTGTTTTGTTTGTTGCCCACCCCCACCCCCTCAGTTTCAGTCAAACTCTTCGCCCTCATTTGACTTGGACCTTTTCTGTTGTCTGTCGGCGGATGAGTCTGAGTCTTTGTCTGGATTCGGTCAGACACTGCGTCATCTGCCTACAGACACACAGACGTGGAGATAACATCAGAGTGGCAGCGAAAACAAGATGGGGGAAAAGGGAGGGTGGCGGGAAGGATAGATAGACAGATGTACAGACAGAGCCGAGTTGAACGAGTGTAGGGGGATGGGTATCTCTCACATCAATCACTGGCTGTGAGCCGTAAAGCCAGCCTGTTGTGGCAGTTCAGAGTCGAATACTGAGACCATCATTCCTCATGCAAATCTGACGCTGTGTGAGAGACAGATTGGCAGAGGGAGGGAAGGTTTGTTCTCCTGTTTAAGGAACACTCACCAATTTTACCAGCAATAAATCTTCATCTTTAATAATTTCTCACATTGTTTCACTTATAACTTTTTTTTATAATTATATTTTTGCTTGGTCGAACCATACGTTTACGCCGTCAAGTGAGAAATTTAATGCGACAATTCTACACATTCACTGCATCATCGACCGACAGATGCTCCAATTGTCTCAAAGTGCACGTGGTCTGAGGTTTCTTCGGTTCCCCATTTACAATCATGTATTACTTTAAAAGTAAGAAATCGGAGCCTGGAACGCCGAATGATGTAATTTTTAAAAATCTGTGAGCGTTAGAATGATGTGCAAAATGAATAAACAAATTGACAGCTTTGGTTATCAGCCAGCTAACTGAGGAGCAATATGTGACATATCGAGCTCTTCAAAACGGTCAATTTGATAGAGGCCTTGTTTCGGCAAAAAATATGTATGTATGGTCATCAACAGTGAGCAACCAAAACATTTACACAATCGTGTACTAGCTGTCAAAGAACAAACGATTTCTCCTGTAGGTCTCAACATAAGGGTGTAGTGATTCTAACTTTGTTTGGTACTTTTCCAATTGTTCTGGAAGAAAAGTGAATTGTACCAACAGATGGGTTCATATTTAAGTTGATGTATATTGTGTAATATACATAATTTAATTACTGGTAAATACTGGTTTATGGCAAATGACGTCTCATTATTTTTAATAATAATAATAATAAGCTGTTTATGATAATATAACATAATGCTGGCTAATGACATACTATTTATTAGTGAACTAGCTAGATATTGATCAGGGATCCACACTTCATATAGGGAACTACATTTGAGAACAGGACATATGCGAAAGGCCTACCCAAGCAACCAGACCTTGCCAATAAGACCTTCACGTCGCAATTTATTTGTGCCGTGAAATGATTCATGTGGCGAGGCTCATCGCTTCGTATGTGCATGCTGCTTTAGACTCTCTATTGTCAGTGTCACAGATTGAGGTTGAGAATGTATTTGATACTGTTATGAATATACATATGTTCAAATGCTGCTCAGACTCGCAAGTGGTGCTTCAACAAGGTGTGGGACTAACAACTCGGAGATCACAAGTTCGAATCCAGGTTGATGTCACAGCCATCTGTGACCAGGAATCCATGGCAGCTCATTGGCCAAGCTCTCATGGGAGGGAGGGATGCCACACGCTTACTTCTTCTCTGTCACTCACAGTGATCACCAGGGTTTTTTTGAGTTGATTCATACAAGGGGGTGAAAAGCACTTTCTCTCTGAGTATGTCAGGCCACCCCCAAATATGAATACACAGCAGTTTGAAAATCAGTGGATGGTAGCATGTCATAGAGGGGGCATGTGCGTGATAACAGCCCTTCCTCATTGGTGGAGGTCATGTAATAGGGAAGACAGGACAGACACTCCCCGCTTTACATTTATTCGTTTTACCTATTTTTCGATTTAACGTTTAAAAATAAATCAATAAATAAAAAATTAGAAGTCAAATTTTGAGTTTACCGTGCTCTCTGTAGTACGAGACGTACCTACGTTGCACGCTGACGTAATACACTACTTACGCATGACGCTGCATCCATTGTTTACAAACAACAGACTGAACGTTCCCCCCTCCTGCCCAGCTTGTGTTAAGATGTCGTCTCTGTGATCTTTGTGTTTACACTGTTTTGTGGACTTTTGTAACCCGAAGCAAATATGGTTGGTCAGAAGCGTAAGCCTGCGAGTGATCGTGGTAATCAGAAAAGCGGCAAGCCATCTCATTAGAAACAAAGATGGCTGTTATCAAGAAAATTGATGCTGGTGAAAAATATGTGAATGTTGCCCATTTCTTCCAAATGGCTCCATTGACCATCGAAACCATTTACAAGCAGAAAGATCACATCACAGAGAATGTTAAAAGTTATATTTTATACTGTATTTGATTCGTGAATTTGATTAAAATGTATCTATTTGAAATTATTTTGCTTGAATTTAGTTTATGTGAAATTAATGTTGATATTATTTGATATATTTGATATTACTTTACAATGTTATGTTTATAATAATTGATTTAGGGGTGTTTTATGAGATACGGTAATGGTATTTATGGATGTATAGTACAGTATGAATGTCATATGTCACTGGAACATACAGTAACAACTTACGCTTTTTTTTCACCTGATGTTCGGCCTTTCGGAACCTAACTAAAACGTAAGTCGGGGAGCGTCTGTAATTGAAGGGTGGGAACTGGATACATTTGCAATTAGGGGAGAATATGGGGAGGGAGAGACACAACAACCAATGCTACTTGGGTTTACGTCCGAAGTTTTGAGAAACCAGTTTGACTTGATGTCAGTTCGAGATATTCCCTCAAAGAAGAATTTCTGTTGGTGTTAGTTCCCGGTTAGAAGTTTGTGATTTTACGAGATATGACCTTTTGTGTGAGACATGAATGAAGACTTGTGGAGTTCTATTAGCAGTGCGAGGAGGTTAAAGGAATACACTCTAAGGGAGAAACAGTGGTGATTTTTACAGTTTTACACAACAAGAAGTATGAAGTTGTGTACAAAACATTACTACAGATATTTACCTACCCCACTGCTGTCCGATACCATCCTGTCCCCAAAGCACTATTTGACATCATGGTTACTATATCATATATCCTCTCTGTTATTCTTGCAATTTCTTAATAATCCTGTCCTCGTTTATCACCAGGGCCGTTTCACATGACAGGCTTCTCTGGTCCACAGCACACTTCAGAGATGGAGGTGAAAGATGACTTTACTGAAAACCCTGCATGCCACAGCTCCAACTGTGGAGACCTGGACGAACAAGACGGCACTACTGGTAAACTACCCAGATACGCAGAGAACATTCTTCAGGCAGCGCTGCAATCCCACCACACTAGTAAATCATGTGATTGGTTTGTTTGTTCATTTATATGTTTCAGATGATAGTGACAGTGAGTTGGACAAAGAGAACTCCTCCAGCTCTTCGGCTGATGACAACATGGCGTGTCAGAAGTCCAGCCAGTGCTCCATTGACTGTGGAGGCATGAAGGAGGTGCGTCTGTCTGCTTTAAAGGCAACAAACTGATGATAGAACTGTGCACCGATGTTGGTGTTGAAGCTTCAAAAAGAAAAAAAGGCAAACAACAAAAAGTAACTAAAATGATGTTATGTAAGATGATTTACAGCGAGCCGGTCATAACCAAAAAATAAACTGTCAGCAAGACCAGAGTCTTGTATCAATCTGAAGGGGTTTACTCCATCACACTGTGCGCTATGCCACTTATTACACAGCTCGTGAAAAATAATTACTTAAAATATTCATACAAATGAATTGTTTTTTAGTGCTTCTGCTAATTACAGTAATCTCCCCCCGCCACTTCGTGTTTCCTACTTTGCGCCCTTGCAATATCGTGGGATTTACCATCAGGAAATTAAAAAATTAAAGATTATTCAAAATTCACGAGCACTACATGTACATTGAACTACGCTACCCAACATGCTCTGTTCTCCTGCTTGACTTGAGTGTTCCCTGACTGGCTGTGAATCCAGCAAGCTGATTGGTCGAGATTATATTTCCCAGCATCCAACACACCTTTCCTCCCTCATGAAACAAATGACTTTTATTGAGCTCAGGGGAAGCACTGAGGTGTGGGAAAAATCATGTTCACCGTAGTGGTGAGGGGAAAAACAAAAACCAAAATCACTGGGAGAGTATCAACACAGAAACTGGTCGAGCACGGAGCCATTTATAGCTGATGTCTGAGTGAATTCAGGTGTGCTCTCTGGATTTCACCTGCGGATAAAAGCCACTCCCGTCACCAGCGCATGCAGAGTATGAGTAGAGAGAGAAAGAGAGTTAAACACCGCCAAGTAGCATAGACCATAACACTTGTGAAAATGGAACATGCCTTATCGTTGTGGATTACACACTGCCATAAAAATAATGAGAGTTTGGACACCAACATGATACGTACTAAAGCAAAGGCTCTTGGAGGCACCAGTGATTCTCCTTCTCGACGTGGCCATGGATTTGTTATTTGAGGTTTGTTATACAGTGTGTGTGTGTGTGTGTGTGTATATATATATATATATATATATATATATATATATATATATATATATATATATATATTAATACATATATATATATATATATATATATATATATATATATATATATATTAATACATATTACCTGTATGACATTAACATGCATAAAATGCAACACTTTAAAATTAACTTCTATATAATTTTTATATAATATATAGGTTGGTGGGTGTCCTTAAGTGGCAGAAGTCATTTTGTGGGTTTTCGCGTTTCGTGCGGGGTGGTCCCCATTAACCGCGAAATAAGGGGGATTATACTCTATACAAAAAGAGAGGGGGGGATGAAGAGTGGCAAAGATGGAGAGAGACAGTGAGAGAGGGGGTAAGGAGACAGAGGAAAAACAAAAACCCCCCCCCCCCCCCCAAGACTGCTGAATATCATAAATGACCAATCAAATTTGAGCATGTAAATGAATTATGTTATAAAAAACAAATAAAAATTTTCAGGTTGTGCTGTAAGAAAACAATCAACTTATGGGTGATAACAGAAGAACAGAAACTTACTTTATGATAATCTTCTGGCCAATCCGAAATTGATAGTCTATTTTTAGTGAAAGCTGGTTAAAGACCCTGATGCAAGATAGAATGAATTGTAGCCAGGCACTTCTTTAAGGAGGAGAGACGGGAGTGCATCCTGGGAGTTATTCACTCAGAAGAGTGATTCATGCCTCTATGGCAACACGTTACAAAGCATCACCATGACAGTTGAGTCGTGATGACTCACACAGGCTCATGCTTGTGTTCCACCCTCACGCCTCCTCACTGTCTTTGGCATCTACAGGAGTGTAGCAGCATGGACAGTGCAGATAGTGTGTGTGTGTAAAAGTCATACACTGTGCACATGATACTACAGAATCACACTTCCCACGCATCCTTACACACATACAGGACTGCACATTCTGGAGTGAGGATTATTCAGGGCTCCAGCTTCATGTGGATAATATCACTGCCCTTTTTACTAATCTAGAAATATCCATACCCATATCTCTGTTCTCTTGATCATGCTATTGTGCCTGTCGAATGAGGGGAGTGGGTTTCACCAGAGGTTTTTCGTAAGTGTTGCAAAGAATGCTGGGGTGCCAATACCTTTAAGCCACAAAAATAAAGTAAGGGAGGTTTTTTTCTTTGGCTGAATCTCAAACAGTGGCATTCTTGAGGAATGCAGGGATCCCTCACTTTCCGCGGTTAATGGGGACCAAGATCCCCCCGCCGAATTCCGTGAAGTAGGATCGCCCCCCACCCCAGCTGACTTATACGTGCATGTATATTTGTATATAATATCAACAAATACATATCATATTCAAACTCTATAAATGCTTATAATAACAATCATTCAAAAATAACGCATAAGATGTAAATAAAATATAATTACACACACACATACAGACGCGCGCGCACACAGATGCACGTGCATGTGCTCAGATGCGCACCTCACATAAAAATGCAAGTAGTTTTGATTGGGGGGGTTTTGGATTTTTTTTTTGTTGTTTTTGTCTTTTTTTTTTTTTTTTTTTTTTTTTTTTTTTTGCATAATTGGCCTTGTTTTGCGGCATTAACTTTTCTCCTATTCTTCCTTAATTTCCTTATTTTTTTAATTTGATGAATATTTAAAAAAAAAACCTGAAGTACTGAAGCCACATGAATTGAATCGTGAAGTAGCGAGGGATCCCTGTATAGTCCACTAGGTTAAGTCCTCTGGGCTTTTTACACACAAGCCACAATGGCTCATCAGGCCGGTGCCTATCCCCGGTTTCTGTAGCGTGAAGCGACTAGGAGTACTACAACTCTTGGATGGGACGCTAGTCCATCGCAGGTTATCTTCCCAGTATATTTTTACTGGTACCCATTTATACTGCTGGGTGAACAGAAGCATACTTGTGGTTAAGACCTTGCCTGGGGCTCTTAGCACAGTGGAGGTCTAACTGGGATTTGAACACACAACCTTCCGGTCACGAGCCCAGCACCCTGACCACTACGCCACCGGCCCCACATGTATAGTGCACTTTGCTAGGCTTAATTATGTGATAATGAAAAACACTCCAACCACAGAGATGAGTCATGACATCACTGATTGGTACAGGTATGGATACTAACAAATTGAGTACATGTAGTATGACTCATTCATGACTACATGTGGGATCAGGATATGTTAGTGTAAAAATTGTCAAGTGTTAGGATTTATTTGTGTCTTGAAAAGTGTGTGTGTGTGTGTGTGTGTGTGTGTGTGTGTGTGTGTGTGTGTGTGTGTGTTCATCAGGAGAGCGAACGGGAGTCAGATATAGGGGATAATTATGTGTGTCCCATTTGTACCCTGGAGTTTGGGAACCCAGATGAACTCATTGCACATGTCTACCAGGTGAGAACACCATCATTACCACCATACTTATCTGCAGTTTCATCAATCAAGCCACCATCTTCACCACTGTCACCACCACCACCATTATGCTCACCATCGCCATCACCGTTATTACCTCCTGCCTAAAATGGGAAATTGTGAGGCAGATGGTCCGTGAACAAACTTGCCATGGATTTTCACCAGACTTGGTGGGAACACTACCCTTCCTAAATCCGAGTGATGACTTGAGTTTGGATTGTCTGGGTGAAAGGCCAAGGTCACTTTGGAAGAAACAGAATGACATTGACCCATAGATACAATCAAGGACAGATAGGACACCAGAAACACCCGTCAGATGAGAAATTATCTTTGACATTGAGTGACCTCAAAAGGTCAAATCAAGGTTGTAGTTTTTTTGAACACTTTTAATGAGTGCCGATTGACATGCTGTTATTACATAACACGAAGAAGAAATCATAATACAAGCACATGGGTAATTAAAACCAGTACTCAGGGCCTATTTGCATCTGGCAGATGCACCTTACACTCGGCGTAGCCCATAAATTATACAGTCATTTTTCCATCACCACCACCTTAACTATTAGTACCGTCATTATCACAACCATCTATTATCACCCCCACTACCATCATGTTTTCTTTTCTCTCATCACTTGCTCATTTCCTGAACCATTTAATTCTATTACTCGTGTCACAGTGAAGACAGTGCCTATCTCAGCTGAGACTGGGCAAAGTCAGGGCCCAGTTTACACCATTGCAGAGCCAAGACACAAACATACACAGCCATTCACACTCAAAAGCCAGTTCATCGAATGCGTGCGTCTTTGGACTCTGGGAGGAAACCGGAGCACTCGGAGGAAACCCACACAAGCACAGGGACAACATGTCAAACTCCACACAGAAGCACCCAACTGTCTTGCTGTGAGACTGACATGCTTGTTTTCTTTTCTGCCAATCAGACGAGGGCAAATTGACTCAGTATTATGAACTGTAGTTCTACTTGGACCGGATAGAGATCTCGAAATGTGTGAAATGGCAAGCAGGCAGATTGATAGTCTGAAGCACCTCAGCTGTTATAATCAAATTAAAGATCTGTTTTTGAAGAAATTAAAGTACAGTACCGTATATTTACTGGAAATGACTGTCTCTTTCTTCTGTTCGCCGCACCTCTCCCCTCCCCTGTCACTCTGCCTCTCTCCCTCTCTCTCTCTCTCTCTCTCTCTCGATCTCTGTCTCTCACTCACACACTCTCTCTCTCTCTCTCTCTCTCTCTCTCTCTCTCTCTCTCTCCTCCTCTCCACCTCTGCCCCCCACACTCTGTTTCTCCTTCTCCCTCACTCCTTCATCACGAGCAGCACACATCGACAGTAGGTGGCAGTAAGAGTTACATTTGTCCGGTGTGTGGACGTGCTCTCAGCTCACCGGGTTCTCTCGGCCGTCACCTTCTCATTCATTCAGATGACCGACTCTCCAACTGTGCAGTGTGTGGAGCTCGCTTTACTGATACTAGCAACTTCAATAGGTCAGTAATGATAACCTTCCCTCATTTCTACCATTTATCACACTACACGTTCACTGATCTGGATAAACATGTAAAATAAAAAGTAAAGTAAAGCTCAATTGTTGAAAAAATTCAAATGACTCAATTGTGTTCAGCAGTTTTCAGTGATTCACTTGGAGTAGAGTTGATCTCAGTGATTCTCAGAGATTCAGTGATTCTGGTTACTGTATAGAGATGGACTCTACTCCAACCGGAGCAGTATTTGTTTCAGAATCGACTCCTTTCTGTTTTTGAAAAGGAATTGTGAATCGAATCAACTGTGCTTCAACCGAATCACTGAATCGAATATATGTGACCCGCTCAAACATAATACGGAATAGATAGGACCTTTGACATATTGAGATGTTGATATATTTAGAAAGAGAATTGAATCTGCTTTAAAATGAAGTATAACATGATTGTAGCTTGAAAATTGTCTGAGTTACATCAGTTTGTATGTTGCTAATCATTTTTCAACTTGTGAGAAAATAGCAATTACAGTTACTGAACCAGTTTCTGTCTGCATTTGAACCTCGCTAACTTCCATACATTGAATGAATCAGGTTTCAACCAATCACCACGATCATGCTAGCGTCTTCCCAGTAACACATGAGTTCTGTTTATACTGAGTCATGTCTGTCTTGAGGCTTCTTGTTGGATTACCATTATGTGATTGGAAGAGTCCTCCTGGAATTCTGGAACTAGATCAAGTATTCTGGTACCAAATATGAATAATAAGGAAATACAGACGCTCCTCCACTTACCAACATTCATTTTACGAACATCCGGAGGCAAGGTCGAAAGTGAAAGTGAAATGAAATTGAAGAGCAAGTAGTAATAGAAATGGAATAAAATCGATAGAAAGATAAATCTTCTTCTTTTCCTTTCGGCTGTTCCCTTCAGGGGTCGCCACAGCGAATCATCTGCCTCCATCTCACCCTATCCTCTGCATCTTCTTCTCTTACACCAACTGCCTTCATGTCTTCCTTCACCACATCCATGAATCGTCTCTTTGGTTTTCCTCTGGGCCTTTTGCCTGGTAGTTCCAACCTCAGCATCCTACTATCAATATATTCACTATCCCTCCTCTGTACATGTCCAAACCATGTCAAGCTAGCCTCTCTGACTTTGTCTCCAAAACATCTTACATGTGCTGTCCCTCTGATGTACTCATTCCAAAGATATATCATAAATAATCATATTTCATACTTATATTTATGAAAGATATATCATAAATATAAGTATGAAATATGATTAAACATTATCCTGAGGTACACTTAATACTAGGCTCCGGCAGAGGGGGGTGTGACTGACACCGCATGGGAAGAGAAGCAGAATAATACATTTTTGAACTCCTGTCAAAAGTTTCAAAGAAAAAACAAATTGACTCCAGTACTATAATGAACTGGATAAGAGTAAAGCTCTCTGTAAGTTTGATCAGATCCAGTGTGCTGTGCTTGAGAGGAACCAGGAGTTTAAACACAGGACATAATGTACAGATGATTATGTAGAGAGAGAGAGAGAGCGAGAGATTGTATACAGTACAAACTCGTATAGGTTACTTATTACAAGGTTTAAACATACGTTCCCCTCTAAAGAATGCCCCGTAACAACTTACGAACAAATTCATCTAACGAACGGCCGTCTGGAACCTAATTCGTTCGTAAGCTGGGGAGTGGCTGTATCCTGAACAATCATGAAAATTATTTAAAAAAAGGCAAAATAAGTGGATGTTTCCATTGTTTTACAGTAACGTATACATGTAACCCTTTCTTAAACAACTATTTTGTCAGGGATAGGTTGTGTTTATGGATATGTGAGCTTTGTGATGTTGAAGATTTTGCTTTGAAGGATGTATTTTTGGCGATGTCACATTTTCGTCTTGGTAAGTCGTTTTCAACTTGCTTTGGCGCTTCCTCAAAGCACCTCGTGCTGAATACGTATTACGCTCGAGCGGGTCACATCTTCAGTGTATAGAATTCGTTCGTTTCTAATTATGAAAAAAATTGTGACTTGAATTGACTCTGCTCCGATTGAATCACTGCATCAAAAATCAATTTATTGTGTGGAGTGACTCATTTCTGATTTGGAAACAAATAGCAACTCGAATTGACTCAACTACAAACAAGTCACTGAATCAAAGATTCATTTAATGTTTGCAATTGTCTAATTTCTGTTTTAAAAATGAGTTGTGACTTGAATCAACTCACCTTGAAATGAATCGAATATCTGTGAAGTTCACAGAAATGATTTGTTATTGATTTTGAAAATGAATCATGAATCAAATCACTAAACTGAGTATCCATTTAAAAATTGACTGATCTGAAATGAATCACAGCCCAAATCACATCTTTTCCAACAGAATTATTTCCTTTTTATTGTATATAAAGTTGATTACTTTGATTTTAAAAATTAATCATAATACGAATCACTTCCCATTTGAATTACTGAACCAAGTATCCATTAAATGTAAATAACTGATTCATTTATGATTTTAAAAAAATGAATGACATCTCAGATTGCCTTCTGCAATTGAGTTAGTGAATCAAATGTTCATTTTATGAACAGAATTGATTTGTGTCTGACTTGGAAAATGAATCATGACTCAAATTGACTCTTCAGCTGAATTACCAAATTCAGTATTCATAAGTGTATGGAATTGACTTGTTTCTGATATTAAAAATGAATTGACTGTCTCTCATTGAATGAAATGTAGACTGGCATACACATAAGACATGGTTTAATCCTTGAAGTAAGGAGGATGGATTTTATGAGACTACAATCTTTACAGTGTGTGCCTGCAGTCTGTATTTTTAAGGAATTTGTATCTTATTAATGATGTCTTAGTATTAAACAAAGCAGTAAATGTAAACTCAATGACAACATGAACATACTTGGTACATCATCAGTCTTATCATATCTTTCCACACTGTAGGGACAAACTGAAAGAGTTCCTCAATACCAGTCATGCAGAGAGCAGGTGCGGTGATGAGAACTGCTCTATGGTCCAGACCGTAACAGTGTCTGATGCTCACATGTCCATCCAAGGGGCTAATCATGGAGCCACTCCAGACGCGGGCTTCTCTCCGCTCCCCGGCAACCTCCTCCCGTCTGGATCTTCAATGCCCTCATTCCCAGACGGACTCAACCCTTTACCTGACTTGTTAAATCCCATGCCCGTGTATCCGGCAGGCGTGCTGCTGGTGTGTAACAGCTGTGTGGCGTATCAGCATCTGGCAGGAAGTCCGTCTTCTGCAATGAGGAAGTGGGCATCACGACGAATGAATGAACCGGTTGAGGCTCGGATGCAGCGACTGGAGCGTGAACGTGTGGCCAAGAAGAGCAAGCGTGAGCGTGAGACACCGGAGGAGCGTGAGCTGAGACGACTACGTGATCGAGAGGCTAAGCGCATGCAGAGGCTTCAGGAGACACAGGAACAGCGAGCACGACGGCTGCAGCGAGACCGTGAGGCCATGCGCCTGAAACGTGCCACTGAGACGCCTGAAAGGAGACAAGCACGGCTAGTGCGTGAGCGGGAGGCTAAGCGACTCAAGCGGCGACTTGAGAAAATCGAACCAGCTTTGCGCGCACAAATCGAGCATGATCCTGCCGCCGTGGCCGCCCTCACCGCCGATGTCAACCTCTTCCAATTCCCATTCCCCGTCCCCTCAATGGACAACGGGCTGTTTATGAAACTACCCTAATCCAGCAAAAACACACAGACTAGCGTGCGCATCGGCTGGAACAAGATCATGTGCCCCAAGTGGTCACAGAATTACTACAGAAAGCTCTATGTTTATTTATAAGCAGGTGACCTTTGTTTCGGGGTTAAAACAGAAATGCTGTTTAGTTCTATGTTGTGTTACATCATGCAAAATCCATCATAATTGCCATAAATGTTTTTTTTAACAGGAACAGGCTTACCTTTTGCACATTTTCTGTTGACGTGTGTGATGTTTTCGGATGCAGATAGCAGCTGTTTTCATCTGAGCACAAACGCATCCTCTGTAATTTATACACGACTGCAGGGTAAAGACTATTAGATGTTCCCTGCCTTATGAACAAGCATGTTTTAGAGAAGTGTCTTGCATAACTCTACAGGTCTAGTTTGCATGTGGACCTACAGAGAGGAAGAGACGTGCAGCCACGCCCTTGTACGCCCCACTTTCTGATTGGTTGGAGTTTATCTGTAGCTCAAGAAGACTCCTCCCTGCTGGAGCTCCAATTCACAGATTCAACTACCTCGTCTCAGGACTTCTCCACACACACACACACACACACACCACCAACCTGAATAGAGTGAATTTGGTGCTAAGCTGCTTTCATAATCATGTCATAGCCAGGAGCGAAAAAAGAAGTTGATGCAAGAGAACATAAATTTCTGAATCAAACGAATGGAAGAAGGTTGTGGTCCA
This sequence comes from Plotosus lineatus, assembly GCA_024760905.1. Taxonomy (NCBI): domain Eukaryota; kingdom Metazoa; phylum Chordata; class Actinopteri; order Siluriformes; family Plotosidae; genus Plotosus; species Plotosus lineatus. The sequence goes on from CM045751.1 coordinate 15,467,666, forward strand.
GGCTCAAAAACAATTGTGCAGTTATATCTAGTGGCGACAAATTAATTGCTAAAATCATTCCACATAATTATGACAGAGGTTCCGAAGTATTCTTTAACAATTTTGTTAAATATATAATGGTGAGGTTAAAAAAAAAAAAAAAAAAAAAAAAAAAAAAAAAACCCAAACGGCCGAATACAAGTGTCCAAAATTGTATGTTTGTTTGTTTTTCAGGAATATTGGCAAGTTGTTCCAATTTCCCCTCACATGTTACTATGCAGTTTATTATGCAGTTCCCTTGAGTGGCCCAGAAGTGAAAATAGAAGTGCTCTTTTTTTTTTAATTATTATTATTATTTATTTTTTGGTAACATGAGCTAAATCTTTAGCTAGTGTCTATTCCAGATGATAAAATATAATAATTTGCATAACTTTAGCTATTTTTGTTTGCTACTGAGTTGTTGTTGTTGTTGCCATTATTATTATTAGTAGGTGGTGGTGGTAGTACAGGAGTAGTTTTATCATTATCAAGGACCCTCGCATTTCATGCATGGGTATATTTTAATTGCTTTTACTCTTTAGGGCAGTTGGCGGTGCATTGCTGATGAATTCTGGCTGGTGATTGGTAGGAAGGTGTTGTTGTACTCTGTTCATAGTGAATGTATTAAAGAGAGGTATTTCTGGTGGAAGACGTCTGTCGGGTCGGGGCTTTGTAACAAGTCCCAGAGTAACTCTGAAGGTTGCAACGTTATTGTGAAAACAGTTTTATGCACCAGTGCACTCTAAACCTCCAAACTGATCTACAGAACAGAACAAAACAAAAAAAAAAACACGGGTTTCTTCTTGTCTCAGGGATGTCGAGGGTGAACTGGTTTGTCCTTGCAGCCTGAGAGAGGAGAAGATAGAAGAGAAGAAAACCTCTTCCTCCTCCTCCTGCTTCTTTCATGAGAGAACCACTGCCTTTTCCTCTCTCTGCTCGTCTCTGCCATGTCGACCTGCTGCTTTCTTTTTTCAGGTCCACGCATTTGTTCGCGCCGCCAGGCTTGCTGTCATGTTGTTTTTTTTGTTTTTTTTCCCCAAATGAGCGCGCAGCAACTCCAGCTTCCTGTGTTTGTGAACTCTTCGTAGCTCTGTTCTGTCCTAGTTGACTCTCTGTATGCGTGATTAATGCTCATGCTGCCTTTGTCACTGATGATTTTTTTTTTAGGTTATGCTTTTATACCAAGACAGGCATGATATGATCTATTTTCAGATTATTATTGAGTAAAAAAAAATTATTGATTGCATGGACGATGAATGAATGGATGCTGATCAGAGGCAGTGAGCATGTTTGTATTTGACGGATTGTATTTGACTGGAAATCTGATGTGTAAGAAGATAAGGAGTCATAACTACACACATACATATTTATTAAAGCTGCTGTAAGCGACTTTAGCGGCCGACAAAGGCACACCCTATCTTGTCGCTGCTTTCAGGCCTGTAATTAGTGAGGTAAATCACAGGTGTCAAACTTATACCACAGAGGCCTGCTGTGGCTGCAGGGTTTTGTTTCAACCAAGCAGCAGCATACCTGACTTGACTCATTTAAACTACTGATTTGAGTCTTCAAACAGCTGATTGGTCAGTCTCGGAACAGAACACACAGATTGACCAATCAACTGCCGGAAGACTCAAATTGTTAGTTTAAATGGACCAAGTCAGGTGTGCTGCTGCTCGGATGAAACAAAACCCTTGCAGCCACAGCAGGCCTCTGTGGTATGAGTTTGACACCCCTGATGTAAATAATTGCAATTCTATTCTTAATGTGGATATTTTAATTCATAAAAATATACAGTATCTGCTAAACGAGCTGGCTATTATTTGAGGAAAGAAATATTTAAAATAAATCATGCTAGCATAACACTCACTGAAATAGTTATGGTTACAGGGATCCCAGATCTCTTCTATTTATCGGAATTCCTCTATTTTTACTCACCTGTTTAGCAAAATTCCTCTATTTTTACTCGCCTGTCTGTCTTCCTTTCAGCTTTTCCCCTTTCACTCGGGAGTCGCCACAGCGAATCATCTGTTTCGCACATTTGATTTGGCAGAGGTTTTTACATCGGATGCCCTTCCTGTCACAACCCTTTTTAGCAAGGGACAGAAACGCGCTGACGGCTTTGCAGCTACTCTTTACGAAAGTCAGCAATGGTTCTTTTACATGCCTCTCACCATAGACAGTGAGAGACATGGCCCGCCTTTGATAACCCAGTTAGCTGCGCCTATTTAGCGGAATTCCTCTATTTTTCAGCTTCAGATTTCCTGAGCCTCTTTGACCCCCCAGCTGAAATATTTCATTTCCTCTATTTCTGAACATGTTTCCTCTATTTTTTTTCTAAACCTCACTGGAATCCCTGTGGTTATGAGGAAAATATGAAAATACATCTGCTAACCCAGGGAAATGTGGTTGCTCAATGGTAAAAATAATTAAATAAAATTAAGAAAATGCTATTGTTGCCCAATTTTGAATTTGTCTAAAATAACTCGCTAAATGTAAAAAAAATATATATAATTTTTTTTTTTTTTTTTTAAATAAAAATAGCTGGCTAATATTACACTGAACAATCATCCTTGAAGTAGTTAAAACCGTAAGGTATAATCAAAGCTAGCTATTAAACGTAGCTAAACCAAGTTAATGTCTTACTAAAACTTGTACCAGAAATGAGACGCTAATCACTGCACTTCCGCATGATGGTTACAGACATCATCTGCCTTTGTGATCGCCGCCAGGGTTCTTAATTGTCGGATTACAGCAGCTTTAGTTACTGTTTACACAATTTTAACTTCTCCAGAACTCCTGTGTGATACCTCTCGATAAACAGGGTTGAATCATTAACTGTACACAAATTATTTTTCTTCGCCTCATTCCGGGACTTTATTCCAGTTATCCCTTGGGGACCCCCCCCCCCCCCACACACACACACCAAGATTACCGTCAGACTGAAAGGTGGTGTACGTCCTGGATCAAAGATTAAAAATAGGTGTGAACGAGTTAAATATCACTATGCAACAGTTCTGTTCTCCAAACCTTGGACATCTTGACACTTTTTATTGTTACTATGCAGCGATGAGGAGATGAAGAGAAGGAAACATGGGATTGCATGCTGCAGAGCAACACACACATGACTGAGGGTGAGGGTTTGGTGTAAAAGGAGATTCTGGAGCCTGCAAATAGATTTTCCTTCAAGTTTTGATTGACAGTATACAAATTAAACTTTCCCCTTTTAAATTATGTTTTCGAACTGAGGCCTGATCTGCACTCTTAGAAAAATTATCTGCGTCTCTAACACTTTTCAGCCTTCTAAAAAAGATCAAGTTTTCAACATGTTTTGTGAAAAAAAAGAGAAAGATTATAATGGTTTTTTTGGTTTTTTTTTTTTTTAATATAAAAACTGGCCTGCAGACGCTCCCTGAGGGCACGTCTTCCCATCCCTGGTCTGGAGAATACTAGGGCATGCAGCAGAGAGTTTTTTTTTTTTTTTTTTTTTTTTATATATAAAAGAAGTTGACAACCTGTACCCTATAGGAACATCTGAGTGATATGTTCAGACCTCAGTGTAGTTCAGGGATCACCAACCCATGGGCACCAGGTAGCCTGCAAGGAAAATAAAAGTTTCCCGCGGACCTGTTCACTGCTATTTTAGGACAGTGTGTATCAACCTGGTATCCCTTTGCATTAATTGGTACCCAAGAAGTAGCTCTCAGTTTCAAAAAAGGTTGGTGACCCCTGGTGTACTTTGTGGAAATGATGGTTGCCAGGTATGTAAAAACAATACAGTATTTTTTTTGTGGGAATAATGGGGCAAACGAGCCTCTTTTTGTTTTTTTTTTTCCCTCTCCAAAATGGCTGACTTGAAGGAGCAGGAACAGTCTTCTTATAGTTGTATAAATGATCCTAAAATTTTAGCAGTGAAACCGAGAGCACTGGAGGACTCGCGCTTGACAGCAGAACACATTATGGATGTCGACAAATTTAGCATATAAATTTGTATTTTTTGAAGACTCCAGTCAGATCGTGTCCTTATGTTAATCTTGAGCCAAACTCCAGATGTAATTCTTATTCCCACCATTAATCATAAGTACCCTATTTTGAACACAAAGGCTAAAAATTTGTTGCCATGGTGATATTGTATGCATTGACAAAGGAAATTGAAGTTTATGCATGATGCTGTTTTCTTGGTTGGTGTTCTGTCCTTTGCCTGCTTCATTCTCTAGTTCTGCTGTTTATCAAGGGATCCAATGACATCTTTCCTTTTTTTTTTTTTTTTTTTAAATGTTCCAAAATTGGTTAGACTGCTAGGAGACACTCTTGACTCGTTTACACATGCCTACGAACGCCAAAAACAACTGATGCCACATGTCAACTTGCACGTCTTGTTGCCGTATGCCTTTCTACAACCTTGACTTATAAAGTTCATAAACCACAGAGCCCTCATATGTTTGGCTTGAATGCACCGGTGAAGCTGCAAGTGGACACCTGCACATGAAAAAGAAGGCGGCTGTGTTTAAATTCGTGTGAAGGCATCTTGTAGAAAGCCATTCTCTGTTACTGGATTAACAGATCAAAATGTCAGGATGAAACTGGGATCAATAAATGTTGACCTGGCTGCAAATTTTTTGTGTGGATCTCTAGTGAGTTTTTTTTTTTTTTTTCCCTATAAAAACATTAAAGCTGCAATGAAACCAAGTGGTCTCAATGTGGGCAAAATGGAGGAGGACATTTTTGAATGTAAACGGGGGAAAGTGTCCCAGTGAAACTATCAACATCATCCAAATTCATGTCGTGTTTTAAAAAATATTTGTAGAGGATTATGTTTGTGATTTTTAGTGCAATTAGACCTCATTAAATAATTATCATAAAATATATTGATTCACATTAAAAATGAACCAGTCAAGATTTTAAAAATGTCAAATTGGTAAACTGGAACAACATGAAAGATTTATTATTTTTATCCATAAACTTGGTCATGTTCCCAAAGCCAAGCCTCCAGAATTTACACTGCCCAACAAGTTCTGTTTGACCAGTTATAATAGAAATATCAATGAAAAGTGGTCCCTTAGTTGTTTCCATGGCGATAGATGAGTGACGATAATAGTATTTTAACCTGATAAGATGAGCGGTGTGTTCCATTCAGTTCATCAGTTCATTTTCTGTACCCGCTTAATCCTAACTTGGGTCGTGGGGAGGCTGGCGCCCATCCCAGCCAACTTCGGGCGAGGGCAGAGTACACCCTGGACAGCTCGCCAGGCCATCGCAGGGCGGAAACACGCTGACGACTTTGCAGCCTCCTCTTGTCGAAAGTCAGCAATGGTTCTTTTACATGCCTCTCACCATAGACAGTGACAGACATGGCCGGCCTTTGATAACCCAGTTAGCTCCACTGGCGGGGACAGTGACAAACTTGTGCAGAGTGGGACTCGAACCCCCAACCTTTGGATCAGCGATCCAGCGCCCTATACCACTAGACCACCACTGCTCCCACAGTGTGTTACAATTTATGTAATTTTACTTTGTTTATTGTATACCTGTCCATTTACCAGAAATGACAATTGCGCCATCTGACTACAACCCCACCCCCCACCCTCTCCCCATTTCCTTTGAGCCCCTTTTTCAGGGGTCGCCACAGCGAATCATCTAATTTGCATGTTTGATTGGGCATAGGTTTTTACATCGGATACCCTTCCTGCCACAATCCCTAGCAAGGGACAGAAACACGCTGACGGCTAAGCAGCTACTCTTTATGAACGTCAGAAATGGTTCTTTTACACGAAAGTCTCACCATAGACACTGAGAGGCATGGCCAGCCTTTAATAACCGACTTAGCTGCACTGGGTGAGAACTTAGAAAATAATTGACAGGTGAATGTAAAAGTGCATCAGATCGTCTCAGAACCCAGTTGATTGAGGGTCACAGGTTTGGTATCTTTTTCAGCTTTTCAGAAAGAAAGTGGGAAACTGTGCTTCTCAAATTTCGGCAGAATGAGCCTTTCAGAGGCCAGGCAAGTGGGTGTCACTGAAAAAGTTCGCCTTGCATGTGCACATAGGATTGAGTGTCCTTCAAGAACGCAAAAGGTTAAACACAGACATCCTTCAAAATTCCCGAAGCGAAGGACTCAAGCCTTGGTAGAATTTGAGCGATTCTAAACATTTAAAAATAAAAATCCTTTGCTGTGATTTCATGGCGTGGCAACCTCAAAATGCAACATTTCAAGAAATCTTCCTTGACAGTGAGAAATTCTCACAGTTGGTATTTTGTTAGCTCAGGAGATAGAGAGACAACGGTGTTTTAGATTTGACAGATGGACATGTCTGCATGCTGTTTAAACCAGACTTTAATACGCACATATACCATATTTTTTTTGGACCATAAATCCTTCAGGCTTTTTACACTCGAGCCACAGTGGCTCATCAGGCCGGTGCTTATCCCCGGTTTCCATAGCGTGAAGCGACTAGGAGTTCAACTCCTCCTGGATGGGATGCTAGTCCATCGCAGGTTACCTTCCCAGTATATATTTACTGGTACTGATACTGATGGGTGAACAGAGGCACACTTGTGGGTAAGACCTTCCCCAGGAGTCTCAGCACAGTGAGGGTTTCACTGGGATTTGAACACACAACCTCCCGATCATGAGCGCAGCACCCTAACCACTACGCCACTGGCCCACTTTTGGATCATAAGGCAAACTTAAAAGCCTTTAATCTCTTTAAAAAAAAAAAAAAAATAAATAAATAAAAAAATCTGATGGTGCGCCTTATAATCCGGTGCGCCTTATGTGTTGAATGTGGACACAGAGCTCCAGCTCACTGATACTATCAAAACGCAAGTGAAGCAAACTAATTCAGAGCTTACCATTATTCCAGTGGCTTGCCATATTTTCCAGGCCAGAAGGTGCACCGGATTATAACGCGCAATATCAATGAACGCCGATTGAACTGTCTCCATCCATACATAAAGTGCACCAGATTACAACGTGCATAAAGCGAAACAAAAGTCAGATAAGTCAAACCTGATTCAACTCTCACAATAACGCTCATCATTGTTCAGCTTAAATAACCTTCCTAAAAATTCCTTGTTTGTGTCCTCTACTTCATCAGCTGCATGTTATGCACTTATTGAAAATGCTGGTTGTTCCACTGCTCCTCAGTTGCTGCATTATCTCCTAAAAATGTATAAACCAGCTTTTTAAAATCACTTTCCCCCAAAAAATTTCCTCTATTTTCTTCCATAATTTGGTTGTATTCAACTTTAAGTATTGCCTTCCCTATCACACAACCACCACCAACTATGGAGTGGTGCAAGCATGCACATGTCCCTTCTGTGACATGAGATGCTACCATGCATACATTTTACACAACGCTGCAGATGCGTATTTGGGAGCATTCTGACACATTCAGGGAAAGTGTGATCTGCTGAATAAATGAGCTCACAGACACCTATGATTGGCTGGTGAGCATTGGAAGTGAGTGTGAGAGCTCGGCCATGGACTCCAGGTCACGGACAGCTGCGTCATCAACCAAAATTCGAACTGGTCATCTCCCTGTTGACAGTCGTGCACCCTGTTAATGCACCATTCGGGAGCTTCAAATCTTAATATGTCTATAATCTAAATTCATGAAAATTTCTATTATTAAATTGAGGTTAATATGTACGTAGACATTAAACATATGGAAGTTGTAATTCCACAGCACTCTTCTCCAACTGGCAAAAGGTAGGTTGTTGGTTCCTGGTGAAGGAAGTTAGCGAGTTTAATTATCCGTTCAGCCAGTTCATGTTCCCGTTGATGTATGGTGTTTTGGTCAGTGAACATTTGTCAATAACTGAGCTGAACTGTTCTTGCCCGTTTGCTTTTTTTAAATTCTTTGTGAATCTGCAAAAGCCTTCAGTTTTGGGGGTTTGAGTTTTGTTACAATTAATAAATCTGTGAAGCCACTCATAGTGATGAGCGCTTTGAGCATAATAATCAGTATGGATAAAGCGCTACATAAATCTACTACAATACAATACAGGTATACCTTACCCAACGTTGTTAATTGGTTCCAGGAGAGATGACTTAAGTCGAAAAACGACTTAAGTCGAATTAGCTTGTCTCTATGCTAGCCTAGGCTAGGCTACTCCAAATTTACTTGTCGAGACTAAACAGAAAATAACCATTCCTAGTTCTGTACTTTATTCATGAATGCAATTTTCAATATGGTTCATAATGTTGCGCCTGGAGTATATGCGTCGGACCCAAAGATGCAGGAGACCATGTAAGACTATGTTATTTTGCACTTTGGAAAATCTAAATCACTGGAAATAATTAATCGATGAAAACTGGTCGAGCACGAAGCAGGATACCAGGAGTCAGAGAGATAGCAGGGAAACAGAATCACTGGGAAGCACAATCTTCTGACGTTGAAGGGAAGCACGCCGCTCCGATTTATAGCTCGCTGATTGCCGATTGCTGAATGGAAACAGGTGTGCTCTCTGGACCTCGCCTGCAGGTAGCAGCCACGCCCCTCGCCAGCGCTTGCAATGAAGAGAGAGTTCACGCCTCCAGCCAGCACAGACCACAACAAATAAGATCTATTTTATTAAACTTTATTTTTTTTAAATTTTCTATACTTTTTTTGAAAACTGACATAATCGAGAACGACTTAACTCGAAACGACTTAAGCCGAGGTATACCTGTAGTACTTTCTGAGCTGGCTTGAAATGGGGACAATTTTTAAAATGTATGATTATTATTATTATTATTTAGGAGAGCAGGGATTCCTATAAAATAACTAAATGTTGTTGATGGCTGAGTACAAGTAGTTCTCCAATATACTCATTGTTACTCTTGCTTAAAATATTTGTCATGCTCTACATATTTCTAAGGTTATTTACTATAGATAGTCAAAAAACAAACAAAAATAGACTATTATGCATCATAGCAAACAGACATTTATGAAGCATATAATACATAAAAGTGAATTTTTAAAATTACATGGAAAAAGTTAATTCTAAAATGTAGAAACAAACAGACAAATTCAGAAAAAGGAGTCAAGGCACCAGACTGGTAATATTATATATATTATATTGTGTTTACTTAACAAACATGATAAATGCAATGCTTCCAAGAAGTTAGATGTAACAATAAAAATACAATATCTTTGTGTCCGTACATAGAATTAAGACAGCAAAAACAAAATGAAACAAAACCTGCCCTAAGTAGTTCACAGAGAGGTACAAATATACAGTACAAATCTATTTTATTCCAAAAAAAGGGTACAAATAAAAAAAAAAAAGCAACAAAATATAGTTATTAATGCTTTGTAAAGTTCAGGTAGGTGAAGGGCATTCTAAGGGAGCACTTTGGGTTGACAACGTCTAAGGCTTCTGAGAAGAATTAATACATATTGGTACGGCAATACGATATTAAAATCCACTATACAGAGTCCATATAACCTGGATTATACTTGAGGATTGAATATTACATACACATCATTGCATATATTTTGCAGGTTCTTTTACGCATTAAAGAAAAAAAGATGCCTGTTTCTTTTAAAACTAGTTACGGGGTGACATAAAAGTGGGGCAATGAAACTCTGTGCCAATGAAGAACAATTTAAAAATACGTAATTGTTAATGATAATTGTTTAAAACATAGTTTAATTGCTAGAACTTTCTTGCTCACTCTTAAAATCAGTTCCACTTCTACCGCACAGAAAAAAAAAAAAAGAAAAAAGATTAATTGATCACAATGTCAACATGGATTCTGAGTCATCAGTAAATTATTGAAAAAAAAAAAAAAGTCAGGAAAAAAGTCAGCATGACAGTACAACTGAGAAAAGATTTGAGCATCCATCCATCTATCTACCCATCCATCAATCCTGAGCCCAAAATGCAGCACAAAAATGGTCACCTGGTACAAGTCACCAGTGCCACTCCGCCATACCTCACACGCCATGATCACAGGTGCATGTCCTGCATTAAAAATGTTAACGCGACAATATTTGAGGTAAATGCTCATAAAAGGCCAACGTCAGCGGGGTGAAAGTTGTCCTGCAGACGCAATGTTCCTGTTTTTCGACTCGCATTGAAGTGAGCCGAGGCAAGGGTGAACCCGAGCCACATTTACACCTCGTTCCTTCCACACCAACTCTTAAGGCAAGCTCGATAATATAGAAAGCATCTTTTTTTTAAATTATCTACAAATATACATAAGTGTTGATTGTTTAAACATGGTTTCATATATAATTCAATATTAAAGGAGGTTACTACGTAACCAAGTGTGGACTACAATAAGTGCATCATTCATTTGATGATGTAGGTTAGAGGTTCCCAACCCTGGTCCAGGAAGACCACCTGCCTTGTACATTTTAGTATTTTCCCTGTTTCCAACACACTTGATTTAGCTAACTGACAAACTTCCTGACTTGAAGTGGAAAGCATTGAAATGTGCAGGTCAGAAGGTCTTCCAGAAGCAGGGTCGGCAACCTCTGATGTAGATGAAGAGCTGATGTATATTGAGATATATTTGTATTTACAAGTGTATGGTTTGTTTCAAAATAACCAGCGTGCACTACCATGGTTCTTCTACAGGGGGCGCCGTGTGCATGACGCATGCACGATAGACACGAGGTACGAGTGAGCTCACACCATTCAAGCCAGGAAGCTAAAGGAATGAGAGCACAAGAGAGAAAAGCATGCTGCCATAATAGACTTAGATTAAGGGCTGATTAGTATTTCTGGGAAGATTAGCATAAGCGTGTTTACATCAAGAAGAAAAGAGAAAGGTGATTACACGCAAGTGGAGCAGGTGGGGAGGGGGGGGAGGGGGGGTTTAAATAAAAATAATAAAACAAACAAACAAAAAAAACCACTCACATTATGACCAAGACTGAACAAGGACCAAGAACCAAAAAGCATGATGGCATTAGCACTGGAGTTCAGTTTTATATTGGGTGATTTTTATTTTTTTGGTTGCATGTTGTTTTAAAAAATATAAAATTAATTAAAAAAAAAAAAACATTTTAACTGATGTGTGTGCTCTTCGAACGCTAAAGATGGCCTAACCTGTTGTGGCAGTTTGTAAAAATTTAGATTAAAATCTTAAAAAAAAAAAAAAAAAAAAAAATTTTTTTTTTTTTTTAAATCCACCCTTACAAAAACGTCAAACTTGCACACCAGTTATAGCTGAAACGTAAACGAAACAAACCAACGGAGTGAAAAAGGACACCCTGATGATACAAACCGCATTGCATTCGGTCTTGATTTCTTAAAATGACAGATCCATCATTAGAAGACCTTCATTATAATCAGAGAGCTAAAATCGCAAGTGTATACTCGACTTCGTGTTTATATACAGTGAATGACTGTGTGCAAAATATATGGCGAATTATTATTCAGCACTTTGTTTCATTGCACCGTTTTCATTCCTATAAGAAAATACTTTGAAATTTTGTTCATGTATTCTCCACACTGCCCCCTAGAGATCACACACACACACACACACACACACACACACACACACACACACACACACACACCCCGGGTGGTTGAACGACTCTTTAGTCGAACAAATCGGAATTCGATCAAAAAACATGAGAAAATCGGAGTTCGTTCATTGCAGTGCACAGTGTACAGTACTTTGAACAGCCATTGAGAGAGAGTCTCGTACTGCCTATTGTTTTTAGTCATTACATTACGGCTACTTTAACTTTTAACCCTGGGTCCTCAGAAAAGCAGCAGTAATTCTACTGGAAAGGAAAAGAGAAAAGTCGAGAGAACGTGACGAATCAACTGCCATCAAGACACAGAAAAGGGAAAACCCGCCACGCCCCCTCAAAGCAATAACCCGTCCCCCATGTCTCCTTCCCCATCCATCCACATATGCTGACACATCGCAACCAGCAAGCTATGTACTGTAAACAAACACAGTACATAATTAGGTTATAACGTTTTTCTTTTTTGTACATTAATGTATTGTATATTAATGTTTTCGTAAATACACCTCGTTTTCAAAGTATATACAACTGTACTGACGGAAGTACACATTCATCTGAACGCATTAATCGAGTTTTAACCATTTAGTATGGGAAATATTGTTTCACTCCTTGAACAAATCCGTAATCGACTGTATCTTTGGAACGAATTGTGTTCGACCACCGAGGTTCCACTGTAACATAGAAATCAGCCCTTAGCGATCAACAAGTGGCAACTGTATGTGTATAGCATGATGAATCTCTCTCTCGCGCGCGCGCGCGCGTGCACGCACACACACACAGGGAAGGCACAGACACAACATTGAGTTTTCTCAGTTACAGTACACAGGGTTGAAGCGTTTCATTCTACACAATCTGACCTCCTTCAGCGAGGGGTTAGTAAGGCAGTGTGTTTGAGTTTGAGATGACATTGAGCAGTGAGGGTGACAATAACACACGCATACACACAAACATACAGAAGGTACAGTAACCAAGCAACATGACAAGCTTCAAGTTTTGTGAAACTTTTTAGTTTTAGTAGCACAATCTGACTGCTTACAATAGTAATAATAACAATAGTAATAATAAGTAATCACCGGCGACCTAAATTACTAAAAAACATCTATAAAAGAAAGATTAAAGGGAAACTTCTGCATTATTATTATTATTATTATTATTATTTTTAAAGAGAATGTCCATCCTCTGCATCTGTGGCAAACATCCAACTGGTCCACTATCTTGAGATAAAAATAATAATACAGACGCTCCCCGACTTACGTTCATTCATTTTACAATTAAAAAAAAAAAAAAAGTTGAGTTTAGTGAGCTCTCTACACGTAGTACGAGATATACCTATGTAGTACGCTGACGTAATACGCTACTTCCGCATGACGCTGCGTCCATTGTTTACAAACGACAGTCTGAACATGCCCCTCCTTCTTCCCAGTTCACCGCGTGTTACTCTTGTGTTAAGACGTCATCTCTGTGATCTTTGTGGTTACACCGTTTTGCGAACTTTTGCAATCCTGAGCAAATATGGTTGGTCACAAGTGTACGTCGACTAGTGATAGTGGAAATCCGAAGAAGCGGCAAGCCATCTCGTTAGAAACCAAGATGGCTATTATCAAGAAAATCAATGCCGGTGAGAAACATGTGAATGTTGCACGTTTCTTCCAAATGGCTCCGTCGACCATCAGAACAATTTACAAGCAGAAAGATCGCATCACAGAGCATGTTACAGGTTCAGTGGTGAGGCAGTCAATGGTGATAAGTAAGAAACGTGATATTTGATATTATTTGACAATATGTTTATAATAATTGATTTAGGGGTGTTTTATGAGATACGGTAATGGTATTTATGGATGTATAGTACAGTATGAGCGTCATACGTCAGTGGAACATACAGTAACAACTTATGATTTTTTTTTTTTTTTTTTTTTTACAACATACGTTTTAGTTCGGTTCCGAACGGCCGAAAGTAAGTTGGGGAGCGTCTGTAATAAAGAAAATTATTGCAAGTGGATAACACTTTCAGCAAAACAACAGATACTCTTTTTTTGTTGTTGTGATTACGTGGAGCAGGTGAACCAATCATTATCATAGTCATATAAAACTGAAAAATAAACCATAAAAATCTCATTTTTGTGTTACTTTTTCTGCTAATGTTCATCATATAAACTAAAACAGTTATTCGCCTCAGGCTCAGTGGATATCTCAGAATGTATTATTCCTCTTCAAGTGACGTCCATCTCACCTGAGGTGCATAACTTGTGTAGAATTTCAGGATATTTCCATCCACAGTTTAAGTTAGGGCAGCCGTCAAAGTCGTCCTTCAACTCTACAAACAAGACCCTAAAACGCAGAACTGACTGTTTCGAAAGGCGGATCAATGTGTGCGTCTGTAAAAAAAAACGTTACCAGGCACTGGCGGTACAGATTAAAAGAAATGTAAGGTGACAGGAACTACTTTTGAAACTCTAGGAGATGACTCACATGATATTATACAAGTTACCAGAAAAAATACGGTTACTTTTGGTGCGAGATTTTTTTTTTTTTTTAAGTTCTCTTCATAACCTCAATGGAACATGCATCTGGTTTCTGTGTAACAACAGGAGGATCGATCACACCATTTTATTTGAACCCTTTGTATTAAAATGTGAACATCTGCCCGTAGACTTCTACTGAAAAAGTCAGTTTGTACGAGTTTTCTGTTCTGGGAAACGTGTCATGATTCAGGGTTACGGTAATGACAGACACAGCACACAAACTTCACAGTGAAAAAGAAAAAAAGAAATTGGTGGAATTCCCCGGTGAAATTTAGGGAAGTAAAATGTAACAAGGGTGAGTTATTAAAATGAGATTAGAGCACAACGACAAAAAAAAAAAAAAAAAAAAAAAAAAAAAAAAAAAAATTCCATGCATTTCCTTTGTTGAGTGATCAATTTGGCTGCAAGTGTTCGGTGTTACTGCATAGTACGTAGCACTGAGATCGTATGGCGTTTAGTAGGGTATTGCTGCACGTATAATAAATATTGTCTATTTAACTGAGTGGAATGACCGAAAGAACTAAAAAAAAAAAAAAAAAAGTACTGCATTTATTTGTCTCACTTATTTTGGTCACGTCGCAGAAACAGAATGAAACTGTACAAGTCTGTTCAGACCGGCTGAAACAGAACTGCCACACTCCTTTTGTGTTTTGAGAAGACAGAGCAGAAGCTGGGAAGTTTGAGACATTATTAAAAATAGGAATGCATCGATACGGAAACTGCGATCAGTCATTTCGCTGCAAAACAGCATGATACCAGGTGTATGATGTCACGATACAGAAGATGGGACAACATGACACAACAGAGATCACGACAGGTGTTTTCACAGATAATACAACTTCCAAAATATCTCAGGAACATAAAACAATCTTCGAGGTACTATAAATTACTGGGACACAACGTAAACAGATCTATGGGCACTGAGCACCAAACACTGAGACACACCCACTGCACTTTCCTCTCACTTCAAGACAATGTGCGAACCTCTCAAAGGCTGACATAAGCGATGTTGTCCAAAACTATAAGCGAGTTTTAATCTCGAAAGGAATTTGATAAATTCAAACTGGATTCTTTTCAGAAATTCAGTAGAATTCAAAGTAAATGATGTCTATTTACAGTCTTGGTGTGCAAAATTAGAATTTTGATATGATAATCAAGATGATAATTAAAGATATCGGACAGTTTTCGAAGACACCACTAATTTCGAGCATGATGGTGATACAGGGATCCCTCACTTTTCCATGGTTAATGGGGACCGAAACAACCCCCACACACACACACACACCTACTTCCGTGAAGTAGGATCGACCACCCGGAATGACGAATATATACATGTATATGTGTAGATAATATCAACAAATACATATACAATGCTATAAATGCTTATAATAATTATGCATTAAAAATAATGCATAAGATGTAAATAAAACAAATACACACACTCAGGCACGCACACACTCAGGCGAGCGCGCATACAAAAAAAGTAAGTAGTTTTGTTGGGTTGTTTTTTGTTTGGGGTTTTTTTGGGGGTGGGGCTTGTTTTGCAGCATTTTTCTTCACCTTTTTTCCAATTTTTCCTAATTTTTAAATTTTTCTATGAATATTTTTGAAAAACCTGCGATGCACTGAAGCTGCAGAAACTGAAGCACAAAGTAGTGAGGAATCCCTGTATTTTCAGCCAAAACCAACCAAAAACGATACCACACTATTTCACGCTTGCATCACTTATGTGCGAGTCAGCTTTTGGAGACGCTGTTTAAAATCTGAGCAACAAACCACAAAAACATTTTCCAGGACATCCCTGACAGGCGAATATATATATATAAGACTCCTTTCTGTTAGTTTCAACAAGCACAAAATAACTGTCATATTTGATATTGAGAGTGGGGGACAGTTTCAGTGTCGACGCATCCCTAATTTCAACCGCACATACAGATGTGAAGCTGGCAACCTACTGAATATGTAATTATTTGTGAAGAAAGGGTAGGGGGTGGGGGTTTGAAATCAAATATGGCATGCATTAGTTACAAATCAAATAAAAACCAGGAACACATGAGATCATCATGACAGCCAATCAAATACAGTTAATGAGATTAAACCACTATTAATGGGTGTACTCGAAATCTGTAGTAAGAGTTAATGCTACCTGTAGAACAGACACAGTTGTGTCGCCATAATAAAAATAAAAATTACAAAATCTTTGTAAAAGAAAAAAAAAAAAAAAAAAAAAAATCTGCTTATATCATTTGTTTGGGTGACCAAACGGGGAGCTAAAAACATTAATCTCATAACAAAACGCATTTTTCTGCAGAGAAGAAAAAAAGAAACTACTAATAAAGATTAATATTAAGTTATAAAATAGATCTTTCTGAATTAAAAGAGGAGAAAATTTACGCTCAAAAGGAATGTCAGGCTCATATCTGGAATGGCATCTGATGTTCATATTTAAAAAGTTACTTTTAAAACTTCAGACCTAATTGCACTTTGTTTTCATTTTCTCAGTTGGAATCTGGTGAATAATTGACCATTTATATTATTTAAAAAAAAAAAAAAAAAAAAAAAAAAAAAAGTGATGAAACTGCAGCATTTCTTCTTGGCTAATTTGTGTAAAGTGTCGAGCACACCTGTCAGTTTCTCCCTCTCTCTCACTCAACACCAAAAAAAAAAAAAAAAAAAAAAAAAAAAAAAAAAATTTAAACCAAAGCAACTTTTCCCCTACACACACACACACACACACACTTAAAAAGGTCAGTGTCAATCAAACGCAGGGCTAGACGATATGACAACTGAATCATCACAATATCAATATGGTGATAACTGTGTGCGGTACTCAGATACGAGTGCGTTATGTTTTAAAGATCTTTTTTAATTAATTAACCGTGACCAATTCAATCACTGTGTGTTTGAAGTTATTTACTTTTTCAGACATTAAATTTCATTTTCTGTTTTGTGGCTACTTAACACGCCGTAGAAATGTAGACTTCATACAGGTATGAAAACGTGTTATGAAACAATATTTAGGTCACATCGCCCAGCCCTGGTCCACCATGTGCAAGGACGAGAGTCATTATGACAAATATTGCAAAGAAAGAAATCCAACATTGTGAAAAATATCTTGAAAACATCAACAAAAAAAAAGGAGACCGAACGAGACAAGCTGCTCGGAAAAACAAGGTGTCTTCACTTCATAGAACCAGAAACCTAGATCAAAAATCTAACCAGAAAGAACCAGAAATCTCGAATAAAACAAGGAAGAAGAAGAGATAGAGATGGTGTCATTTCAACATTCTCAGGTTGAAAGCCACACTTAATTAAATTTTTTTTTACAATAAATCATTGCTAGTGTGATGTAAGAAAGGTAAACAAAAACATAGGTAGGGGCTCTCGTTTATCAAAATGAACAGAAAAATAATGAAGGATGAAAATCAGTCAAATTATTGCTTTAAAACCCATCAGTGATCATTTATATTAAAAAAAAAAAAAAACACCCTAACTCAATCCCCAGCAGCCATGACCTGTACACCTCCCTCCTTTGCTTTTCTTTTGTGCTGACGGTTTTGTTTGACTCCAAACCCTGTCTCTATGACAACGATTTGACAGTCCAATGATATACACGCTGGAATGCTAACTCTCTGAAAGCTCAACACTGTAATACTAACATAGAAATAAAAAACAAACAACAAAAAAAAAAACATACACAACAATACACCTGGCACAGGTAGAGCACGATACTGCGGACAGTGTAAACGCCACACTGATACATTTCTATCATTATTACAACCGAAATATTGATTGTTGGTCATTTGATTGATTCAGGAAGAGGTGATCATTCTTAAGCTACAAAAAAAAAAAAAATAATAAAAAAATAAAATAATAATAATAATAAAATAAAAAATTAAATTAAAGCTACCCTAACCCTGGCCCTGAGAAAAGGGGATAGGGGCGTTTTCAGGGGTTGCTGTAGTCTTGTGAAAAAATAAAAAGCAAGATTGGGACTAAAACAAAGACAATGAGAGCGAGAGAGAGAGAGAGAGAGAGAGAGAGAGAGAGAGAGAGAGAGAGAGAGAGAGAGAGAGAGAGAGAAATTCCTTTAGGTAGTCCGAAGTATCAATCAAGTACACGGTGTATTTAATATGTCTATAGAATTATATATGTATGTGTGTGTGTGTGTATTTATATATATATTATATATATATATATATATATATATATATATATATATATATATAGGGAGGAAAACAGGCATAATTATGAACATCCTATGGCTGAATCTGGTTTCCTCCCCATTACGTCCTTCAATACACATTAATTCAAAGAGCTGTGGAACTGATATTTCATCAGAGCATGAAAGGCTTTGGTAGATCATTTACCAGCTGGAGCAGTTAGTCCAGATGGTTGGCGAATTCGCCATCATTACAAACTGGCACTAACTCGCCCGGAGTGCTCTCAGGCTGCCTATAAAATAAGTGTGTGTACAAAATTTTTTGTGTGCAAAAAAAAAAAAAAAAAAAAAAAAATCTTAGGCTACATTCTTTCTTTCACACATCTCTGCCCTTTTCCTCCCCTCTTACCACTGCATCCTGCTGCTACTTCCCGGCATTGGAACGCCCTTCGATGGATAGTTTGACCTCCTGAGGGATGAACGAGGGTCGAGAGGAGACCGGTGGTGTGGCTAGGCCTCCCTCCTCCCTCTTGATGGGGTATCTTTGGAAACCAGGGGTGGACCAACGCCTCTGTGAGGACCCGTGGGCCTCGGTGTGCAAATAATAACTGCTCTGGCTGCGGGTATGCTCCGCAGAAGTCCTGTCGGGTCTGGAGGGTACGTCTGCGTGTCCCGAGGAGCTCGGCTTTAAGGAATCATCCTTGTCTTGTCGGTGAATGCGCTCCATCCTGAGCTGACCCTGAGGTCGCGGGTTTTGGGGTGCTGGAGGTCCCATGGGCTGTCCAGAGAATGATGAGTTGGCTTTGGTGGAAGTCCTGCTGTGTGTCGGTTGCTGCGGCGGTTGGGAAATCGACGGTGGTTTTTGATGGGGCACCGGATGTTGCTGAAGTGTGATGGATACACAGACATCGCCCGCTTGGAGATGGTGGCAGGTGAGGCCGTAGAGTTGAGCAGTACGTTCTGGGCTGCAGGATGACCAGCCCTGACCGAACACGAAGAATGGATGCTCTGGAGGAACATCGATGCTGACTTTGCTCTGGCGCTCACCTACAGCGAACCGTAGCCCCACCAGGCCGGGCTTCTGTGAGCTGGCGCGGATATCCACCACCATGCTCGAGTCAATCTTTAGCCCCGTGCTCACTTCAGCACTGCGTACAAAGTCCTGCGTCTGCAGATCCTCTACACGCTTCAGCTCGCCAGTCGCTAACTGGATGATTGCCCCCTTGGTGAAGTGCGAGGGTGAAGATATAGTGGAGACGGCCGGGCCAGCAGGCAGCTCCACAGCTACCACCCTCTCAGTTACGCCTGATACATCTGACATTTTGTGTGGTGGTGTTTCTGCTGCAGCGTCATTGTTATGAGGATGAGGATGGTAGTCCAGTGGCATGAGAACCGGCTGCCCGTTCTGTAGGATCACGGTATGCCCAGGCTGCACAGTCTGCGGAGGATGAGGTGGGACTCGAGGGTCCAGCTGGCTGGCAGAATGTAATGTGTTCCCTATCCTGTTTTCCCCCTGAACCTCTCTGCTACTCTGGGAACTCTGCAATGAGCCTTGAGCTCTTTCCCGACAGCCACGAATTGGTGATGCCAGATGCCCCACCACTTGCTGGACCTGTGCATGCAATACACATACACACACACACACACACACACAAAGCTAATAGAATAAAAATAATGGCAATAATAATATCATTATTTTAGGTTCATTTCTAGATAATTTCCTTCATTTGTTATAAACATCAAAGAAAGAATCCAAGGTACTTTCTAAGAAGTGACTCTCAGATTGTCTGTTTCTCAACCACGAACACAGCCTTACTGTAGTTAATACAGGAAGGAAGTTGAGAAGAATTTATAGTGTAACAAAGACTGATTCCAAAATGTGATGCAAGTCATTTTTAGTACGAGTCGTCATTTTCTCAGAAGTGTAAATAGTACCAATTTGGGGAAGGATCACTGCTCAATGCTTCAACAATTTTAAAAAGCAAAACTTTGTCATTCACTTTCCTGCTAGGAAATTTTTCCATTTATTTTTAAAATGGATGTTGTTGAAAAAAAGCTTTGCCTTAATATTGCTAAAGCACTACCATCTAGTCTGTTAAAATAATAATAAAAATAAATAAATAAATAAATAAATTTCATTTTTTGAACCGCTTAATCCCAATTAAGGATCCGCGGGGAGGTTGGCATCCATCTCAGGCAGGGGTACACCGTGGACACCTTGCCAGGCCATCGCAGGGCCAACACTCACACAACCATTCATACTCACACTTAGGGCAATCTGGAACAGCCAATTAACCTTCTGTGCATGATTTTGGGCTGTGGTAGGAAACCGGAGTTCCCGGGGAAACCAATGCAAACTCCACACTGAAACACTCGAGTTTAAAAAAATAATTAATGAATTAAATGAATATTGTCTCACCTCCAAGTCCATGTCCGGGGTGCTGCGCTGGCCAGGTGACGCTCTTCCTTCGTGCCTGCAGATCTTCCTTTCCTGCAGCTCCATCGTAGTTCCCTGTTGTGGCCGCATCACTGTGTTTCTCGCGACATAAACCACATCCTGTAGGATCTCCTTGCCATTTTCCCGATTTCCTCCGTTCACCTCTTGGATCTGCTCCATGGAGCCACTTTGAGACTGCGTGGGTCGGTCATTGGCTGACGGGTGGTAGAAGACGGGGACACGCTCTGCATTGGGAATCATCCCAATGGCACCAAGAGATTGTTGCATGGAGGAAGAGGATGAAGAGGACACCCCTGGCTCAGATGCCAGCACCAACGGGACACCTCCAGTACCTGTGACCTTGGTGTAGGTGTGAGCCGAAACTTGTTGCTGAGGCGGGGACGAGACCATGCCTTCCTGGATGACGGATGGATAGGGCACAAGGTGAGATTGAGCTGGGATCAAGGGGCTAGGGACGAATCCTGGGGGCACTGCATAGGGAACAGCAGTGGCGTACGGAGGGCTGACGAACTGTGGGATGGGAGTGTAGCCAAGAGGAGGATAATGGATGCCAGTGTGTTGGAGAAGCGGTGATGGCACAGAATAGGCTGAAGAGATGTGGCCCAGGACTGGGTGGAGGCTAGTGGGGGAGTAGGTGACTGATGGAACAGCTACTTTGTACAGCATGCTGTACTGATCAACAGGTAATCCCTGGGTGATGCTCTCCGGCTCCTCTACTCTGTAATGCAGGTTAGGTTGAGTTCGAACCCATTCACCACTTCCACCCGGAGCTTCTCCACTTGCTCCAGAGCTTTGTGACGTCACATCATCTGCTCCTCCTCCTCCTCCTCCTCCAATATTACTGCTGCTACTGCTGTTATTGTTATGAACGGTGGAAACACTATTAACTGGAAGGTCCCGTTTCTTTGGAGGGAGGCACTCCTGATTGCGCTCATGAGCTGGCTTCATGTTGCTCTGGATTACACGTGGACGATGTTAGTGAAAGGCAAAGCCTGACAACCACATACACGGCACCATTGCAATCAGCTCTGGGAACCTCTCATTGAGTTCTTCCATTATGCTACCTAAACAGAAACATGCTTCATGAGTATTCGCAAGCACATCAGCTTAGTTTTCTAATGAGAAGGATGTTTCTTTATCATTCATCAAAGCAGTCGCCTTTGTCATTGTCTGTCAGTCACTAACACACACAATTCATCTCATCATTCATAAACTGCTGTAGCACAAGAGAGACTCCTGACTTACTGATTATGAATATATATTTATCTAAATACTTTTGATACAACTATTTTTGTGTGTGTGTGTGTGAAAACGGTGCTCAATATAAAACAGTGTACATACTGTATATGTAATCACTTACTAACAATGTCCACAAGTAAGAAAAAAAATCCCTATTAATGTCTGTTAAAAATAAAAAAAAAAACAAAAAACTTTTATTTTGTAAAACAGTAATTTTACGAATAAAGAATTAAATCGATATAGCATTATCGGGTTTTATGACACGTCCATTTATTTAAATATTTCAATTAATTTTTTTAAAACCACACGGGGAATAAAAATATAAGACAATTTAAGAGTTTGTCTTGTGTTTTTTTTGTTTTTTTCAACAATCTGAAACACTCCTCTGGTCTAAAGGGCAACTATTAGCAAACAGCTAGCTGTGGTTGATGTGAGTGGGCTTGGACATCAATAGCTAGCAAAGATGGAAAACTGCACAGGAAACCTGTTCATAAAAATAACAACACACCAAATGTATTAGCGCGCTGGGTCTCCTTAGACAAGGACACGCTTGAAAAATAAATCGTTGTTATTAAAATAAACTTTATTGGCTCAAAAAGGGTAAAATCATGAATTTTGTCTGTCCGGACTTCACATTAACGGGGACAGCCCAACTAGCTAGCAACTCGGCAGCTATTAGCCACCCGTTGCTAAGCTGCTAATTATGTATTAATCGATTTAAAATACGTTTATTCGATCGAACGAATTGTTTAAAAAAAATAAACAGACTCACCTGGGCGTGTCATGCTGCTGCTTAGGATCGAGCTTTATGCTTTTGGTGGGTCAGTGTCATAAATCAGCAATGAAATCAGGGCTGATGATTAGTGCCCATTTCAGAGGCCAGCGACGAAAGCCTAGCGGCGCGCACTGATGACGTCACGACAGTAGGCGCATTCATTGGCGCAGCTTTGACCACTTCCACAGTTACCGTATTTTACAGTGTTTGTATCATACCCCCCCCCTCTTCCAGTTTCTTTGATCTACCTGTATGTGTAGATGTACAGGTGCTGACTCGATCCTTTAGGCTGCACTGAGACATGTTTTTGACCCCCACTAAGCCATTAAACAACACAAGGTTCCAACCCTTATTCTGCTCAGATATTTATATTTTAATATTTTCTCACTTCTGAAACGCAGCACTCAGACATGCCTGACTGTGACAGTGCATTATCTGAGAAACATGTAATCTGTGCAAACAGAACACCACAGATACCATAAGCAGACAGTCCTAAGGATGTGGTTTATTCTCAGTACAGGGATGACAATGACATGATGGTGTAGAGTATGTACAAGTAATCACGAGAAAAGTGTTGTAATTGAGGTGAATTCTGATAGGTTGGAATTAGTCTACCAACCAAAAACTCCCAGCCAGAATCTTAAGCTGACGAATTCGTGAAAAAAAGTAAAAAAGAAAAATCCTTGAGTCTGTCTGCCCACATACAAAGGAAACAATAACAAACGAGTGTGGAATAAATACTTCTTTATACTGTGCTACACTCATACCAGATGCAGACTAGCACCTGTATTCTGATTTCAATATAAACAAATTACTTTTGAATATAAATTATTTTGTTCAATGATCTCTGCTCAGATGTATTTCAACTTCTCTGATATAACAGGCCATATGACTTTGTAGGAGTCCTAAATGTGCAAAGCTTCTTCTCACCTTAAATGCGCATATCCCAACATCTGGGTGAATAAGCTAATATAGTATATTGGTATAAATTATGATTCAAGCTGCTGTTTTTATTAATAAACAAGACATATTCGGGGGAAAAAAATCATCAAATACTCACATTTTAAATAGATCAAGCAAGTAAATCTTTTGACATAAAAAAAAATACACATTTAACAAACTTTGTTTACTGGCAAGCTTTTATATCTCATATACTCAAATATTTGGGAACTTGGTCTACTTTTCACTTATATGCTCCAAACCAGGAGTCCTTTTGACTACTGTCCTGGATTTACAGTATTGACACTTAGAGACCAAATGACATTAACATCTCAATGTCTCTTCAGAATTTGTAATTTGAAATGCCCTTTTCACGAAAGGAAAAGTGTACAAGACGGTGTTGAGGCCAGCGATGTTGATGGTTTAGAAACAGTGTCCCTGGGGCAAAGACAGGAGGCAGAGCTGGAGGTAGTTCTCTTTGGGAGTAACGAGGATGGATAGGATCAGGAATGAGCACATCAGAGGGACAGCACATGTGAGATGTTTTGGAGACAAAGTCAGAGAGGCTAGATTGAGATGGTTTGGACATGTACAGAGGAGGGATAGTGAGTATATTGGTAGTAGGATGCTGAGGTTGGAACTACCAGGTAGAAGGTCTAGAGGAAGACCAAAGAGAATATTCATGGATATGGTGAAGGAGGACATGAAGGTAGTTGGAGTAAGAGTTGAAGATGTAGAGGATCGGTGAGATGGAGGAAGATCATTTGCTGTGGCGACCCCTGAAGGGAACAGCCGAAAGGAAAAGAGGAAGAAGATTCTGCCCTTTTCATATGCGATGCATTATAAAGCCCTTGGGTTCCATCCTGAACTTGGGTTACTATAACGAGGATTCTGAATGTCCCTCTGTGTCCATGAGGGTTTCTTCTACCTTTACCTCCAAACAAAATATCAAATTAACTATTCTTACACGGGAATAGGCAATTCAATTTTGTCCCAGTTGTCATAAAGTCCATGTTTTGAAAATAACCATTTTCAACAAGAAGGTGTGGGGATGATAAATAAAAGATAAAGTCTTTGTTGTGGGACAAAATAAAGAAGAACATTTTTATTCGAGCTATTTTCCCTCATCATTTTGTCTCATGCACTGTATTGATTCTTGCCGTTTTTTGTGAATCAGCCTGGCAGCAGAATTTAATGGAGTACTTCTGTATTGTAAACATTGTACTGTACTCTGAATGGGGTCTTTTTTCACTTTCTGGATGAAACATCAACGAACACTTCTGGGAAGAGCCTCCCTCCATTGGTAGATACTATTTTGTTCTACTGTGGAGTTGAAGGTCCTCAGAAATGGAAACTGTTTCAACATTCGCACAACCTACAGTGTTTGAAAACTGATGGAATCAGTCGCACATTTAAAGAATATTATCCTGACTTTTTAAAAATAAATAAAACACAGATATCACACAAAGTTCATGTAACACATGTTTTTGTTGAATGGTTGAAATTTTTGACAGAAATATGCACTTCGAATAAATAAAATTAAATTACTTAAAGACATATTTTTTTTCAACACGAAGAGAGAAAATTTGACATTACAGTAAAATCATGCTCCATGTCTCACCCAACACATACAACAAAATGAGCAAAATCACAGATTTACATACAACTGCATTAAATAAAATCCTATCGGCCTGTATACATCAAAAAAAATTTTAGGCATAGTGCAGAACAGCACAGATTATACAATAGTGTATATGCAAACCATAATAAGAACATGTCCGGAGAATAATTGTTTTATTTTATTTTATTAACAAAGGTAAATTGACACATGGACACACAACGTTGTAACCAGATCTGATAAACTAGAGTGGTAGATTATATCTAACCACTGAACCACTGTGATTCTCTGAACCACAAGGATTAAAAACCAAAATGAAAACAAATTTAGATTCAAATATAAATGTGTACTATGTGAAAGATTCAGACTTGATGTGTTCAAACTTTTATACCCAACAGGTAGGCGGTTTCATACAACCTCCGGCATTAAATACAACTACATATAGACCATTAAAAATGATTGCTAGATATACTAGGAGGCTGGTAGCCATCTGAGCTGACTCTGGGCGTGGGCAGAGTATGCCCTGGACGGCTAGCCAGGTCATCGCAGGGCAGAAGCAGAAACACGCTGACTATGCAGCCCATACTCTTGACGAAAGTCAGCAATGTTTCTTTACATGCCTCTCACCATGGGTGTCTTAGATCACTGCAGTTTGCTGCACTGATTGGACAGCAATGACAACGATTGACAGTGGGGCTTGAACCACCAACGGTAAGCCGTATAAAATATATTAAGAAAAAAAAAATTACATGGGAGAACTTAACTTTGGACATAAGTATTATTTATTACCTACATTTGATAAAGTCCGACTCCTTTCATCTATAATTTGACCAAGTATCCTGTAGCCCTGCAAAATGTGCCTGACATTCATTAGA
Organism: Plotosus lineatus; assembly: GCA_024760905.1. NCBI lineage: Eukaryota > Metazoa > Chordata > Actinopteri > Siluriformes > Plotosidae > Plotosus > Plotosus lineatus. The sequence continues at coordinate 15,493,743 of CM045751.1, forward strand.
AATAAAATGCTTGAAAATTGGTTGAGAATTTGGTGATTTATTATAATTTTAGGGAAAAAGCCGAAAGGAAGACAGACATTATGATTTTAATTGTGAAGTAATCTTTGTCTGGGGCAGTGGTGGTCTAGTGGTATAAGGCGCCGGATCGCTGATCCAAAGGTTGGGGGTTCGAGTCCCACTCTCCACAAAGTTGTCACTGTCTCCCCCCCCCCCCAGTGCAGCTAACTGGGTTATCAAAGGCTGGCCATGTCTCTCACTATTTATGGTGAGCGGTTCATGTAAAAGAACCATTGCTGACTTTCGACAAGAGTAGGCTGCAAAGCCGTCAGCGTGTTTCCGCCCTGCAATGGCCTGGCGAGCTGTCCAGGGTGTACTCTGCCCTCGCCCTGAGTTAGCTGGGATGGGCACCAACTTCCCCGCGACCCTAATTAGGATGAAGTGGTTACAGAAAATGAACTGAACTGAATCTTTGTCTCAGTAGACAGATATACAGTGCATAAAGAAGGAGTAGCTTGACCATACCAAGATGGCAGCCGCATTGACGCATGCTGAAATGCTATCGGCCTGTGCGTGTATAATATCGATGGAGGTAAAACCCACTGAAGGCAAACCAGGCGGCAACCAACCGGGCTTGAAAGTGAAGCTGACCGGGAAGTCCAATAACGTCAAAGAAAAACTAGACTGCGCACAGGCCTCTTTCATGTTGTAGTTCGGCTTCAACTTCTGGGCAGGGCAAAACATTGCTTTGGGTACTACAGTATTTCACTTGAGAGTTGACATCCTTTGGCATCCTTACAATTGTACGTTGTGAAACATAATAATATCGAATTTAATTGGAATACGTTAGGTTTAGCTTTTTTGGTGTCAATATGATTAATTCTTGATGTGCTGTTGGCTGTCAAAACCATGCAGGCGGTCGCACCAGTGCACTCACAGAACAGTGAACTATGAACGGAAGTGAGACAATGGACTGCATATCTAGATAGGCCTCTCAACTTGCTTGAGGGTAAGCCCTTTAGCAAAATGTATTTCTTCCCATAGGGTCTATATATTACTAATACTAATGTAAGTATTTAGATTTACCGTATCCCATCGTTTTCCATAACAATATGTGTACATTTATCATGTTTTTTTGCCCTGACCGGAAGTCAGAGCTTATTGACCATGGAGGCATACATAATATATGCAAAGTGTGCAGTCTAGTTTTTCATCGACTTCATTGGAGAAGTCTCTTTAAAGTGCAATATCACCGAGGTCCGCTAGGGGCAGGATTCAACGACTTCCGGTTCGTTCAAAAATAGTCAATTTTTCCACATAAAATACTGAATTATTAATTGTTTTTCAGCAGGTCGTTTCAGTTGATTTACAAATTATATAATTTTTTATCTATTTTAGGCTGTTTATCTTCAAAGTATCTCATGCTTAATGAAAATTTTATTTTTTTTCCAGTCTGAGGCAAACCCACAGATGAGATCACATGTTCAGTGGGTGGTGAGAGACAGGCATTGTAAATTCTCAATACAGTACTATACAGGGCTAACAGACTGTCACAGAGCACACTGTTTCTGAAATATTTATAGCAGAAAGAGTTATAAAGAAATAAAGAAATAAAGAAAACAGATATCACATAGATAGATAAACAGATAGAGTTAGTTAGTTAGTTAGTTAGTTAGTTGTGGCCCAGAAAGACATAAAGAGTGTTGAGTTTTTTTTAAAGAGTCATCAGTGTGTTTTCTGCCCTTCAATGGCCTGGAGAGCTGTCCAAGGTGTACTCTGCCCTCGCCCAGAGTCGACTAAGAGCAGTGCCAGTCTCCCTAATACAAGTTAAACCCTAATTAGGTTTAAGTGGCTCAGAAAATTATCTATCTAGCTATCTATCTATCTATCTGTCTGTCTGTCGATCTGTCTGTCTGTCTGTCGATCTGTCTGTCTGTCTGTCTGTCTGTCTGCCTGTCCGTCCGCCGATCTATCTATCTATCTATCTATCTATCTATCTATCTATCTATCTATCTATCTGTCTGTCTGTCTGTCTGTCTATCTGCCTGTCCGTCCGCCTATCTATCTATCTATCTATCTATCTATCTATCTATCTATCTATCTGTCTGTCTGTCTGTCTGTCTATCTGCCTGTCCGTCCGCCTATCTATCTATCTATCTATCTATCTATCTATCTATCTATCTATCTATCTATCTATCTGTCTGTCTGTCTGTCGATCTGTCTGTCTATCTGTCTGTCTGTCTGTCTGTCTATCTGCCTGTCCGTCCGCCTATCTATCTATCTATCTATCTATCTATCTATCTATCTATCTATCTGTCTGTCTGTCTGTCTATCTGCCTGTCCGTCCGCCTATCTATCTATCTATCTATCTATCTATCTATCTATCTATCTATCTATCTGTCTGTCTGTCTGTCTGTCTATCTGCCTGTCCGTCCGCCTATCTATCTATCTATCTATCTATCTATCTATCTATCTATCTATCTGTCTGTCTGTCTGTCTGTCTATCTGCCTGTCTGTCCGCCTATCTATCTATCTATCTATCTATCTATCTATCTATCTGTCTGTCTGTCTGTCTGTCTGTCTGTCTGTCTGTCGATCTGTCTGTCTGTCTGTCTGTCTGTCTGCCTGTCCGTCCGCCGATCTATCTATCTATCTATCTATCTATCTATCTGTCTGTCTGTCTATCTGCCTGTCCGTCCGCCTATCTATCTATCTATCTATCTATCTATCTATCTATCTATTATTAATACATTTTTCTGAATCATTTTTACTGTTACTGGAAGAAATTACAGCTTGTGTGCTTAGGTGTAAACACTAACTTGAGATTTATTTGCTCTTATAAGTTGATTTCTGCTACCAAGACTTGTCAAGCTCTGCAACACCTCGAGCCGGTACTACGAGTCCATACCAGAACCTCCAACCCGGTACCACATATGACAACCTCTGGAGACAAATGTATGTTCACCACAATTCATTCCCAAGATTAAAATATTTGCAGTGGCTGGAATGTGTACATGTGAAAGAGGTACGTATAACTCTGTTTGTATCTGCAAAACACAACTCATCCATTCATTCATTTCTGAACCGCTTAAATCTACTTCGAGTTGCAAGGAGGCTTGTGCCCACCATCTCAGCTGACTCTGGGCGTGGGCAGAGTATGCCCTGGACGGCTAGCCAGGCCATCGCAGGGCAGAAACACGCTGACTATGCAGCCCATACTCTTGATGAAAGTCAGCAATGTTTCTTTACATGCCTCTTACCATGGGTGTCTTAGATCACTGCAGTTCGCTGCACTGATTGGACAGCAATGACAACCATTGGCAGTGGGGCTTGAACCACCAATGGTAATCCACCACCTTACCACCAGGCCACCCCTGCTCCTTACACAACACCATTATTTCTTTATTTTTGTTTTCTGGCCATGCTAAAATTCTATCATTACCATCTTAAAATTATACTTTGCACTCTGAATTTTTATATATTTTTTCTTTTTTGCTCTTAATCCCATATTTGAAGTTGGGTTTATTGTATTTGTTTGTTTGTTTAGCTGCTGAACACTGCACATTTTCCCATTGTGGGAAATAAACAATTAGCCGATCCTATATTAATTACACCACACTGGATATTTTATATGTAGTCAAAGAAAAATAAAAATAAAATATATTAAGAAAAAAAAAATTACATCTGAGAACTTAATTTTGGACACAAGTACTATTTATTACCTACATTTGATAAAGTCTGACCTGCTTTATTTATAATTTGACCAAGTATCCTGTATCCCTGCAAAACGTGCCTGACATTCATAGGAAATAAAATGCTTGAAAATCGGTTGAGAATTTGGTGATTTATTATGATTTTTATTGTGAAGTAATCTTTGTCTCAGTAGATATACATTAAGAAGGAGGAGCTAGACCATACCAAGATGGCGGCTGCATTGACGCATGCTGAAATGCTGTTGGCCTGTGCGTGTATAATATCGATGGAGGTGAAGCCCACTGAAGTAAAACCAGGCGGCAACCAAACCAGGCTTGAAAATGAAGCTGACCGGGAAGTCTCTTTAAAGTGCAATATCACCGAGAGCCACTGGGGGCAGGGTCGAAAGACTTCCGGTTCATTGAAAAAATGGTCAATTTTTCCACATAAAATACTGAATTATTAATTGTTTTTCCACAAGTCGTTTTGGTAGATTGACTACATTATATAATTCTTATCTATCTTAGGCTGTTTTATCTTCAAAGTATCCCACGTTTAATGAGATTTTTTTTTTTTTTTTTTTTTTTTTTACAGTTTGAGGCAAACCCACAGATGAGATCACGTGCTCAGTGGGCAGTGAAAATAAGGCATTGTAGATTCTCAGTACAAGGCTAGTTTCTTCCACCTCACTGAGCACACTTGTGTTTCTGAAATATTGTAACAGAAAGATTTATAGTCTTTACCGTGGTGCTATTGAACGGGGCCGTGGTGGTCTAGTGGTATAGGGCGCTAGATCGCTGATCCAAAGGTTGGGGGTTTGAGTCCCACTCTCCACAAGGTTGTCACTGCCCCCCAGTGGAACTAACTGGGTTATCAAAGGCAGGCCATGTCTCTCACTGTCTATGGTGAGAGGCATGTAAAAGAACCATTGCTGACTTTCGTAAAGAGTAGCTGCAAAGTTATCAGCGTGTTTCTGTCCCTTGCTAAAAGGGTTGTGACAGGAATGGCATCCGACGTAAAAACCTCTGCCAAATCAAACGTGCGAATCAGATGATTCACTGTGGCAACTGATGAGTAAAAGGGAAAAAGCCAAAAGGAAGACAGACCGTGGTGCTATTGACGACATGGGGAACAATGTACCTGATGTTGGGGCTTTTTGTTATGATTTGTTCAGTGCTGCTGAGTCATCTGGTGCATTACCTGATGTTGGTATTGATCTCTCTTTGCTGAAGTATTCTGGATTAGATTCAGAATCGGAACTCGAGAACTTCATCAAAGACATGTGCAGCAAGACTCCTGATTGTGTGGAAAGTCTGGGTTCTGCGTTAGCTGCTTTTGACAGCGTACCCAACGCAGTGGGTTTAGCTGCACTGGTCTTTTCCATCACATTGGAACTGATAATCAGGTCTCAGGAGGATAGACAGAAAGACGATACACTGTACATGCTGCGTCGTGTGTTTGCTGAAGAAAAAGCTTCAAGTGTGAGAGACTCAATGGAGGAGTACATGAAACGCCTCGACATGTATTTACGCCAACCAACCCGAGCACTAGAGGGGACTGAACGTCTGGAGAAACAACTGAGTGAATAGCTGACCCGTCTGAAAAACTCTATGCTGCATGATAATCAGATCAGCTCCCGCTCCCTGAAGCACTGGACCAATGGTGCAGCTTTCCATTTGCAGATGCTCTTCCATGAAGCAAGACTGAGGATGCAAAGTGGCACAGAACACGACACACAACTTCAAGTTCACCTGATGTTCATATGCAGTGTGCTGATCCGCTACCAGTCCGACTTGGAGGACCTGTTAAAGCAGTACAAGATCTATAAAAAATCAACAATTCAAATATATTCCACTGACTTCTATGCGAAACTCTTATTGGAGCCCTATTTTTAGTTTATTCTTATATAAATGCTCTGTCTCCAATCATTCAGTGTGCAGAGAGCCTAGTATAATAAGAGCCTGCAATTTTGGCAGTGTGGATGTCACGAAGGCCTTCGTAAAAAGGTCTGTTGGGCTTTTAATCCCCGAGTCTAATGGCCGGCCCCACCAACACGAAGGCCTTCAGCCAATAGAATTTGATTTTACATAGCAGGGGTCAGGATTGAGGAGGAGATGAAATGCGTGAGGTTCAAGCTTGATGTGTGAGAGTTAACAAGTATGGTCCCAAGGCAATCAGCTGGTCTGCGGGTTGAAGATTTTCATGTCTGTCCATTTGTGTTTTGCTTGCCAGCTCTGATTGGCTTCTTGCACATGATCTGATCAAAACGAGGGAAATTTACCTCTTTAACCCAAGAACAACTCGCGAAGGCTGTTGCATATAATCCAATAAAATTAGAGTTTCAAAGTATAGGCCTCGCCCACACACTGGAGTACCAAAAGGATTGGCTCTCCGCTGCACGCCACAGTGACAAGTGGCATTGAAAATAGATGTATAGATTGAAATGCGTGAGATTTATTTATGGTTTTGTTTTATTTGATGGCTTTTTTTCTGTATTTTTATTTAAAGGAGAACGAAATTATGTATTAGTTATTCTGTTAAGAAAGGCCATCTGATTTATCTCAGAGCCAGATGCAGTCGAGCCACGTCTGGCTCGCGAGCCATAGATTCCCGACCCCTGAACAGGCTCGCGGGCAACTCATGTTGTCCTTGTGGGCGATCTGGTGCCCGTGGGCACCATGTTAGTGACCCCTGCCTTATAGGATAAAATGGTTCAGCAAGGGGATTTTCAGACTTGAGGATTTGGCAAAAACTATTTTTATTCCTGAAATTATCAAGCATTCTGCATGGCTGCAATGATATTGTATATACTTGCATGTTTAAACTGTGACAAAGACTGTTCAGGTAAACTGTATGCCCCTTCAATGTTTTGCACATACTGGACAGACACATGCTCCATAAAGAAGTGTTGTAACACCACATTTATTCATATGCAGAACATTCACAATGAGAACAAGAAGCAACAACCATGAGTGAGATACATACACTGGGGAACTAGGCAAAAACACACTAGAGACTAAACCAATACTTTGACTGTTGGGGATACTCACAAACTAACCAGTCCATAAACACCTTAATTACTTTGTACCACAGTAACATTCTGGGCATGTTTTGCTCGCAGAGCTTGCTGGAATATGTATGCCGCTTGAACTTTTCTTTGCTGTTTAAATACAGAAGTGTGGAGAATGCAACTTGGGCTGCGCTGAACTCAGATGAAGACATTGGGAGAATGTGACGGAATTCCCTAAGGGCAATACAACTGAAGTGCATGACATCTTGATGATCCCGGACCTTTGGGTGCCAGCCTTTAACCTTGAATAGGCTTGGAGATGGCTTTTGGCAAAGTAAGTCTTGTAGATGAACTCCATCGTATAACTCCGCAGCACAGTAGAAGAATCTAATCTTGAAACACAAACATTTAAACTCATTCATTCATTCATTCATTCATTCCTTTCATTCTGAGCAGCTTAATCCTAAATAGGGTTGCACTGAGGCTGGTAAACATCTCAGCCCGCTCTAGTCGAGGGCAGGGTACACCCTGGACAGTTCGCCAGGTCATCATAGGGCCAACACTCACTTACACCGTAGAGCAGGAGAGGAAAAGGAAACGCCAACCACTTCTGAAAACGACATCAATCCAGTTTGTACGGGAGTGGGAAGAGCCACCAATCACAGCAAGAAAACGAACCAGACTGTTACAAATGACACAATCATAAGAAATGAATATCAGCTAGGGAGGAAAGCTGCAGATTGTCCAGACAATGATGAGGCTGGATGTGGTACTGTGGTCTGAAGAGGCAAAAATAGATAATCCTCACAGTACTGACGGACCAATGGGTAGAGGGGTGTGAACAGGCATTTAAAAGAAAAAGCACGAAATCCCAAGACCTTCTGCTTGACTGTCGGGGTAAAGGATGGCAGGCTGTTCCCGGTTGAGGTCAGCTGTTGAGGATTACCTGCATAGTCAGTTTGGAGAATGCTAACAGATATTGGAGTGACAGATAAACAGCTGCTTACAGGATGGGGAGGAAGCAGAAAGATCTGGACCTGAAACTGGAAGCCAGGAGGAGGAGGAGGAGGAGGTGGGTATTGACTTGACTACCACTGCTGACCCACCAATGGGAGGGTGTCGTTGTTAAGGGTTGAAACATTTGATAAATGGTGGATACTTCTGATGACATCAACTCTTCCTGGCCAAGATGACATTCATGAAAAAAAGCATCTTGCGGTGCATTTGGAGTCTTGTAAATTATGGGATTTCTTTACTTAGCTGTTGTACTGTATTGTATTAATAGGCCTCCGTCAGTCCCGAAGGACTATGCCTGCGCTCTGGCTAGTATCCTGGCTGGTGATAATCTCCTGTGTGCAGAGCAGGGGTAGGGAGTAGGAGGACAGGCTGTTACCCAAGCAGCAAGTCCCCACTCTTGGCGCCACCGGAAGGATCCAATGGAAGGGCAAGTGCCGATACGACTGGGTTCCAGTGCCGCTGCAGGAGTTACCAGAACGTTACTGTGAACGAACTGCCTCAGGGGACTCCGACTCTCACTTGTATTGTAGATAGAGCTATTGGCATATTTTTTTTTTTCCAAAAGAATGGATCAAATGACTCAAAAAGCATATTAATGTGGACTTTATTGAACAAGTATAGTGTGATGTCACAGGCACCACACAATACAAAAAGGATCGATTTCCGCGAGACGGACAATTAACATGTTCACTACAGCTCCAAAAGGGGCATTTTTCGTCATACAACAGGTGAGTTTTGTATGACATACAGACATGTCCTAGTTGTGTCATGGACTAGTAAATATGTAAAATGTGGTGTAAATGCTAAAACAAAAGAAATTCATTTTAAATTTTAAAATAGCATCCAATACAGTGAGTTATTATGATGCTTATTTGGAATTGAAACTAACAATTGTGTCATCTGTGATGATCTTGAAACTTCTATCTTTTGTTTTTCGAATGTACTGTACTGTATGTAGAAACCTGGCTGTGTACACATGACTAACTTTACCCAAAAACGTTTCGGAAAATTTTTCTAATAAGTTTTCTATAAGAATTTATAGAATTGTATGGAACAATAGCAAAAACGACTTTCTGGTTAAGGATAGCATAGTTTCTGACCAGATTGGCCTGGATAGCTGCTTTCCAGCATGTACTCTGCCCTCACCCAGGGTTGGCTGAGATGGGAGCCAGCCTCCCCACAACCCTAATTAGGATTAAGTGGTTCATAAAATGAATGAATGAATGATTGGCTATTGATCATCATCACCAATCAATCATCATCCCTGGTACAGAGCAGTCTGCGGTTTGAAGCAAGAGGTAACTGTGGCTTAGCAAAGCGGCTTTAGGACCAATAGGTTGCTGCTTCGATTCCCAATTCAGCAGGAAAACTGCTTGGTGGGGTGTGGTGGAGTGAGCTGCACCTTGCCTTCCTCCACATTCATGACTGAAGGGCTCTTGAGCAAGGTACCCAAAACCCCTAACTTCTCTCCGAGTGCTGCAGTGTGTTACGGCTCACTGCTCTGAATGTGTGTGTGTGTGTGTGTGTGTGTGTGTGTGTGTGTGTGTGTGTGTGTGTGTGTTCACTGTTTGTGTGTTTGCTCACTTTGGATGGGTTAAATGGTTATAATTTCCCTTGGGAAATTAATACAGTATAAAATAATAATAATAATAAAAAATAAAATAAAGGTAGAAAAAAGAGAACACAATCCTCTTGGTATTGCAAATTACGAAAAGAGCAACAGCCAGGAAGAGTTACAAATGACAAAATAAATAAATAAATAAATAAATAAAATAAAAAATAAAACATGAGAAAACCTCTGAGAAAACATGAACAGCCAAAAGGAAAAGAAGAAGCAACGCATAAAGCTCTGCAGGTTGGAATGTCCCAGGGTTGTAGCACCTCTGTGTCAGTGTGTCTGGGGGGTGAAGTTGTCACAGACTGTATCACATCACAGACTATGTAGGTCAATTAGGTTGCGTGACAGTGTCACAGAGGGGATTTTGCTGATACACTTAACCATCTTAGGTCATGGCAGTCATCACTAAGTAGTCTATGCCATAGCATGGGACATCCCACAATGACATATTAACCACATTAGCGCCGCACTTGATGCACATCAAAGTCCCAGAAGTTTTCAGAATCAGAATGAATCAGAATTACGATACTTTGTTGAACCCACAGGAAATTGTGTGCACACAGTTCCTCCATACAAATTAAGGATGTGATAAATTCTCCATAAAGAAAATTACTAGGTACTCAAAGGAAATCCCACACAAGCACAGCGAGAACATAAACTCCACACAAAAATGCCTGAGCTCAGGCTTTGAACAGCTAACCACTACAGGAGAAGATGGTTCCTTGTGGTGCTCGTGTTGCTGGCCAATGTGTCCGACAGGCAGTGCTGCAGGTGTACATACTCTGGTTGTCCGGTCAGGTAGTCCAAAATCCAGGACATAAGAGAGGCATCCACCTGCATCAATGTTAACTTCTATCATCAGGAGGGTCGGCCTGATGGTATTGAATACACTTGAAAAGTCAAAAACATGGCCCTCACAGTGCTCGCTGGCTGGTCCATGTAGGTGAAGACATGGTTATGCAAATAGATGATGGTGTCTTCAACTCTGAGATGAGACTCTGATCAAAGGGACTCTCACCATGATTCGAAATTGATCCAATTTGAGTCTCTCAAGGGTCATCATGACATTGGAAGTCAGTGCCATGGGTTTGTAATGCTAAGGAGTACTGGCACATGGGGTATTTGATACCGGAACGAATCATGATGTCTTCCACTGCACTGGGAGCCTCTGGACACAGGCTCATCATGAAGATGTAGTGCAAGACTCCACAAAGCTGGGAGACACATTCTTTAAGGACATAGGGGGTTCACCCCATTTGGTCCTGCTGCCTTGTCTGAGTGGAGTCTTTTCAGTTGTTTCTCGGCCTGACTATAGGTGCAGTCACAGGTGGGGGGAGGGGGTGTCAGGTTTATCACCGAAGGTAGAGAGGCGCAGTAAGGGGGGAGTGGGGTAGCATGGGGTTTCAGGCTTGCTCCTGATGAGTTAGAAGGGGGCTAAAGTCTGAAACCAGTGATGGTCTTCATACCACTCCTAAACTCTCTGATGTTGTTATATTGCAGCTTTCTTCTGTAATTTTCCTTCGCCTATCTGATCTTGACTCTCAATGAACTTTGGATCACTCTAACCTCCTCCCTGTTGCCCAGACATGGTGAATGAGAATGCCCATTTCTGGTTGCTAAGGATGGCTTTTGATGTCTTTAGTCACCCACTGGTTTATATTCAGGTAACAAAAGACAATCTGAGCTGGGACAATGGTGTAGGTGCAGAAATTTATGGGGTGTGAAATACACTAAGCTCATCAATGTGCTCACTGTGGGGCTTACAGCATGTTTGCCAGTCTGTTACTTCAAAGCAAAACTGTAGCTCCTCCAAGGACTCCTCCGACCATCTCCGAAAGGTCTTTTGTAGTCATCGGCTGCCTCTTCCCAACAGCCACATAGCATTAAGAAAGATAAATTAAGTTGTGGTCTGATCTCCCCATGGAGGAAGAAACTGTAGGCATCCTTAGAGTTTGCATACAGAAGGTCTAAAGTTCTCTTCTCTCAGGTGGGACAATCCATGTACTGAAAAAAGATTGGTAGTGTAGTGCCCATGATGATGTAGGGGAAGTCACCAAGGATCACCATGAAAGCATTTGGTGGGGTGCTAAGTCTGTAACCAGGTTATTGAGCGTTAACAGTATCTCATATGGGGTTGGCAGAAGGAGGAACATAAACAGCCATTAAGACGACATGGGAAAATTCTCAAGGCAAATAATATAGTCTGAGTCCAAAAGCACACAGTTCATTGTCCGATCCACAACTTTGCTTTTTGATGGTTATGTGGGTGAGTTTACACTACCAGTTATTGACGAGAATGGCAAGCCACCCCCCCTCCCTACAACTTGGGGTGCAGGCTTTGTTGGCCCGAACAGCATGTAAGCCTGCGATTGATCCCTTGTCATCGGGAATATCCCGATGCAGCCATGTCTTTGTGAAGAACTTAAAACTACCTCTGTGTCTGGGTTAATGCTTGTCCATTTCTTCCTCTCAGTGACTTCGTGTTCCCCATTTGAATAGACAGGAGACAAGGCTTATACCTTTTCAAACGGCTGCCACTACACCACGAAGCCATACCACCCAGGGGCTTTACAACCAAGACAATGGTTTCTGTAAAGTGCTCTGCTATAACATAATTCTAAGTTGTTGTTTGGATGTTCATACATTAATTTTCTGAACCGCTTAATTCTAATTAGGGTCACAGAGAGTCACCCATCTCAGCTGCTCACCCTGAACAGCTTGCCAGACCATCACAGGCTAGAAACTCCTGACAAAGGTCAGCAATGGTTCTCTCACCATAGACAGTGAGAGACATGCGTGACCTTTTGATAACTGAAGTCAGCTGCACTGCAGGAGACAACAGTGACAATGTGTTGATAGTGGGGATTGAACCCCCACCCTTGGGATCAATAATCCAGCACTCTACCACTGGGCTACAACTGCACCTGGTTGGATGTTTATCCATAAAAAAATCCTTAAAACTCCACGTTTTCAAAAACAGAAGCTGCTTCATAATATTATGGATAGACTTGGTTCAGCGTTCATGACAACCACCTTCATGCAACTCAGTGAAGCATAACAGCCAATCAGCACCTACTCAATGATGCATAAGCTCCAATCAGCATCAACTCAGGTGGAATAGCCAATCAGCATTTCAGTATACTATATGGACACCATATAGATGCCATACAGCCATGAAAAATTATGTCGATAGACTCTTATGTATGGTGCTCTGCTCGACCTGCCCAGGGGCTTCACTACTAGGAGTTTGTTTTATTTGTTTAAACTGATAAATTTGTGAAAATTACGAATGCTATAAAATGATCTATCACAATCGAGGAATATATAGGATTTGCTTAAAATATCTGAATATGATATTTCAGTACAGTCGGCCCTCTACTTACAAAATTAATCCGTTCCAGTGCCTTTTTCGTAAAAAAAAGGAGTTTTCGGAAGTAGAGGTGCATTTTACATGTAAAACGTGTGATTCGTTCCAAGCCTCCCAAGACTACCCCATAAACCCTTTAAAAATTATAAAAGTACACCAATTTGGTAGGGGGCAGTAGTGGTCTAGTGGTATAGGGCGCTGGATCGCTGATCCAAAGGTTGGGGGTTCGAGTCCCACTCTGCACTAGGTTGTCACTGTCCCCCCCAGTGGAGCTAACTGGGTTATCAAAGGTCGGCAATGTCTCTCACTGTCTATGGTGTGAGGAATGTAAAAGAACCATTGCTGACTTTCGACAAGAGTAGGCTGCAAAGCCATCAGCATGTTTCCGCCCTGCGATGGCCTGGCGAGCTGTCCAGGGTGTACTCTGCCCTCGCCCGAAGTTGGCTGGGATGGGCACCAGCCTCCCTGCGACCCAAATTAGGATTAAGTGGGTACAGAAAATAAACTGAACTGAACCAATTTGGTCTGAAATATGTGTTAAAACAAAATTATTTACTTTTTTTTAAAAACCTCTCGAAACACCTATACGACGCTTTAAAGTCCGGGGGTTGCTGGTCTGAAGAATCCTCACCCCCACCCTCTTTCGCGAGGTCCTTAAATATGGCGGTTGCTTTTTCAGAAATAATCGCCTCCGTCACTGTATCGCCGCTTTTAATGCCTCCTTCTGCTTCAATATCGTCGCGATTGTAGAGGGGTTTTGGCCATACTCCTTTGCGATTTCGCTCAACCGCATCCCACTTTCGTATTTTTTTATTATCTCCTGCTTCACTTAGATTGATAACGGAGCCTGCTTCTTTTTTTCGGTGTCACCGGGAATCACGCTGCAATGATCACTCTCAAAAAACCTCACGAGCCAACAGTCCTGTTCAACTCTCCTTCATGAACAAACAGGAAGTGACAAACAGGAAGTGACAAACAGGAAGTATGGGTACAGGAATGGGTACAGTTCAGCTCCCTCCTGGCCAATGAGAGGCCAGCGGGGTGGGATGTTGTGAGAGAGACAATGAAAGAGATAACTCGTGCATTGTTTGAATGTTTGAACGGCGTGTTTGAATTTTTGAACGGCGCGTTTGGGGCTTTTCGTAAAAAGAGGTTGTTTTCGTAAAAAGAGGACGAAAATTTAGGAAAATGTTTTTCGTAACCAGGATTTTTCGTATTCAGAGGTTTTCATAAGTAGAGGGCTGACTGTATATAGTTTCCATCTAGCAACATTAGATGGTAGCCAGTTTGGGCAATCAATCAGACAGAAGAATTAGGCTGTGCAACGACGGTGGGTAGAGTTGGCTGAATGAGGAAGGTGGCCAGGGGAAAAATTCAAGCTTAATTTATCATAGTGTGATTATCAACACAGAGAAATAAAAAATAGAGTAAAATATAACACAGACATTTTTCTGTCATAATCCAATATATATTATCAAACCACACACGTCCGTACTCTCACCTTGTCTCAAAATTACAAGTGATGTTTCATTAAAGTGGGCAGCACAGTGGCATAGTGCTTAGCATGTCCATCTCACAGAAAAAAGATCTTGGGTTGAGTATTGGGTGTTGGGCATTTCTGTGTGGGGTTTGCCTGCTCTTCTAGTGCTTGTGTGGGTTTCCTCTGGATACTCCAGTTTCCTCCTACAGTTCAAAAACATGCACATAAGGCTAATCCTAAATTGATCCTGGGTGTAAGTGTGTGTATACATGTTTGTGTTTTCCTCATTCTTGGACCTGAATGACCAATGATTGTTCAACTCTTTGTAGGCTGTCCACGCCCCTGGTCAGCATGAATCTGTCGTTTTTGCTACTCCACCTGGTCGAATTGATACTACGGCACCACCCACACAGGTATTACTATCAGTTTTATTTTAAAAAGAAAGTAATTTGAAGTGATTAAAAAAAAAATCTTCAATCTGCTTGCTTAATGAAAATTAATATAATCCAAATCAATTTGTTAAACAGTTTGCAATCAATTAAATACAGATTAAAGTTTATTTAATTGTGAACTTTGTTTTTTGTTTACATATTTTATGAGGAAGCACCATGTTCCTTTAGTTTTAAATGGTAGAATTTAAATACATTTAATAATAAAAAAATGAATGTTGTAAATATTCTTTAATTAATTATATATTTTTTGTGGTTTTTTTTAATAATTACTTTCCACTTTTTATATTGAGAATTTAATATAATTCTCGGTATAAGGGGGAAAAACAGGATGAAAATTTGTTATTTATATTAAGAGAAACGTACACATGCATACAGGTTTTCAGGCTTATAAAAATTTCATCGTCACACTGTTATCATTAAACTCGTGATATTTAATGGTGAGTGAGATGAAACACTGAAATTACTGTGTTTATGTTGTATTTTTTATCACAAACATGCATCAGCATTTCCACATAATCTCAATTTCAATAAATTAAAAACTCAATTTTTATTCATTCCTTATCCCCTCTGATGCTGTGATTTTAACTAAGCCGATTATTTGACTAGATCAGACTATCTAACCTCTGATTGGTGTCTATAAGGTAAAAAATTGGTGAACTAGTAGTCCTTGTTTGAAAAATTATTTTAACTCTGTCTGACTTCTTGAGAGTTTAATGTAATTGATCTTCATAACAGATGAAATTACAGGGATCGCTCGCGACTTCACGCGGCTTAGGGGTATCACGTTTCTTTAAAAAAAAAAAAAAATTCATTTAATTAAAACAAGGAAATTGAGGAAGAATAGGGGGAAAGTTGATGAAAATGCCACAAAACAAGGCCAATTATGCAAAAAAAACCAACAAAAAAAAAAACCCAACCCAAAACCCCCCATCAAAACAACTTACATTTTTATGTGAGGTGCGCATGCGCATCTGTGTTAACCCTAACTAAGATGAACCGGTTCAGAAAATGAATAAATTGATTATATTTTTAAAACATGTGGCAAGAGGCACAGTGTGTGTAGTAAATCTGTAGCTTTTTTTTTTGTCTTCAAAGTGTAAACAGGCTCATAGGACTCCCATCGGCAGCCTCTTTATGAAAGGGGCGGATTTGCATGAGCTGTGCATAATTTCGTGGGTTTTTCCTTGTAAAAAAAAAAAAAAGATTTGTGTGATGTGTTATGATTTAATTTCATGGGTTTTTCTTCATCAAAAGGGGAAGATTTGCGTGGATGCAAAAATCAGTACAGCAACTTCAGCCATTCACAAACAAGCAAAAGGGGCCAAAATGTTTCTGAAGCTCTTTGCTCGTATTCGAGCCATTTTGAATTCTATGAAAAAATTGGTCCTCCAGTGAGTGTGGGTGTGAATGATTTTGTGTATTGGCCCTGTGATGGTCTGTCCACCTTCACCCAGAGTTGACTGGGAAAGGATCTAGTTTTCCTTTTGACCACAGAAGGACTAATCAGTTTTTAAATAATGAATTGAATGCATCATGTGGACATTACCCTATCCCATATCCGACCCAATCATCTGAGATAATTTAATTTTAGACTGTTAAGGTCAAAGTTGAAGGTCAGTTCAAGATCACAAAGTCTTGGAGATAGAGAGCTTATAAATTTGTCATGGATGCCAAAAGGAACATTGTTACTATAGAAAAAAAATCTGTTCCAGAAGTGGTTTCATAACCTGATTTTTTCACAAGTTGAGATCATGAGCCAAGCACTCTAACCACTAGGCCACCGGCCCCACAAACTCGACCCTAAACCAGTTCGATCAAACTCTAGGGGTTCAGTGAGTCAGTCTCAGGGGTTCAGCAGAGGTCAAGACACACACCCGACTCATATTCATGACGACACGCCCCGCTTGGCCATCACTGGCTGCAGGTGATCACGCTACATTGCTTGGTGAATCTGTGCTGCAGGAAATTTGGTGCGCTCAGTAGTCGACTTGTGACCGTTGTGATGGTACATCGTGTGATTTCTTTCTTAATGTTTCATAATCCATGATATATTGAGCAAAATAAGAAAGTGGTCGGATGAATATTTACAACATGGATTCACATATATAACGGAACGTGATGCTAGTCAGCGTCCTATCTGCATGA
Organism: Plotosus lineatus; assembly: GCA_024760905.1. NCBI lineage: Eukaryota > Metazoa > Chordata > Actinopteri > Siluriformes > Plotosidae > Plotosus > Plotosus lineatus. Next base: position 15,510,522 of record CM045751.1, read on the forward strand.
TTTGCGAAGTAGGATCAACCCCCGCTGACTGACGTATAAGTACATGTATATGTGTCTATAATATCAATAAATGCATATTTAATACTATAAATGCTTATAATAATGATTAAACATTCAAAAATAATGCATAAGATGTAAATAAAACAAATACACACACGGGCACACACTCAGATGCGCACACACTGTGTGGTGTGTGTGTGTGTGTGTGTGTGTGTGTGTGTGTGTGTGTGTGTGTGTGTGTGTGTGTGTGTGTGTGCACACGTGTGTTGACCATGTCTTCTTAGCAGATTTATAATCTTACAAATGTTTATGCAAGGTTAAAAGCCTGAGCCAAAAAATAAAGTTGCAATGAGCACACTCGAAAAACTCATGAAACAACAGTAACTCTGTCCTGTAGCCGTGTTTGAACTCTGTGAGGAACAATGGGTCGAAGGCACACGAAAAGCATCATGGGTATTATGGAAATACAGCTCCATAATAGCCAATGGGAGGGAGCTGCATCTCCGTGACGAACAATGAGTCGAAGGCACATGAAAAGCATCATGGGTATTATGGAGATACAGCTCCCTCCTAGCCAATGGGAGGCCAGCGGTGTGGGGTGTTGGGAGATAGCTAATATGAGAGCAACTCGCGCGCATTGTTGAATTTTTGAGATGGTGCGTTTCGTAACGTGAATTTTTTTCGTATCCAGAGACGGAAATTTTAGGTAAATGCGTTTCGTAACCTGGATGTTTTGTTTGTTGGGTCTTTCATATGGTGAGGTACCACTGTATATGGATTTTTAAATGAGATGTTTACTGTACTTTTGACTTTGAGTCACCTTGAAAGGTCAAACCACAGTCATCTCATAAAACCTATTGAGCAAGAGGGCTCCTTTGGTCACGTCCACATACTATAGAGCGTATCTGTGGGTGCCCCTGTCTTCTCATATTTAAGTGCTGAAAATTATTCAGATGTTAAAAGAGCTGCATAGTTATCCCTAACCCAGCCATTCCCCATCACCTGATGTCTACCCCTTGTTCCTACAGATGGTAATGATCCCACAGCAGCAGCTCCCATTCGCACCTACCTCACATACCGGTACCTACTTCATCCCACCTGAGCAGGTAGGACATGCCTCCAACTACTGTACATGTTTAACAACAGGAATCAGTTTAATTATGTTATTGGACAATTTTTTTCACTGTATCAGATTGTGCCTTTTCACAATTTTCAAAATCAGGCGCCATACATCCATCATACACAGCAGTATTCAGTGGCTGGAAGTCCGGCTGGCTTTTATCCTGGAACAAACCCTGACTACAACTCGTCATTTGGTAAGAACGCTGTTAGACTCCACCCCTTTGCTGTCATGGAAACCACACTCACCAGCACCACCCTGCACTTTCCACTTTACTGGGCCTTTCAGTAATGTTCAAAGATCATGAAAGTGTTGAGGGAAATGTTTCTGGATATGGTGGTCTCATTGCGTGGTGATGTTGGGTGGCTGGACCCCTTCCCATGAACTTGTGATTTATTTCTTCAGTGCTACCTTAAATCACGAGTTGATACTCATTCCCCGCAAACTCTTGAAGTCCTCAAGGATGGCATTCAGTAGGAGATAGCTGAGATAGTCAAGTTCCACCCGATATGACCTGGGGAGCCATAACATGCTTCATAAATCACCTTTAAGTGCTAAGATCAGGGGTCACCAGCATGGTGCTCATGGGCACCAGGTCGCCCGCAAAATCAACATGAGGTGCCCGTGGGCCTGTTCACTGATATTTTTAGAACAAGCCCGTGACTCCATAGTGCCACTCTCCATTGAGCTGCATCTAATTTTTTTTTTGCTATTTTTTTTAATCAAATCAATATCTTCACACAGATGAATATAATTAATTATTAATAATAACATAAAATTATAGGTAAATTGAGCAAATTAGTTTTCAGAAGTGTGTATGGTCGTGGTAGCCCTTCACATTAATTGGTACCCAAGAAGTAGCTCTCAGTTTCAAAAAGATTGGTGAGCCCTAGTTTAGATAATGACGCCCGTAATTAGAAGGATGTCTTCCAAACATAACGTATACAAATTGTACGGAAAGAAGCTTCATGTGTACCCTTAACATCTGATTATCTTTAATTATTTTGTATTTCCCTTTAGGCTGATAGTTTTTTTTTTGTTTATTTGTTTGTTTTTGTCACCCTGTGTAAAGGAAAACAACAATAATTTTAACCTTTTATTTTACGGTGGGGGGGATGTACAAATTTGAGTGAAAATGTAATACTGTATTTCAGATTTACAATCTTGTATATATGTGTGTGTGTGTGTGTGTGTGTGTGTGTGTGTGTGTGTGTGTGTGTGTTTTTCTAGATTATTTCTTTCAAGCTAACCAACCTCACGCACCTTTTATGATGAACCAGCTATGGGCTCCACCACACAAAAGGAAGCAAAAACCGGTAATGAGCTCAAAAGTGTTTTATTTTTATGTCTCACATGCACAAAGAAAGGGGAACAATGGTGTAGTGGTTGTCACGTTCGACTTACAGCTAGAAGGTCCTGGGTTCAGGACCTGGACTTGGTAAAGGTGCTTCTGATTTTCATTCATTTCTTCAATTCCATTTATTCAATCATTATCAATTGCTGAAACTCTTAATCATACAAGAGTCGTGAAGATACTTAGAAAACACTGGGACAAGGCAGGGTACACCATGGACTTCTCACCAGACCATCACAGGGCAACACAGTCCACACTCATATCCACACACCTAGGAGCAAATTGAAACAACTTCTTCTTTTCCTTTGGCTTTTTCCCTTTCTTGGGAGTCGCCTGATTCGCACATTTGATTTGGCATAGATTTTTACGTCGAATGCCCTTCCTATCACAACCCTTTAGCAAGGGGCAGAAACACGCTGACGACTTTGCAGCCTGCTCTTTACGAAAGTCAGCAATGGTTCTTTTACATCCCTCTCACCATAGACAGTGAGAGACATGGCCCGCTTTTGATAACCCAGTTACCTGCACTGGAGGGACAGTGACAACCTTGTGGGGACTTGAACCCCCAACCTTAGGATCAGAGATCCTGTGCCCTATCCACTAGACCACCACTGCAAATTGAAACAACAAATTAGCCTAATGTGCGTACTGTATCTTTGGATTGTAGCAGGAAACTAGAATACAGTCGGCCCTCTACTTATGAAATTAATCTGCTCCAGAGTCTTTTTCAGAACCTGGAGTTTCCGTAAGTAGACGCGCATTTTACATGTAAAACGCATGATTCGTTCCAAGGCTCCCAAGACTACCCCATAAACCCTTTAAAAATGATAAAAGTACTCCAATTTTGTATGAAATATGTGTTAAAACTAAGGGGCAGTGGTGGTCTAGTGGTATAGGGCGCTGGATTGCTGATCCAAAGGTTGGGGGTTCGAGTCCCACTCTCCACAAGGTTGTCACTGTCCCCCCCCAGTGCAGCTAACTGGGTTATCAAAGGCGGGCCATGTCTCTCACTGTCTATGGTGAGAGGTTCATGTAAAAGAACCATTGCTGACTTTCGTAAAGAGTAGCTGCAAAGTCGTCAGCGTGTTTCTGTCCCTTGCTAAAAAGGGTTGTGACAGGAAGGGCATCCGACGTAAAAACCTCTGCCAAATCAAACGTGCGAATCAGATGATTCGCTGTGGCGACTCCCGAGTAAAAGGGAAAAAGCCGAAAGGAAGACAGACAGTGTGTTAAAACTAAAAGAAAATTATTTATTAAACAATTTAAACATTTTATTAACATATTAAACCATTTTATTAACATATTTATTAATTAAACCATTATTCAACTTTTTTATTAACACACATACACACACACACAACACTGTCTCTCTCTCTATCTCTCTCTCTCTCTATCTCTCTCTCAGTCTCTCTCTATCTCTCTCTCTCTCTCTCTCTCACACACACACACACACACACACACACACACACACACACACACACACACACACAACACACACACACACAAAAACTCTCTCTCTCTCGCTGGTGTGTTTTGCCGAACACGGGCTCCTCCCACACGCAGCGCGCAGCCAACAAAGCATTTGAGACAGGATGTTGTATTTAAAGCAGAATTACAGTACCTGTTTGAAAGATCAGAGGTCCCTGATTCAATATTAACTTGCTTCCTTGCGAGATCAGAGGTCTCGTCCTACAGGGCACTCTGCTTTTCATGCCTCCTTCTGCTTCAATATCATTCCGAAATAATCGCCCCCATCACTGTATTTCTGCTTTTAAGGTCTCCTTCTGCTTCAATATTGTCCTGATTGTTTTCGTTGTCACCGGGAATCACTTTCTTGGGGTCCGCGATGGATAACGAAATATAACGCTGCAATGATCAATCTCAAAAAACTCACAAGCGAACATTCCTGTTCAACTCTCCTTCACATGTGTGAAAAACAGGAAGTAGGGGTACAGGAACTATGGATACAGTTCAGCTCCCTCTTGGCCAATGGGAGGCCAGCGGGGTGGGATGTTGGGAGACAGTCAATGAAAGAGCAACTCACTCATCGTTTGAATTTTTGTATGGCGAATTTGGCGCTTTTCATAAAAAGAGGGTGTTTTCGTAAACAGAGGACAAAAATTTAGGAAAATGTTTTTCGTAACCTGGATTTTTCGTGTTCAGAGGTTTTCATAAGTAGAGAGCCACCTGTATCTGGAAGGTTTGCAACACTGATTTTAAAACATCATGATTTTCATCCACGACTTCATATTAATAGGCAAATCAAATTTTCTGATTGTGAGATGTCCCATGTCACGGAATCAACCACATAGTGATGCTCTAACAGGGCCACACCCTGCATCCATTTGTGTTTTTCTCTCTTTGTCTCTTCGTTTCTCTGTCTCTCTGAAACAATGGTCATCACCTACTGACTGACCGACACTCTTTGTGATCCTTCCACTATGGGACATTCGACCCACAGATCCCCAAGTTTACTTTTAATCTGCATCCTGAACTTCATGAATTCAATTTTGTTTTGAAAAATTCTAATTCCATATTTTGGTCTCTTTTCTCCTTTCTTTGTCACCAAGAAAACAGCATACTCTCATTCAACAGTCAGCATTTTGTATTGTTGTTGTTATTGTTGTTATCACGGTGCTAATAAAACATTAAAATTACCCTACAGATTACAATACGAGACCTCAGTCAGGCAGGGCGTGACATCACGCAAGAAATCTTGTCTGGAAAATGGGCCACGTTGACATCCACCCCTCATGTAAGATTAACTTTAAATGTAAATGTTCACATTCAGGTTTCATTCTGGCATCTCTTCTTATCCAAAGGTTCAAATATTGCCATGTTTAGCGGCACTAGCTCCAGGCTCATATGCAGCCCTGCCCCTGAATCGTTTTTATACAGAAACTCTGTTTTGAACACATCTATGCAGCATTTGGTTTAGTATTATGATTAATTTGTGTAATTCACATCATTGTCCAGGATGTTCCTGCTGCTCAGGTGGTTCCTGCGTCTCCAGAACAAAGCCGACACACCATATCGAACCCATTACCCTCCACATCTCCCGGTCCTACAGCTGTCCTTGCTGAACTGACCACAAATGACATCATGGATGCCACTCTATATACGGAGAACAATCCCCAAAAGGAGGAGCAGGAGGAGGGGGAGACAGGGGAAAAAGAGCCTAACACTGCCCCTCATGAAAAGCTCTGCACCTACATGAAGAACGCTGAGGCTGAAATAGAGACTTTCCCATGTGTCAAGATGCTGCTATCTGAATCCACCTCTATTGCGTCACCAACCAAAGAGGAAACAGTACCTGCAGTATTGGTTAATAGGGACAAAAAATCTTGTGAGGTTAGACTCATTCCCACCCCAACACACACAGACACAGGTGTTTTAGAGTCAATGAACGTCTTGGAGGTGCAAGGTTACCATCAGGAGCCCAAAGAGCGACAGGATGAGAAACTTGGAGTCGGACCGGAGTTGGTTTCTGAAGCCGAGGCAGCTGAACTTCAGGAAACTGAAACAAAAACGCCTGCATCAGTATTGCAGGAGGAAGACCAAAGGAGAGTGGAGATAAAGCTCACTCCAGGTGAGGAGACCACGACGCAAGGTGAGTTGCCACTGAATGGAATATTTTTATCTTTAACTCGAAAAATGAAAATCAGAAAAGCAAGTGAGTTCAGGGAGCAGGATTTCCATATTTATTTCTGCATTCATGATTCTTAAGCATATAAAAGTGGACGAAGTTTATTGTGAATGATTTCAGCTGTTGAACTCTACTGCGTTGACCTCTCATGTTCTTTGTGTGATCAGCTGTTCTGATTGAGCCTGACAGGAAGGAGCTGAAGAAATTTGATTTGAATTATAAAGGAATTAGAGACGTACTGGATGCCTGTAAAGAGGTTTGTGACCTCAAAAAAATATAACACCGATTACAGTTGACTCTGTGCTGTGTGAAAAAACACCCATCGCTCTCACCAAGGATCCTGATCCCTGCTTCATTTTTCCAGGTCCCTAACATTCAAGTCTTTCTGATTCCGTGTCCAATCAGCATTCTAGATCCCTACTCCTGATTAATACTTTAATTGTTTATGTTATAACTTGAGATAAGATAAGATTAGATAATGCTTTATTATTATTATTATTATTTTTCCCGGAGGAAATTTCGGTTAGGTCATATTTTTACGACGTGAAGCAGCGCCACCTAGGTTGTTGACGGAGTCAAGTTACAAACAGAAAAGAAGGCTCAAATCAACAACGCACAAACTGCTATAAAATAAATACATAAAAATTCTATATTTAAAAGTACCCAACACAGACTCAGTAAACAATATAATAATAATAATAATAATAATAATAATAATAAAAGTAATAAAAATAAAATGAGGGGGCAGATTATTGTGAGCCTACCCATACCCCTGGTAACTGTGAGCATTCTCCATGTCCCTGGTGTCCCATGTTCCTGATACCCTGTTTTCCTGGTGTCCATATTCCTGGTTTTCTGTGTCCTATATCCTACATCCCTATTGTCCAGTGTTCCATGTCCCATGTCCCTAGTGCAGTGCTTCTCAAATAGTGGGGCGTGGTGTGATGCCTGGGGGAGGGCGTATGGCCTTGGAGAACATGCTTTTCTGGAATAGTGTACAATAATTAAGTGTAATTGCACCTCCACTCCAGTAGTTAGCAGTGGCGCTCTCATTGTCACCCTATGGTATGGTGTAGCGGTTTTTCGCACGAGCAAACGACACGAAGTGTAGTAAACAGTTATTAAAAACGAGGACCGCATTATTCGCCACCCCAGTTCTCCCCAAGCCTCCCCAGCAACTGCCTTAACCTGTAGATGTCGCTGTAACCTCTCCCAGCAACTGCCTTAGCCTCTAGGTGTTGCTGTAACAAAATAGTTTCTTCTTATTCTCCTTTTGGCTTTTTCCCTTTTTTCGGTCAGCACTATTCGGCACCCAGTTCTTCAACATGCTATGATTCGCTGTGGCGACCCCTGGAAAAAAAGGGAAAAATCCAAAAGGAGAAGAAGATATTTTGTTACAGTGACATCTAGAGGCTAAGGCAGTTGCTGGGAGAGGTTACAGCGACATCTACAGGCTACGGCAGTTGCTGGGGAGGACTGGATGCCAAAAACCTCCCCTCAAGAAACAACACGGAAAAATTTCTAACAGGAACGAAGAGAAAGGTGGAGAGAGGCGGAGATATTAAAACATAAATAAGTGAAATGAGTTTAAATAAGGATGTATTTATTTAATTTCAGGCACATTAAATCTTTTTCTGTTACAGATTTAAAAATGTTAATGAAGTTTTTCTTTATTGTAAGTAGAACTATATTTCTTTTTTTTTGTTTATAATATTAATAAAAATACACCGTTATGCGGAGGTGTACTAATAACAATTTTATAGACAAATAATACTATTTATAGTCGCTCGTGGGACGGTGGGGGGCGTGAAATGTTTTTTTTTCTTCCTAGAGGGGGCGCCACAGAAAATAATTGAGAAGCACGTATTCCGTGCCCCATGTCCCTGGTGTTCTACCTTCTTGATGTCCAATATTCCCGGTACTATTCCATGTCCCATATAAATGGTAGTCCATATCTCAGACACTCTACGGTCTCTTAGTATCCATTGTCCCATCTGCCTGCTGTCCAGTATTCTATTTGTGCTCTGTGTCCCTGCCCCTCCATCTCTCTTTTAGATCAATACAATTTTAATTGGCGGTTTATTGTACTTTTAACACTCAGACATTCCCCTATCTACCCCAGCAGTAACTCTTAAGAGTGAATTAATGCAGTATTCATAATTCAGAGCGATCGCGACTGGCGGTTGTGATAAACATGAATGACTCTGTGTTACTTCTGAATTCTTGATTTGAGACTTTCTTTATAAATTCATGTTTTGCATAATCTTTTCATGACCACTGATTTTTAATGATTTATTTCGAAGCCGGAAGAAAAGAAGATTGTTCATGAACTGGTTTTTGTTGCGGTCCAGCCTGCGGAGCCTTGTCCAGCGACCTCCCCGTGTCCTGGGAACACGAAAGTTTTTCAGGAGGAAAAAGAAGACAAACTCAAGGAGCAGAAATATCAGTATAAAGAAGGTGGAAGCAGAATATAACCTGTTGTTTGAGCTGTAAGGGTGTTGACAGACTTTTGGAAGGTTATCCGTGACATTTTTATTCTTTCTGTTTTTTAGAGCACTTAAAACCCACTAATCAGGAGAAGAGGAAGAGGTACGATCGGGAGTTCCTGCTTAGTTTACAGTTCACCAGTGCTAGCACATGCAAATTTGAGGGCCTTCTGCACATCCCAGAGGAGGTTCTCGGCAAGGTAGACGGAATGTACTTATTGATCTTCTTCTTTTACTTTCGGCTGCTCCCTTCAGGGGTCGCCACAGCAAATCATCCGCCTCCACCTCACCCTGTCCTCCGCATCTTCTTTTCTGACTCCAACGACCTTCATGTCTTCCTTCACCACATCCATAAATCTCTTCTTTGGTCTTCCTCGAGGCCTTCTGCCTGGTAGTTCCAACCTCAGCATCCTACTGCCAATATACTCACTATCCCTCCTCTGTACATGTCCAAACCATCTCAATCTAGCCTCTCTGACTTTGTCTCCAAAACATCTTACGTGGGCTGTCCCTCTGATATACTCATTTCTGATCCTATCCATCCTCGTTACTTCCAGAGAGAACCTCAACATTTTCATCTCCGACGGAATGTACTTATTGATATGTACTTATTGATATCTAATATATTTATTTTTTGTAATTTCTATAGCTGTGTCCTTTTCTGAGCATGTTTAATCCAATGTCCTCTGAGTCCAATTTTTCTTTTTCTCGAATGAACTGTGGGCCTGATTTTATACCTTCCTTCATTCATCTGTGCACAGCGCCCCCTGTGTGTTGAAAAAAATGGTGCTGCTGGTTTTCGCCCAGATGGTTTTCGCCAAGGTGGTTAGAGTTAGCGGTGGCGTAGTGGTTAGCACGTCCGCCTCACAGCAAGAAGGCCCGGGTTCGATTCCCGGCCTGGGCGTTTCTGTGTGGAGTTTGCATGTTCTCCCCGTGCTTGTGCGGGTTTCCTCCGGGTGCTCCGGTTTCCCCCGCAATCCAAAGACGTGCACTGTAGGTTAATTGGCCGTTCTAAATTGACCGTAGTTTCTCTCCTGCAGCGGCACTGGAACCCAGTCGTATCGGCACTTGCCCTTCCATTGGATCCTTCCGGTGGCGCCGAGACAGGGGGGGACTTGCTGCTTGGGTAACAGCCTGTCCCTCATTACTCCCTACCCAGGCTCTGTGCACTGGGGGGTATCACCAGTCGGGATACTGGCCAGAGCGCAGCCATAGTCCTTCGGGACTGACGGAGGCCTACGCGGTTAGAGTTAGCGTGAGGGTTCAGGTTAGGGTTATGGTTGGGGTGAAAACCATCTAGGCGAAAAACACCACCTGGGCGAAAACCATCTAGGCGAAAACCATGGAAACCCTAAAAAAAAAATAAATAAACAGCGAGTAGTGTTGCAAACACTCAGATATCTGCCTCAGAGTTTAATATTGTGGCTCAGCTGTGCAGACGGATTCATTCTTCTATTCACGAGAAATTGGTGCGCCAGCCATTTTGTTTGATATTTTGTTTTTGTTGTGTCTCAGCCCCCAGGGCTGCATCAGTCATCTCAGCAGGGTCAGTACAAAGAGGTGAGCAAGATCATCATCAATGTGTCTCTGAACAGTAATGTACAGCTGAACAAGGCCAAGAATGCCTGGAAACCAGCAGTGAAGAAATCCCACAGAGACGAGGATGATCCTGAATCGGTCAGCACCCAGGAATTGCTCCGGAAAGTACGCAGCATCCTGAACAAACTCACGCCACAGATGTTCAAGCAGCTCATGAAGCAGCTCACTGAGCTCACCATCGACACCGAGGAGAAACTTAAAGGCGTCATTGACCTCATCTTCAAAAAAGCCATTTCCGAACCCAGCTTCTCTGCCACCTACTCCAACATGTGCTACTTCCTTAAGGGGGTGAGTCACCACATTCTGCCACCAATCTCTTAGTTTGTCTTTACAATTAACTTAATATATATATTTTTTGTGTGTGAGCTATTCCACCTCGATTTCTGACGGAATTTGCCTGCTGTAATAACTGAGAAGCACCACAAGAGGGAGACCTAACATATCCTGAATATATACAGTAGTTTCTCTCCATCACGTCGTGTCTCGGTACGCGTAATACTGCTCCATCTAGTGGCCTTTTCTAATATCACGCATATGTGTGTGTGGTTCGGCTTTAATGATATTGTCAAGGCCTGAGGCTACGTTTAAATATTTTCTTGGTAGTTCTTTTGCACTGCTGAACGGATCATCCTGAAATTTTACATGCACATCTTCTGGGGTCTGTAGGTGTGCATGGATACATTGACCTTTGAACTTGTCACAATGACCTCAATTCATTGTAATTTTTCTGAACCACTTAATCCTAACTAGGAACAACGGAAAGGCTGGTTTCCATCTCAGCTCTGGGTGAGAGCAGAGTACACCCTGGACAGCTCGCGAGGGTATCACAGAGCAAAAGTGACCTTGACATTGTAAATTCCGTCTGGGTAATTTTGAAAACATTCACCCTATAGGGCGATGGACTCACTGGACAGGACCGTGTGGCGGTCGAGGTATCTGAGCAGGCGGACGAAAGTCCGAGTCTTTCACTCCCTTGTGCTCCCTGTCTTGCTCTACTCAAGTGAGACATGGACGCTCACGGTTGAGCTTGGACGACGACTGGACTCCTTTGTTACGACTTCCCTTCGCCGCATCTTCAGATACCACTAGTGGGACTTTGTTACGCATTGTTTGAATTTTTGAATTGCGCGTTTGGCACTTTTCGTAAAAAGAGGTTGTTTTCGTAAAAAGAGCGCTAAAATTTCGGAAAATGTTTTTCGTAACCTGGATTTTTCATATTCAGAGGTTTTCGTAAGTAGAGGGCCGACTGTATATATCCTTCTAAGATCCTCATATTAGAGCCAGTAGGCATTATGTACTTTTTTGCCAGTCTCCTTGTTTGAAGACATTGGTCAAGTTCAGTTGGTGAGGGACAGAAGCGGAGTGAAGAAATGAGAAGACACAACATTAATTTTGAGTCTCAGGTGGATATTAAATGAATGGCCTACTTATGCATTGGAAGGGTTTGACATAGTTTAGTGTTGAACATGATGAAAGAGGCTCAGCATTTTAAATCAAGTGTGTGTGTGTGTGTGTGTGTGTGTGTGTGTGTGTGTGTGTGTTTCTCACTCAGGTGAAAGTGCCTGTCTCAGATAAACCGGGAGTCACCGTGAGTTTCCAAAAACTGCTGCTAAATTGCTGCCAGAAAGAGTTTGAGAATGAGAAAGACGATGAGGACGAGGAGATCAAGCAGAAGAAGAAGGAGCTGGATACTGCCACAGAGGTGCACATGCGCGCACACACACACACACACACACACACACACACACACACACACACACCTGCAATAATAGTCTTTCATCAGAAATAATCAAAATAAATTGGATTGTTTATTTACACATTCAGAGGCAGTGGTGGCCGACTGGTATAGGCGCTGGATCTCTGATCCTAAGGTTGGGGGTTCAAGCCCCACTTACCACAGGTCACTGTCTATGGTGTGAGGTTCATGTAAAAGAACCATTGCTGACTTTCGACAAGAGGAGCCGCAAAGCCGTCAGCATGTTTCCACCCTGTGATGACCTGGCGAGCCGTCCAGGGTGTACTATGCCCTCGCCCGGAGTCTGCCGGGAATGGCGCCAGCCTCTCCGCGACCCTAATTAGGATTAAGCAGTTACAGAAAATGATATACACATTCGTTTACAACATCACACATACATTTACATATAGCGCACACTTATTTAATGAATAATGCATGTTTAAAGCCGGTGAGAGCTATAAATCATTTCAACCAATCAGATTAAAGGATGTATAGAATGGAGCACTGTGGTTTGCCTGTAGGATAAAGTTCGGCGGCAGTTGAAAGAAGAGCTGGAGGAAGCAAAGGTCAAAGCCCGCCACCGTTCCCTCGGCAACATAACGCTTATTGGAGAGCTGTTTAAGCTAGAGATGCTGTCGGAGCGCATCATACATAACTGCATCATCAGAATACTGAAAAACCACAACGAGGAAAGTCTTGAGCGTCTTTGCATACTGCTGTCTATCATCGGCAAGGACCTGGACTGGAACAGCAAAGTAGCACACACACACACACACACACACACACACACACACACAGTACTAACACACTTCTCTGTCGTGGCTGATTACGCAATAATCATGAGACTTATCAATAACGAGATTTGTTGCCAACACTTAATAATCGATTTTTATCGATTTTATCGATTCATTGTTGCAGCACTAAGTCGAACCCCGCTCAGTCGCATCATTCCTCATCATCATTCATCTTCATCACCCCTGTTCCTCCTCATCACTTTTCTTCCAAAAAATCCACCCATTCTGGGACATTACAGATTACAACCTCTGACATAATCTCCAAAATTCCACAACATCTACAGTCTGTCACATACCACTATTGAAATAAATCTGTTCCAGCATCTTCCATGCAGTGCTGCCTCACAACCACAAGAACACCTGGTGGACATGCACTGAACTGCGGGCAAACATTCCACATTTCCGCAGGAATTTTCTAGTTTTAGTTTTCTTTCTGTCAGTTTTTCCTTCTTTTTTTTTTTTTTTTTTTTTTAAACCCACCCTCAATTACTTCATTACTTCTTCCTGTTCATCACTACTACACTTCTTTATTACTCCTTCATCACTCTTCTTCATCACCGCCTGTAATTATCATCAGTGTTCCCAACTTGGACGCCAGAAGTTGCTTGCTTCACCCGATGTACAAAACAATCCCAATTCTGCTCTTCACAATTTCTGTCCCTTGTGCACTTATGCTGCTAAGTGCACTTTTAACAAGTGTGCACTAGAGCTTATTGTCAATATTAAGACAAGGCTACACACAACACACACTACTAATACTCTGTCATTTGACATGTTGGAGTTAATAATGTTCTTGAACTTATTTAAAATTCATCCCTTCTGCAGTGTGTGCTAATTAAATTTGTGTCTGTTTGCATTCGTATGTGTGTGTGTGTGTGTGTGTGTGTGTGTGTGTGTGTGTGTGTGTGTGTGTGTGTGTGTTGTAGAATGATATGGATCAGTACTTCCACAAAATAAAGACATTAGTAGATGAGAGAAAATCCTCAACAAGGCTCCACTTCATGCTACAGGACATGTTGGAATTGAGAAAAGTAAACATTTATGTTAAACTTTATGTTTTAATTGTATATATAATATAATTTTGAGTTATATATATATATAAATATATAAATAAATATATATATATATATATATATATATATATATATATAAAATATAATATATATATAATATATAATATAATATATAAATAAATAAATAAATAAATAAATAAATATATATATATATATATATATGTAAATAAATAAATAAATAAATATATATATATATAAAACACCAATGGAAAGAACTTCAAAATAGATGTCCAATTATACTTGGATAATATTTCTGTGATAAAAATTAAGAATGTCATCATATTTTAAAAATAACAAAACAATACTAATTTGGTACTGGAAAACAATAGAGGGGCAGTGGTGACCCGGTGGCATGGTAGGGTGAGGGATTACTGATCCGAAGGTCAAGGGTTCAAGCCCCACTATCACCGCGTTGTAACTTCCTGTTCCCAAAGTGCAGCTAACTCGGTTATGACAGGCTGGCCATGTCTCCCACTGTCTCTGGCGAGAGGTTCATGTGGAAGAACCACTGCTGACTTTCATTAAGAGAAGATTGTATAGCCGTCAACATGTTTCTACCCTGCAATGGCCTGGTGAGCTGTCCAGGGTGTACTTTGCCTTTGCCCGGAGTTGGCTGAGCTGGGCACCAGCCTCCCTGTGACCCTAATTAGCATTAACATTAGTTCAGAAAATGAATGAATAATGAAGGAATGAAAGCAATCTATTTAATGTAAAACCTATAACCAATATCTATCCGTAATGTGGTGCATACGTCTATGTATGGATTTTTTCTGGGTATTCAAAATCTCATCTCATCTCATCTTCCGCTAAGTCCAGAGTCGGGTCGCGGGGGCAGCAACCTAAGCAAAGAGGTCCAGACGTCAATCTCCACAGCCACTTCCTCCAACTCTTCCGGGTTGTAGAAGTCTCCTAGTGCGAGGACCAGTAGGCCGACGAGCTTGGGGTTGAAAGTCAAGGGTTAAAAAATGAGCAGATAATTTTTGGTTTAGTTTATGTACAAAGGGATCGCATACTTTACTCTGGTTTGGATTAATATTCAGAGTGGTACAATTGGGAACAGGATTTCTGCCTTTCCCTGGTGTTTGTGTTCAATTTCGGTCATGTCCTTGTGATGATGTTACACCATTCCTACCTTTGATCCCCTGTTCTGTTGATCTCTCCTCCATGCGTACAGAATAACTGGATCCCTAAGCGAGTCAATCAGGGCCCAAAAACCATTGATCAGATCCATAAAGAGGTGGAACTGGAGGAATACCAGGAACAGATCAAAGTGCAGCAGCTTCAGTCCAAGAAAAATGCAAGTCGAGGAAAAAGAGGCAAACGGAATCTTTCTCAGTATGAGACCTTTAGCATCTTGCCCATGAGCAGCAAGAACAGGCCCAACAACACATCGCACTTCGACAACAGCACCAAGGTACTG
Organism: Plotosus lineatus; assembly: GCA_024760905.1. Classification (NCBI taxonomy): domain Eukaryota; kingdom Metazoa; phylum Chordata; class Actinopteri; order Siluriformes; family Plotosidae; genus Plotosus; species Plotosus lineatus. The sequence goes on from CM045751.1 coordinate 15,525,749, forward strand.
AAAGCTCAAGACCTAAAAAAATAAACCTCTCAAGTTACGATTATTTTTTTATTTTAGAAATTGAAAATAGATTTTAATTGAAGCTGAATACTAAAAGCTGCTCAGTCCAAACTACCTTAATGATCCACGATTAACATGAACTACTATCTGCTACCGTAACCCTTGACCTGCGGTTTGTTTAGGTGGTGAGGCCAGAGTGTTATAGAGAGTGTTTGATTGGACAGGACATTTTTTTGGAAATGATTAACTGGAAAGAAATTCGACAAAACAGTCATTAAAACAAAGAAGTAAATACTGGTTTATTTGTGTCCACATTGCTATACATTTTGATTTTATGTCATTTTTACTGTAAAACGTGACTCCTCTTTCCATCTCATAATAGTACCTGTCAGATTTTGTTAATTTTCCACACAGTAGTAAGATGTTGTGAAGTAAGTTTGTGCTTTACAAACTTTGAGTTTTATGTCTTGTTTAGTTCCTGGGTTATGGACATTTCTATTTTGAACAAAACTGGCAATGTGATAGAAATCCGCGATAGTTTGCATGCTGTACATCAGAAACCAATGAAGACCGAGAAAAGGGTTTTGCTAGTTTATCTTTATAATCCTGGAAAAAACAAGAAATATAATTTACATATTCTTTGCTAAAATAATTGGTGAGGTTTGAAAAATAGATTTTTCTTTCTTTTTAACCAAAAAAAAAAATTAAACAAAATCCTCTATGTTCTGCTTGTTTATATACTATGTGCTAACCCATTCACAGCATATTGAAAGACTTACACGCAAAAAAATATCAGTCAAATAATGACAAATTATAAAATTTGTTAGTTAGATCATTATAGTTAAAAAAAGTTTCTTTGCTAATAAAAAAAAAAAAAAAAAAAAAAAAAATATATATATATATATATATATATATATATATATTAAATAAGAGGACCAGTATAGTGACAGTGTAACCAGATTTCCAAAATACTCAGAAGTACCATGGCAGATTTAGTTCAAATATATTAATTGCTCGCCTGTTTAAAATGTCTACAGCTGTCTGTCTTCCTTTCGGCTTTTTCCCTTTTACTCGGGAGTCGCCACAGTGAATCATCTGATTCGCACGTTTGATTTGGCAGAGGTTTTTACGTCGGATGCCCTTCCTGACACAACCCTTTTTAGCAAGGGACAGAAACACGCTGACGACTTTTCAGCTACTCTTTACGAAAGTCAGCAATGGTTCTTTTACATGAACCTCTCACCATAGACAGTGAGAGACATGGCCCGCCTTTGATAACCCAGTTAGCTGCACTGGGAGGGGGACAGTGACAACCTTGTGGAGAGTGGGACTCGAACCCCCAACCTTTGGATCAGCGATCCAGTGCCCTATACCACTAGACCACAGCTATGTAAATAATAAGTTAGCAAAAGGTGCACTTATTGCACTTATTAGTGATTTCTATTATGTGTAAATTACATTCATCATCATTGTTCATTTCTAGAACCACGTAATCCTAGTTAGGGTTGCGAGGAGGCTGGCGCCCATCCACATTCTGTTGTCATAATGCGCCTTTAGAATGGGTGAGATAACAAAAACTAGTTCAAGATATGAGATTTTGTACTCTTCCCCTAAAAAAGACAGTGGACTAATTGGTCTAAAATAATGTAATGAATACTCTTCGCCTGTAGGCAGAAGCAGATCGTCAGTTGTTGACTGCCTTTTACTTGAAACAAGAGAATTAGTGGATGATGGCAGGTGGTGGTGATTAGAAAGACAAAACAGGGACCGTGATGGAAAGGTTTTTGAAAAGGAAAAACGGCAATTCCTAACTGGTCAAAGATTGACAAAATTCAGACCCAGACGAAAGGCCTAGTATGAGTGGCAGTCAAAAGAAAGCAAAGACGGTGAAGTCGAGCAAAGCCTCTAGCGCGAGGCAATACTGTACAACGAAAGCTATCTGTCATTTGGATTCACCTTTACTGGAGATGAAACTATATCCATTCTGCTGTACCTGGTGTGTGGTGAAAGGCTATCCAACAATGGTATGATGCCAAGAAAGCTTAACCGCCATCTCCAAACAAAACACCGTTCACTTCAGAACAAGAATATGGAATTTTTGTTTGCCTGGGTGAACACATGGACAGCTTTCATGAGAAAAACCATAAAGGTAAATGACAGTGCCCTAAAAGCTAGCGACCACGTTGCTGAACTTGTAAAAATCTCACACTCTAGCAGAGATATTCAGACTGTCTGCCTGCAAAGCCAATGTGAATGAGATGCTCAGACATGAAGTGGCGAAAGAAATAGCTAAAGGCCCTCTCTCAGATAACCTGTGGGGCCGGTGGTGTAGTGGTTAGGGTGCTGTGCTCATGATCGGGAGGTTGTGAGTTTGGATCCCACTGAGACCCTCACTGTGCAAAGACCCCTGGGCAAGGTCTCAACCACAAGTATGCCTCTGTTTACCCAGCAGTATAAATGGGTACCAGTAAACATATACTGGGAAGGTCACCTGCGATGGACCAGCGTCCCATCCAGGAGGAGTTGAACTCTGAGTTGCTTCACGCTACGGAAACCTGGGATAAGCACCGGCCTGATGAGCCACTATGGCTCGTGTGTAAAAAGCCCAACAGAGTTTACCTTTACCTTTTACCTACAGTACTTGTTTACCATGAGAGATTGCAACTTGTTGTAGGCAGTCACTCACTGAAGCGTAACTTTAATCCAATGTCCACTCATGCTGTGTTCTGTTTTTTGGTTATTTTTGCAAACAACAAGGTAGTCATTTTGCAAAATAAACAAAACAAAAATCCCCAAGTTATGAATTGTGAGGTTTTCCACATTGTTCAATTTTCTCTGTCTCTCTGTCATGTGAGCAGCACCACTCCCTTCCGCAAACAAACACAACGTGGAAGAGAGAAAACTCATCATCATCATTATCATTTTCTGTAACCGCTTCATCCTAATTAGGGTCGCGGGAAGGCTGGTGCCCATCCCAACTCAATGCATTCTTTTCATTGGATGGCTGGTTGCCTGGGTCATGGAAGGACCCCCAGACAGTATTGGGAGATCAGCTGGAGGTCATGTGCATCCTTTAGATAGATAATGGTATTTATACACAGCCTAATGCACTAAAAAGTCAACAAAATGCAAAGAAAATTTGATTTTATCTTTAAGAGAAAGCGGGATAATGAGCAAGTTGAGGAACAGAGAGCAGAAAGTTTAGAGGAAGGACATGGAGCAGGGAGGCTATGTAGTAAACCAGAGATGGGCCATGAATGGCTGACAGTGTTACTAGACCAGAACAGAACAGTAGGCTGTATTTCTTTTGTGTGTGTAATCTACATTTTCTGTTGATAGAGGCTGTAAGTAAGCTTCTGAAAACACTTTATGTTGAAGTTGTTGTGTTGTTATTGTTCTGATGTTCTCTCCTCGAAAGAAGTACAGGGATACCTCACTACTTCGCGCTTCAATTCATCCGGCTTCAGTGCATCACGGTTAAAAAAAAAAAAAAAAATTAATCGAATTAAAAAATAAGGAAATTAAGGAAGAATAGGGTAAAAAGTTAAGGAAATGCCACAAAAAACAAGGCCCATTATGCAAAAAAAACCCCAAAAAACAAAAATCCCGCAAAACAAACAAAACAAAAAACAACCTAAAATCTCACATCAAAACTAGTTACATTATTGCATTTGTGTGTGCATGCGCATCTGCGCGTGTATGTATGTGTGTCATCTTCTTCTCATGCAATACCATCTGTATGTGTGTATTTATATTTTATTTACATCTTGTGTTTTTAAATGTTTAATTGTGATTATAAGCATTTATCGCATTGAATATGCATTTATTGATATTACATACCCCCCAGTGCAGCCAACTGGGTTATCAAAGGCCGGCCATGTCTCTCACTGTCTATGGTGTGAGGCATGTAAAAGAACCATTGCTGACTTTCGGCAAGAGTAGGCTGCAAAGCCGTCGGCGTGTTTCTGCCCTGCGATGGCCTGGTGAGCTGTCCAGGGTGTACTCTGCCCTCGCCCTGAGTTGGCTGGGATGGGCGCCAGCCTCCCCGCGACCCTAATTAGGATGAAGCGGTTACAGAAAATGAACTGAACTGATATTACATACACATATACATACATGTACTTATATGTCAGTTGGGGGGGGGTCCTACTTCGTGGATTTTGATGGCCGTGTGGGGATCTCGGTCCCAATTAACCGCGGAAAGTGAGGGATCTCTGTACTTTATCTGCACTTTACCTGAAAAGTGTTTTTCGCTTACATATTACATTGTGAGTGACAGCCCTGTTGTGGAGCTTTTGCTTCTGAGAGGGCAAAAACGGCAGACATACAATTGTACGTCCAGCTGCTAAATGTTTCTACCCTTTATTACTAATGTATTAAAACCGGATTTATTTCGACAATAACAAAGTTATTTACAGATAACTGAATAAAAAAAAAAAAAAAAAAAAATTGGGATCTAGACTTATCATTTCCTTGTTTTGATGTACAGTATATGATTCATAATATGTAAGGTACATCTGATATTATGTTATGTTTGATGTTGGTGTATAATATAAAAATGTATATATTTAAACTTGCTTTATAACATACAACTACTTTGTGGAAAATGAACAAAATGTGAGAGATAAGTCTAACAAACTTTATAAATATAGGTCTCTTTGACCAATCTCTGGCTGTGAGTTTTGTGCATTAATATTGCTGTAGTTAAACGTTTGTCTGTCCTTGAGGACCCTTAAAATAATGGGGCCCAATAGCTGCTGCTAGCTTTGCCTGGAATCCTGGTAAGAGCCACACTGCTTAATTTCAATTTAATTTCACTGCAAAAAGATGATTTGAAATAAAACTATATACAGTGGTTTTACACATGTTACATGAAGTTAACCTGTTTGAACTGTTAGAATGTGACGTAAAGATGTTTTTATTTTAGTGGGAAATGCTTGAAATTTGTGAAGTTGTGCTCTAGGTATTTCCTGAACACTTCCTACACCCACACAGAAAACCTCCACACACACTGAACTACAGCAGGCTTGTGATGCTCAGTAAAATAGAGGTTGCATTCGTTTTTGTTTTAATTTCCATAGCATGGCACCATGGATTTTAACAATCAGCTCCTTGGCTCTGGAGCAAAGGGCAGTCAGGCTAAAGAAAGCAGTGGCAGATGTAGAGATGAAACTCATACCAGACAAGGTACAGGTACAGCTACAGTCAAATTTATTACATTATTATTATTATTATTATTATCATCATCATCATCATTTTCTGTAACCGCTTAATCCTGATTTGGGTCGCGGGGAGGCTGGTGCCCATCCCAGCCAACTTCGGGCGAGGGCAGAGTACACCCTGGACAACTCACCAGGCCATCGCAGGGTGGAAACACGCCAATGGCTTTGCAGCTACTCTTTACGAAAGTCAGCAATGGTTCTTTTACATGCCTCACACCGTAGACAGTGGGAGACATGGCCCGCCTTTGATAACCCAGTTAGCCACACTGGGGGTGCAGTGACAACCTTGTGGACAGTGGGACTCGAACCCCCAACCTTTGGATCAGCAATCCAGCGCTCTATACCACTAGACCACCACTGCCCCTATTATTATTATTATTATTATTATTATTATTATTATTATTAGTCGTAGTAGTAATAGTACAGTCATTTGATGTTTTGATCATTTATGTACATATTAACCCTAAGCGCACCTTCAACTTTTGAGCCACACTGCTGATATAGTTTTAATGATTGTGTACTGTGACATTTTACAATCCAAAAAAACCTGTGGTAAATAGTCATTTGTTTTTTTTTTAAGATACTGGACGACTGACTATGAGCACCTTGAACTACTTTTCAGTTCTTCAGCAGTCAGAAACTTTGTCCTTGTTGTCCTCATCCTCACTGGGCTCTAACTGCAGAGTTCCCAGAAGGTAAATCCTCTAAAATATCTACAGTTTGTTTATACAGTATTGGTTATTTTCAGTATTTTACAGATTTTCCATCTGACTTCAATTTTTGGGGCAAGAAAGCATTTTGTAAAATGAAAGAAAAAGAAATGTTTATTCGTAATGTACTGAGTCAAATAGTGGAAGGACCACAAATTTTATTTTGGTGTTCCAGAACAACATGCTGATTTAAAGAATTCTAGACTAATGATGTGTGATATTGTGAGATGTCCATTGCTTACTGCAGCAAACACAGATGGTGGAGGGTCTTTTTTGACCCATGAATGTTGTATGTTGAATGTTCAACCAACTTCCATAGTGCAAGTTTTGTTTTCCCTCTGGGTTGTTTGTGTTGGCTGAAAACAAAGTCATCTTCATTCATTCATTTTCTGTAACAGCTTAATCCTAATTTGGGTCACAGGGAGGCTGGCGCTCATCCCAGCCGACTCTGGGCGAGGGCAGAGTACACCCTGGACAGCTTGCCAGGCCTTCGCAGGGCGGAAACACGTTGACGGCTATGTAGCCTACTCTTGTCGAAGGTCAGCAATGGTTCTTTTACATGAATCTCACACCATAGACAGTCAGAGACATGGCCGGCCTTTGATAACCCAGTTAGCTGCACTGGGGGCTGCAAACAAAGTGTTTTTGCCGACTCATTTCTTTTGAGGTGGTCTAGTGGTATAAGGCGCTGGATCGCTGATCCAAAGGTTGGGGGTTCGAGTCCCACTCTCCACAAGATTGTCACTGTCCCCCCCAGTGCAGCTAACTGGGTTATCAAAGGCGGGCCATGTCTCTCACTGTCTATGGTGAGAGGTTCATGTAAACACCAACATGTCCATTGAAGTCTGCACCAATGACCACTCTTTCACCTCTCGGGGTACTCTGCATCACTTCATCTAACTCACTCCAGAATCTTTCCTTTTCTTCTAGCTCACATGCCTGTGGGGCATAAGCACTAACAACATTGAACATCACGCCTTCAATTTCTAACTTGAGACTCATCACTCTGTCTGACACTCTTTTCACTCCTAGAACATTCCTGACCAACCCCTCCTTCAAGATGACTCCTACTCCATTTCTCTTCCCATCCACACCATGATAAAACAGCATAAACCCTGCTCCTAAGCTTCTAGCCTCGCTCCCTTTCCACCTGGTCTCCTGAACACACAGTATGTCCACCTTCCTCCTCTGCATCATATCAGCCAGCTCTCTAGTTTTTCCTGTCATAGTTCCAACATTCAAAGTCCCTACTCTTTCCTAGATTCATGCTTGTCCTCTTCTCTGTCCGCCTACGGACATGCCTCCCACCTCTCCTTTTTCGACCAACAGTAGCCCAGTTTCCACCAGCACCCTGTTGGTTAACAGCACTGATGGCGGTCGTTGTTAACCCGGGCCTCGACCTGGTATGACATTCATTTTTATGATTCGCATATCAAATTTTGCTGCATGTTTTACGTCGAATGCCCTTCCGAACACAACCCTCTGCATTTATCCGAGCTTGGGACCGGCGTGAGGATGAACAATGGCTTGTGCCTTGTCTCACGGCTGCATTAGCCTTCTGGAAAACCTGAAAACTGCATTTTACCGTGTAAACAAAGGCACATATTCTCATAATGTGGTGTTCAGGGCACTGTCACAGGATAATTACAATGGTACAGAAACTTGCTAGTTATTTGTGAACAGTGGAAAGAAAAGTTCATGAACTTTGTACTTTCAGTATTTCCTGATGACTGTCATCATTGTGTGCAGCCTACATATGCAGATATATTAATAATAATACATTGTAAAGGTTGTCAAAGTAACATGTTAATTCCGATTAATTAATTTGCATTAATTGCATGCTGTGTTGTACTCTGATGCAGTGCTTTTGTAAAATCATTGTGTAAAATGTATAACGGTATGAGAATACAATAAAAAAAAAAAAGTATCATTTGCACTTTAATGATCAAATTCCAAATGAATCCGTGCTTCTTATAAAAGTGCACTACATTAAAAGTACAAAGAAATGATTATCATGCCCTATCTGCATGAGATGTTTTCCTCGGAAATTCAGTTCCACAATGTTCCTGGAAGCTACAGACAGAGCGGAAAGACCATAAATGGGAGGGGGAAGTCAAACAAGACATCCGGTGCTTCTTCTTCTTCCTTTCCTTTCGGCTTTTCCCTTCAGGGGTCGCCACAGCAAATCATCTGCCTCCATCTCACCCTATCCTCTGCATTTTCTTCTCTTACACCAACTGCCTTCATGTCCTCCTTCACCATGTCCATGAATCGTCTCTTTGGTCTAAACAAGACATCCAGTGCATACAATCAAAATTAGCTTTTATTACACGAGGAGGTTGGGAAAGCAGCTTCCTGAAGAACTGTTGAGTGTTTGAGATTATGAACTGTACTTCTTCACTGGAGTCTGTCTAAAAATGAAAATAATATGGATATTATCTTCGACCATTCTCAACAGTTCACAACATTGGTCTGTGCATTACACAGAGAATTTAACAAATGTGCTCTGGATGATGTCTTCAGGATCTGAGTATTACGACTTTCTGATGAGCATAGTCATGTTCTAATGTCTGTTTTGTGAGCAAATTGTGTTCCTTTTAGTGTATTCAGGAGCAGCTTGAGTCGAACCCACAGCAAAGGATACTTGGACCATCAGGACAGACGTGAAAACCAAGACCGAGGAGATGAACACCATGTGTCCAACACGACAGACAAAAGGGAAAGCAAACGCAGGTGCCAACGAGAGCGTACCGCCAATCGAGACAGAGCGGGTAATGCGAAGGGTTTCTACTACGCCACACAGGTTTACTTGTAGAATATGCGTGATGTTGCCACTCATGTAAGCTCTATGAATTTGCCACATTGCCAGACAGATGCACGGGTTGTGAATATTAACTCTGTGACAGTGATTTTGCTCAAAAACATGCACTCCAGAAAATTGTGTGGAAAACTACATAAATTGATGCGATGAAAAGTCTGGAATATCTTTTTATCACATCCTAGCAGAGATGTATTGATGCATAACTGCCATCAAATGCAAGAATTAGTGCCCCACAAATTGATTTTGGCAATGTAGTGCTCACTTCTTATCACGTAGACTACTCAATGTTGGTCAAGTGTAAATTCAACCTGTTTTGTGAGAAAATCTGTTTGCTGGCCGTGGTGGAATAAGACTGTATATTTTATGAATTGTATGAAGTGGGGCCGGTGGTGTAGTGGTTAGGGTGCTGGGCTCATGATCGGGAGGTTGTATGTACAAATGCCACTGTGCTAAGACCCCTGGGCAAGGTATCAACCACAAGTATGCCTCTGTTCCCCCAGCAGTATAAATGGGTACCAGTAAAATTATACTGGGAAGGTAACCTGAGATGGACTCGCGTCCCATCCAGGAGGAGTTGTACTACTAATCGCTTCATGCTATGGAAACTATGGATATGGATCAGCACCGGTCCGATGAGTCACTATGGTTCGAGTGTAAAAAGCCCAACGGACTTTACCTTTTTATTTTATGAATTGTAACCGTTTTTTTTTTTTGTCTTTAAGAAGTAGTTCAATTGGAAATAAATTTGTTATGGATGATGCCCTTACTTCATGCCCTTAGTGAACATACTTCAACTCCAGAAACTATTCCCATCAAGAACAGGCAGAAAAAAGTATGTTCCAATCTCACTGCTAATAGGTAATTCTTTTACATGGACCAAAGAGGTCAAGAAAAAGCGTTCATCAGGTGAGACCATTTTGTAATTTTTCAGAAATGTGTCCAAGATCTCAAGATACCAGCTTCAGAACTGGAGAGTAATAGAGATTCTTTTGCAAAGCCGGTGTAAACAGGAGATGGTTCGATGCAGCTGTGCTTTATCAACCTTTTCACAGCATCTGGAAACATCAAGATGATGTACAAAATCCTTTTCTGGTTTTGCGACACTATGTTTAGTTGACAGAGAAAACAGCTTGTAGTAGATTTTTCCAACTTTTTGATGCTCCCAAAATTCAACATTGTTGGAGTTGTGAAGATTGTTGAGTCACATTCATCATCCGTGTTTATACTTGAGAATAGGTTCCAATGTTAGTTTAAATGTCACTCAGTTTACATGATTCATTAGAACTGTAGTTATTCAGATGAATTTTTCAAGTCATCTTCCTCACTGATATATTATTGCCATATACTGTTGGGACTTTATGCTCAATCTCAGTTGTTGAGTCTTCCTATCAGTTTTTCAGACCTGTGAGTCAGCACATAGCGTTCACCTAAAAAGCTAGCTCATACAACAATTAACTTGTTCATGGTTTAATTGATTCAATAAATTTTCTTCAACTTTAAATTCTGTGTATTTTTCAGAATCGACCCTTTAGGGTCCTTTTACAACCCTATCAAGAGAAGAAACATGTCTGTGTTTTTGAAAGAATAATGTAGATTGTTGTTTTTGGGGTCCTTTGGTGATGTGCTGAATTACTGATCACAAGGTTGGGGGTTCAAGTCCACTGTCAACAGTTGTTACTGCTGGCCCCTCAGTGCAGCTAACTGCGTTATCAAAGGCCGGCCATGTGTTTCACTCTATGGCGGAAGGCTGTAAATGAACAATTATTTACTTCTGTCAATTGTAGCTGCATAGCCATCAGCGTGTCTCTGTCCTGCGTTGGCTTGGTGAGCTGAACAGGAAGTACTGTGCCCTCACCCAGAATCGGCTGAGATGGGCACCAGCCTCCCCGTGACTCTAATTAGGAATAGGTGGTTCAGAAAATGAATGAATGAATCTTGTTTTTTGTTTTAATGACTCAACTATTTGTCTATTTTTGCTTGATATTTTTAGCTGCTGCATTGATTTATGAACCAAGCATTTCACACCAATGTAAATATCCTGGAATGTTCAAACTTTGATATGTAGGAGTTGCCTTTTTAACAGTGAGATTTGGCCCGTCCTCTCATTATATTGCTTGTAGTTATTTCCACTGTTCTGTCTGTAGAAAATGAATAGAAACAAAAATACGTCTGTCTTTCTGGCTTGAACATGAACACCGGCGTACTAAAATGTTTCTAGAAGGTAGTGACATTTTTACAGGATTATAGGGGCCACAGATGACCAATCTCATAAATTATTGATTGCTGTCAAGGTGTAAAAACCATTTCAACCAATTTCACAATCTGCATAAACAGTTAAAGAGCGACCAACCACTGCTTTCATATAATATTAATAATAAAAACCGCATGTAATGCTGTTATATATTGTTTTAATTAGGGACAAGTGAAATGGCTCCAATGCCACCGCTGCCCACAGCAAGTAAACCTGCCCTGAGTGAAGAGGTGCTGGAAAAGAAATCCAGCAACATCATCAAGGACTATCTAGACATTAACAACCTGAAGGTTTATAATAATACAATCATTCTATCCAAAATTATGTACATTGCTCCATTTAAACAGAGTCTGAACTTAACTCTTTCTCATCCTGTAGGAGGCAGTAGAGTGTGTACAGGAGCTGAACAGCCCATCCAAGCTCTTCACATTTGTACGTGTTGCAGTGGAGTTCTCGCTCAATTGTAGCACCGTCGCCCGCGAACATGTCGGCATTTTGCTGCACAAACTGATCAGCACTGACATCTTACCCCCTGAGCAGTACTACAGTGGGTGAGAAATCCTCACACATTCACACACACTGCTGATGAAATGTGAGAACGCTGTTATGTCCGCAGTTCAGACAATGAGATCCAGAATGATTCCCCTGAACAGTGACACCTGAGCGTTTGAACAAAAATAACGCTACGTCCTGTTCACATTTGTGCTTCTCTCTATTCACAAAACTGACCCTGAACTCGTTGACTCATGGATGAGTTGTCTACCTCACATTATTGATTAATCACTGTGTATTAATCCCACCTCAGCAGCACTCATTGTAGTATACAGTGGTACCTCACTTTACGAAATAATTCCGTTCCAGAGCCTTTTTCGTAACCTGCATTTTACATGTAAAACGCGTGAATCGATCCAAGGCTCCCAATACTACCCCATAAACCCTTTAAAAATTATAAAAGTACACCAATTTTGTATGAAATTTGTATGAAATATGTGGTAAAAGTAAAAGAAAATTATTTACCTTTTTAAAATCTCCCGAACCACCCAGGCGACGCTTTAAAGTCTGGGGTTTGCCGGTCTGAAGAACCCCCACCCCCACCCTCCTTCACGAGGTCCTTAAATATGGCGGTTGTTTTTTCCGAAATATTCACCTTCGTCACTGTATCTCCACTTTTAATGCCTTCTTCTGCTTCAATATCATCCTGATTGTAGAGCGGTTTCGGCCATACTCCTTTGCGATTTCACTCAACCGAATCCCACTTTCATATTTTTTTATCATCTCCTGTTTTACTTTTATTGATAACAGAGTCTGCTTCTTCTTTTCAGTCTCACCGGGAATCACTTTCTTGGGGCTCATGATTAATAACCAAAAATAACGCTGCAATAAGCACACCGAAAAACTCACGAATCTCATGAACCAACAGTACGACTCTCCTTCACACGTGTATCGAACAATGGATCGAAGGCACATGAAAAGCATTATATGGGTACAGTACTGTATTATGGAGATTCAGCTCCCTCCTAGCCAATGGGAGGCCAGCAGGGCGGGGTGTTGGGAGACAACCAATGGGAAAGCAAGTTGCGTGTTGTTTGAATGTTTGAATGGCGCGTTTGAATTTTTAAGATGGCGCTTTCGTAACGTGAACTTGTTTTGTATCCAGAGACAAAAATTTTAGGAAAATGCATCTTGTAACCTGAATTTTTTGTTTGGTGGGACTTTTGTAAAAGTGAGGTACCACTGTACATCCAATCTTACACACACACACACACACACACACACACACACAGGAAAAGTGTCTTTAAAAGTGTATACATTTTTATTGAGTTGAGATTATTATTAAAAATTAAAACAGTGATTAATTTGAGGTTGTTTATTTTGTAATAAAAAAAATAAACAATTTGCTTTTAAGGAAAAAATATGAGACACATGAGAATATTTCTTTGTACCCTCTATAAAGTTATACATCTGTGTGTGTGTGTGTCTGTGTGCTTGCACTCTCAGGCTTCAGGAAATTCTGGAAATAGCTGATGACATGGCCCTTGACATTCCTCACATCTGGCTTTACCTGGCGGAAATCATCACACCTGTCCTGCATGAAGGCGGAATCACCATGGGGCCGCTCTTCAGGTACGATTCTTATTTCCGCAGCATGTATTATTTCTGAACCGCTTCATCCTAATTAGGGTCGCGGGGAGGCTGGCACCCATGTCAGCCAATTCCGGGCGAGGGTGGGGTACACCCTGGACAGCTCGCCAGGCCATCACAGGGCCAACCATTCATGCTTACACTCAAACCTAGTGTGTGATTTTTTTAACAGCCAATTGACCTGCTGTGCATGTTTTTGGACTGTGGGAGAAAACCGGAGTACCTGGAGGTACACAAGCATGGGGAGAATATGCAAACTCCACACAGAAACACTCAGGATGGGAATCAAACCCAGGCCTTCTTGGTGTGAGGCAGACGTGCTAACCACTACACCACAGTTCGGCAGCATTTATCCATCATCCTTTCATGTGGACACATCTGCAGAAAGTGTTCCGCTCGTCTGTACCTCAGACCTAAAACATTCCCCTGAAATTTTGTAGTCACAAAACTTTCTCCTGTTGTCTTAAAAATCTCAAATCATTACTGTATATTTATAAATGTTTATTTTTCTGTCAGCTCCAGATAAGCAAGAGAGAAAACGCAGCTCTCAGTAGGTTTAAGACTGAACCGGTGGCAGTGATAACACTCAGTTGTGGTTTAGAACAGTACAGACGTCTGGGGATTGAAACATTATGTTCGTTTATTTATTCAGTTGGAGACATCATAATTGGTGCTCTCTCTCTCTCTTTCTCTCTCTCTCTCTCTCTCTGTGTGTGTGTGTGTGTGTGTGTGTGTGTGTAGAGAGATTGCAAGGCCATTGTTGGCAATAGGAAAGGCTGCTGTGCTACTGGTTCACATTCTCAACCTGCTCTGTAAAGAACTGGTAAGTCTCTCTCTATCTCTCTCTCTCTCTCTCTCTCTCTCTCTCTCTCTCTTCTAAACTTAAAAACAATTGTAGTTGTTCAAGATCTGAAAATGTATCTGAACAGTTTCATTGATATGAAGTGTATTGTTTTTCTTAGGTTATGATTAAGAATAAAATAACATTGTCACCTGATTAGCTCCGCCCTCTCACGGAACTGTTATTGACGCTACACATGTGTAAAATAAGGTTGTATGTCAGGAATAACCTGTAAATGAAAAGATGTCATCATTGTTTAATTTTTAGAGTTGCAACAAAGCCGGAGCTCTGTGGATTGATGCCGGACTCAGCTGGAAGGACTTCCTGCCCAAAGACATGGACGTCAACAAGTTTGTGACAGAGCAAGTTCCCTACACAGCAGTCACTCAACGAGATATCACATGAAAGTGATTTGACTCGGAGTTGACTCTTCTCCAGAAAGTGAATCAGATTTGTGTTTCGGTTTGTTTGTTTAGTTATTTAATACGCCAGATTGTACATTGTTCACTAGTTTTGTGATGTTTTAATAATTAGTGTTGAATAGTCATGTTAGGTAATGCCAGAGTGTCAAATAATGAGGTTAATTTTTGTTTAAGTTTTCTCTCTGAGCTGTTTGAGCCGTAAACACAATTTTTTTTAATTTTTTGTTTTGGAACACTAGTGAGTCATGACAGGCTGGGACCTCTGATGAACTGGGCATCCCCCGTTTGCACAGCAGCATTTCTATCCATCCTCTTGTGCCTCACAGTGCACCGAGTGTGGAGCTTTCAGACGACCAATCAAAGAGCAAAGTAGGAACTGAGAGCGCAAAGGCCATAAATTGAAGGAGGAAGCCAAACAACCCCATAAATTGAAGGAGGAAGCCAAACAACCCCAGCATGTGTTTTAAATGAACGTTTCAGGGGAAGGTGGGAAACCAGCTTCCTGAAAAAGTGTTTTTCTTTTATTTTTTTAATTTAATTTATTTTTTAGGAATCATACTTTGGTGCTCCATTGGTGACTGAAATGAAAAATATAGGTCTTAAAATGGGGATAATATTTAACTGGTAACTGATTCCCAGTTCAAGAAATCTATGAGGCCCGATGTGGAAGCAGAGCCACTAGCATCACCTACAACCTGTCCTACCCTGCACATCATCTCTTCAGGCTCACTCCCTGGGATAGGACATTTAAGATTGTACATACCTGCACCACCGCACTGAAAAACAGCTACTTTCCCAGAGCTGTGAATGTATTAAATAACTCCTCTGCACCGAACCCACCCTAAAACACCCGGCCCCCAGCATTGTTACACTTCTTACTGCCTGTACAATTCAATATAGGTGTAATACATTATGTTTCATTGTAATGTTCCCAGGATAACCTGATTTATTATTTCAGTATATAATTATTAAAACTGCAGTTTCCACAGTGTTCTGCGATGTACAACTTACTACCTCGCGTGCTATATCGCCGTTACTCCAATACATTGTATTGTTTTTCATACTTTTCTACATGTAGAATTTAAATTAGTTACCTTTTTACTTTTGCAAATTATTAACTATTTAGTGTAAATATCAGGGAGTACAAGTATGATGCAATAGCATTAAAGTTTCTTACATCTTGTGTCTTAGCCAATATGAGCGCATCCCTTCGTTGCTTAAAAGTTACCCAGCATTCCCTTTAAACCTCCTGAACTATTAAATACTTTGCTGTTGGATTTTCCTTTGATCAGCCAATCATGTAGAGGGAAATTAGGGTCTTGAATGTTCTGCTCTGTCTGATGATGAATTTGTGGAATCCAAAGTATTTGGAGGTTATTTTGAACCTTTTCCAATCTGATGACCACCAATAGCTTTTTTCTGAATCTCTTTCCACTCTTCTTTGTTTATGCCATGATATACTGTACTTCCATTCTGTGAAGTTTTTTTTAAATAAAGCAGGGTTCTCACTCTCCTCTGATTCAGTTGTCATTCAATTGATTAAAAACACCTGACCCTACAACCCCTGGCAAAAATTATGGAATCACCAGTC
Organism: Plotosus lineatus; assembly: GCA_024760905.1. Classification (NCBI taxonomy): domain Eukaryota; kingdom Metazoa; phylum Chordata; class Actinopteri; order Siluriformes; family Plotosidae; genus Plotosus; species Plotosus lineatus. The sequence goes on from CM045751.1 coordinate 15,541,749, forward strand.
TTGGAGGATTTTCATTGAGTTATTTAATTTTGTAGGAATAAAAGAAGATCACAGACATGACACAAAACTAAAGTAATTTCAAATGGCAACTTTCTAGCTTTAAGAAACACTAAAAGAAATCAAGAAAAAAATGTGGTAGTCAGTTACTCTTTTAGACCAAACCGGGGAATAAATTATGGAATCACTTAATTTTAAGGAACAAACTATGGAATCACCATGTAAAATTTCCATTTCCAAAACTTCACACATGCATCAAATTAGATCTGCTTGTTAGTCTGCAGTTAAACAGGAGTGATCACACCTTGGAGAGCTGTTGCACCAAGTGGACTGACATGAATCATGGTTCCAACACGAGAGATATCGATTGAAACAAAGGAGAGGATTATCAAAATTGATAATGTGGTGATTTGGTGAAACTTGGTGATTACATCATTTTTGCCAGGGGTTGTAATATCCCCTTCATATTTACATGTTAACCCTTGAGGGTCTCATACCTTTGCTAACCAGAGATGTGCAATATTATATGATTTCCCTCAATAAACAAATAAGTCAAACATTTTTACTTGTTTGTTGCAGTGGGTTCTTTTTTATTTACTCTCAGGACCTGTGAAAAGCTGTTTTATTTTTAGGACAATTAAAAATATATAGACTATATGGGGTGGCATGGTGGTGTGCGTAGTGGTTAGCATGTCTTCCTCACAGCAAGAAGGAGTGGGTTTGATTCCCAGCCTAGGAGTTTCTGTGTGGAGTTTGCTCCCCGTGTTTGCCTGGGTTTCCTCGTTTTCCTCCTACAGACCAAAAACATGCACAAATCTCCCCTAGATGTGAAAGGTTGTGTGAGTGTTGGCCCTGCGATGGCCTGGCAAGCTGTCCAGGGTGTACCCCTCCCTTGCCCGAAGTTGGCTGAGATAGGTGCCAGCCTTCCTGTGACCCCAATTAAGATTAAGATGTTCAGAAAATGAATTAGTGAATGATGGGGTGGGGGGGGGAGCACGGACAAAAACATTAACAAACTTTTTAGAGTCACAAAGTGTAGTCTTCATTGCCATGTTCACTTCTAGTTTTACTTTTTTGTTGCAGTTTAACTCTGCTGTGACACCGGGCTCTGAGAAAAAATTTCATAAAGATTTTTGTGAAGAAGAGCTTGTCCCCTCCTTGAATTGCCACCTTATCGTGGTGGAGGGGTTTTGTGCCTCCACTGCTGAGGTGGCAGCCCATAGCTGTGTCCGGAAGGCCACTGGTGCCTGTCATGACGGTAATCCCTGAGCCCAGTAGTGGGAACCTGCGGTGATGGGGACCCTCCAGGTGAAAAAGGAGGCCTATCAGGTCTCATTGGCCTGTGGGACTCCCGAGGAAGCAGACAGGTACCGGCAGGACAAACGTGCTGCAGCCCAAGCTGTCGCCGATGCAAAATCTTGGGCTGAGAGTTCGGTGAGGGCCTGGAGAGCGATTGTTGGTTGGCCTCAGAAAGGTTCTATACCAACATCCAACGCCTCAGGAGGAAGAAGCAGTTCTCCACAAATACTGTCTACAGTGGAAGTGGGAAGCTGCTCACCTCGACTGGGGATGTCGTCAAGAGGTGGAAGGAATACTTCGAGGACCTCCTCATTCCCAGCAACACACCCTCTGTGGAGGAGGAAGACTTTGGGGGTTGGGTGGGGGTCTGCCCATCACTGGAGCTGAGGTCACTGGGGTAGTCAAAAAGCTCCTCGGTGGTTGGGCTTCAGGGGTGGATGAGATCCAGCCTGAATATCTCAGGGCTCTGGATGTTGTAGGGCTCTGTCTTGGTTGACATGTTTGCAACATTGCGTGGTTATCGGGGGCCGTACCTTTGGATTAGCAAACCGGGGTGGTAGACCCTCTTTTTAGAAAAGGGGACTGGAGTCTGCTACAATTATGATGGAATCACACTCTTCAGCCCAGCAGGGAAAGTCTATGCAGGGGTGCTGGAGAGAAGGATCCGAGCTTCCTTTAAAGGGTGGCGGGGTTCTCCCTTAGAGATAGGGTGAGAAGCTCAGCCATCTGGGAAGAGATCGGACTAGAACCGCTGCTCCTCCGCACTGAGAGGAGCCAGTTGAGGTGGCTCAGGCATCTGATTAGAATGCCTCCCGAACGCCTACCTGGTGTGATGTTTTGGTATGTCCAACTCGAAGAGACTCGGGGATCGACCTAGAACACATTAGAGCGATGATGTCTCTTGGATGCTCTGGGAACGCCTTGGTGTACACCCAGAAGACATGGAGCCAACATAAGGTAATATAAGGCCAACACTCACAACCATTCATAGACCTAGTACATAACTTGTGATCCTGGGGGAAACTATAGTGCCCAGAGTAAACCCACAAAAGCACTGGAAGACCATAGAAACTCCCCTCAAAAATTACCTTACTGTGACTCGAACCCAGGAAGGCTGAGAAGTAGATGTACGAACCACTCCACCACCATGCTGCCTCTTGATGGATTGATTTAATCCCTAAATACAGGCCCAGAGCTCCACTAAATATTCACATAAATCATAATATGACAAATCTTCATTCATTTATTTTCTAAGTGGCCTAATCCTTATTAGGTCACAGGGAGGCTGGTGCCCATTTCAGATGACTCCAGGTGAAGACAGGGTACACCCTTCACAGTTCTCCAGACCATTGCAGGGCCAACAGTCATACAAACCATTCACATTTACACCCAGTGTGTGTGTGTGTGTGTGTGTGTGTGTGTGTGTGTGTGTGTGTGTGTGTGTGTTGGCGGGGTGGGGTGGGGTTGGTTGGAACAGCCAATTGGCCTACTGTACGTGTTTTTGGAATGTGGGAGAACATGTGTTCTTTACAAACACCCAATCTAGGAATCGAACCCAGGACCTTCTTGAGATACAGTATGCAGGTTTATGCTATCAGGAGGGATAATGTAACTCATGTAAGCACTCTATGATGGAGTGGAGGTAAGCCGGAAACCACCTCACCATGCACAAAACATCATGCATTGCAATTGATAGGCAGGTTCTACTCCTGTTTGTCAAGAACCGGACGAACACCATCAAGAGCACAGACTTAAATTACAAAGTTGAAAATTAGCATACAGACCAGGTGACCTATGCAAATTGACTACATTCAAGGGATGATTGCTTGATATTATGAGGCCCAATGTGTGCCAAGGATGCCTTTCCAGACACCATTACACGGTCCTGAGTTGTTGGCATGAAGCAGAATGGGTCCATCTATGGATTTATACTTACACTGCCAAATCCGAACCCTGACCAAGCACCCAGCTTCAAGTAATGTACATCAGGTGGATTGGGAGCTTATCCCAGGTGTGAGGGTACCTATTTATAGAGTTCGTCATCCTGCCTCGAACCTGGGATCCAATTTAACCCTGGCTTAATGCTCCAACGTAAAGTGTTTACTGGAAATTTAAAGAATGATCCTGACATTCAGTGATGATACTCAATGATACTGATATTCAGTTACCATTAATCATGGAATTATCCTACTGATAGCAACAGTGGTCAAAGAAATGCATCTTAATCATGAAACGCTACTACAGTATGGGGAAAAATGAGATGTTTGAACAGGAAACTCGTAATTACTAACTTGTATATGAAACACGAGTGCAGTGGTGGTCTAGTGGTTAGGGCGCAGGATCGCTGATCCTAAGGTTGGGGGTTCGAGTCCCCACAAGGTTGTCACTTTCCCCCCAGTGCAGCTAACTGGGTTATCAAAGGCAGGCCATGTCTCTCACTGTCTATGGTGAGAGGCATGTAAAAGAACCATTGCTGTCTTTCGTAAAGAGTAGGCTGCAAAGCCATCAGCGTGTTTCTACGACCTGGAGAGGGATGGGCTCCGCCAGGCCAAATCAGCCCAAGTCTCACCATGAAGGCGCCCCAACAACATCCTCGGATGTTAAGGGATAAGTGAAGTGATATGAAACACGGGTGCAGTGGTGACCTGGTGGTAGGGTGCTGGATCACTGAGTCCAGGTTTGGGGATTCAAGCCTTAATCTCAACAGGTCCCCCTGGTGCAGCTAGCTGGGTTATCAAGGGCCGGCCATGTCTTGCACTGTGATTTCCATGGTTTTCGCCTAGAACAGAGGTGTCAAACTCATGCCACAAAGGGCCATGTGGCTGCAGGTTTTTGTTTCAACCAAGCAGGAGCACGCGCATTTAATCAACCCATCTGAGTCTTCAGGCAGCTAATTGGTCAATCTGTGTGCTCTGTACAGAGACTGACCAATCAACTACCTGAACACTCAGATCAGTTGATTAACTGAGCCAAGTCAGGTGTGTTGCTGCTTGGTTGAAACAAAAACCTGCAGCCACATGGCCCTTTGACACCCCTGGCCTAGATGGTTTTCACCCCTAACCCTAACACTGTTTTTCACCAAGATGGTTTCTCACCTAAATGGTTTTCACCCCGAACCCTAACCCTATTTTTCACCTAGATGGTTTTCGCCCCAACCCTGTTTTTTCGCCAAGATGGTTTTCGCCCCTAACTCTAAAAAATTATTTTGAAAAAGTTGGCGAAAAACACCTGCACCTTCTCACTGTCTATGGTGTGAGGCTGTAAAAGAACCATTGCTGACTTTCGCCAAGAGTAGCTGCATAGCCATCAGCGTGTTTCCACCCTGCGATGGCCTGATGAGCCGTCCAGGGTGTACTCTGCCCACTCCCAGGGTCAGCTGAGATGGTCACCAGCCACCTCGCGACCATAATTAGGATTAGGCGGTACAAAAAAATTAATGAATGAAACACAATGATATCTTGAAATCCAGTCGCATTGGGAGTACGTGCGCGTTCGTGTGTGCCTGCGTGCGCGTTCGTGTGTGGGCAATCAGTTACCTACGCACTGAGGTGCAGATAGATCAGTAGAGTTTCTCAGGCAAATACTTTCTCTCACACACACTCGAGATGTCTGACACGGAGCCCAAATCTGCTCAGGATTTAACTGTGGTGGTGAGTAATTATTAATAATATATTCTATAAAAGCTTGAACAGTAACCTTTCCAAACAGCGCTACCGAAGCTAACTAAGATAGCTAGCTAATTTAAAGGCTACCTGACCGCCGGTAAATCGACAGTATTGAGACGAGTTATGAGAGTTCGAGTTCAGATGTAGGTTTGAACGTGTCATTTCCTGTCAAACTATTTTATTAACGTATGTTTTATCTTTAAAATGTCATGCTTTGAAACGTTAGCAGGTAGCGTTTCCTTGGACGCAAGGAATCAAGGTTGCCAGATTGGTAAAGACGGCACCCATGAAACCGTTTGAACGAAACTGTACTATTTTAGATTTACCTCAAACCGTTGTCTTTAAATGTGTATGCACATTCCTGATTTAGTAACCATACTTAATGTTTTTGAGTTCCCATTTTCGTAATGTTTGTCCCTTCTTGTTGCAAAAAAAAGCGATTAAAAAGTGAATGTTGATGTTCTGTACAGTTCATACTTTTTAAGTTATACGTTTCTTGGCCAGTCACTATTTTAGAATGGAAATCGCTGGCAGTAGTTTTTAGTTTGGCTTGCATCAAGATTCAATTTGAAATGCCCTCGTGTCTTTTCCGGTGTTCGCTTGTTACCATGGAGACAGCTCCGGTGCGTGGGCGTGGAGATTAGTTTCGTGGATTTTTTTGGCTTTTGTATGAGGGTTGGTGACCCCAACCTCCCACACACTTGCTCACACACATTCTCTTACTCACTCACTAACACATCATTGAGAGAGAGAGAGTGTGTGTTTTTTTTTTTTTTTTTTTTTTTTTTTAAATTATTATTTTTTTTCCTGTTCAGGTGCAGAGTTTACTGCAGCAGATGCAGGACAAGTTCCAGACCATGTCTGACCAGATCATTGGAAGAAATATCCTACATTCATGTTCGAGGATGATAGGGGGTTTTAGATGTGAAGTTTAATCAGTCCTGAACCTTCCACAATGTTAAAAGTAGTTATAAACAATAAGTATGATTGTTGGATTCCAGTGTCATTTAGACACAAGGATATTTTTAACCATCACACTTGAAGTGTTTTATTTCTCTTACTAAACACCATCTTTATTTACTTATTAAACAGCAACACGTAATCGTTGTTTGTCCAGCTTATTTATATAAATCAGTGGTTCTTAACCTTGTTGGCGATACTGAACCCCACCAGTTTCATATGCTTATTCACCGAACCCTTCTTTAGTGAAAAATAAAATTATTATTTATTTATTTTTTTTCCAAATTCAAGACACAGGTATATGTTTTTATTGGGGCAGCAAAATGAACCGTGCATTAACGTCACCGTGTTCAAAGAACAAAACCAATACAATGCATGAACCATCACAACTACTTACATTTTTATGTGAGGTGCGCATCGGAGTGTGTGCACACGTGTGTGCGTATTTGTTTTATTTACATCTTATGCATTATTTTTGAATGTTTAATTGTTATTATAAGCATTTATTGTACTAAATATGTATTTATTGATTTTATATGTACATGTACATGCACGTATATGTCAGTCAGCACAGGGTTGATCCTACTTTGAAAATCATGCAGATAGAACGCCGACTAATATCACGTTCCGTTATATATGTGAATCCATGTTGTACATATTCGTCCGACCACTTTCTTTTTTTACTCAACATAGTATGGATTAAAACATTAAGAAAGAAATCACATGACGTACCATCACAACAGTCACAATTTGACTACTGAGCGCACCAAATTTCCTGCAGCACAGATTGGCCAAGCAATGTAGCGTGATCACCTGCAGCCAGTGATGGCCAAGCGGGGGAATGTCATCATGAATATGAGTCGGGTGTGTCTTGACCTCTGCCGAACCCCTGAGACTGACTCACCGAACCCCTAGGGTTCGATCGAACCCAGGTTAGGAACCACTGATATAAATGTTGTGGAGTGTTCAAATTAGAACTTGTTTCATGATATTTGTTACAGCTTGTTGAACCGAGTCCAGGGGCGAAGTGTGTTTCCAGATGGATGACTATGTTTAAAGTGTGTGGGTTAGGGTTATTTGATGGGTTGAATTAGATCCAGCTCTGCCCCTGGACTTTAGGTTCTGCAGCAGAGTCTATCCTGATCCCCCCCCCCCCCCCCACACACACACACACACACTCTTTTCAAAGATGAAATACAAATCTCGTTCTTAATCTCTCAGTTTTTACTGGGGCCGTGGGGATGCTGGAGCCTATTTCAGCTACCACTGAGAAATGACTGGGTGCACCATGAATAGCTTGCCAGACCATCGCAGGTTCAACACTCTCAACCATTCAAACTTCACCTTGGGTCAGTTAGCCTGATGTGCATATCTTTTGGATTATGGGTGGAAAACCCAGAGTACCCAGAAGAAATCCATAGAAGAGCTCATACAAACTCCACACAGAAATGGCCTAGGTGTGGGACATGAGCCTGGTACCTTCTGCTGTGAGACCGATGTGTTAACCATTTCACCTCTTTGTTGCCTGAATGACAAACCTCACAGCTTTTTATCAAAACATTGCCAAAATTAAAGTATAAGCCCTGGGTTTACCCAACTGCTACAAACCACTGATGCTGGAGCCGTCTTCCTTGCATAATAAACATTTCCTGACAGAACTTGTTTAAAATTTGCAGGAAAGTCCTGGTTACTATTGAAACATTAACATTAGTAGAAGTGTGTTATAATAAATCAAGCAGTGAATTGTAGTGGTCAGAGATGCTGTTCTAGGAAATTTAATCAACACCTGATTGATTGATTGAACGCACTTTAAGATTCTCCTTAATCAGTACACTCGATGAGATGAGCACTCGCATCGATGACTTGGAGAAGAACATCTCGGACCTCATGACTCAGGCAGGTGTGGAGGAGTTTGAGGGAGAGAGCAAAATCGGGGATGCGTCAGGAACAGCTTGATGAAGGCGAAGAACCACGAATTGAATAAGTGCATGAGGTATCAGTCATACAAGCTATGGTTTTGATGTGTGTGTTGGGAAGTGCAAGTACTATTTAAAATTTTAAATCTCATTTGAAAGGGAAAGAATGTTTTTTTTTTTTTTTTTGCAAGCAGTCTGACTGGAATATTCTTTTACCTCTATTCTTAGTTCCTGTAGAGCAGGGGTTCCCAACTGGTGGGGAGTCACGTAGCCTTGTTAGAAGTAGCTTAGGATAACAATATAGTGGTTATATCATCCACTGCATGATTCACCGATATGCTCTCACCAGTAAGACTCTTCCTTCCTTTCTGCTGGAAGTGCTTGAATCTGTAATCAAAATTGTAAATTATGTGAAGACTCAACACTCACCAAATTAAAGAACTATTCAAAGACGTGAATGCCGACCACGAAGTCCTTCTCTTCTACACAGCAGGACGTTGGTCGTCAAAAGGCAACGTTAATCATGTCTTTGAAATGAAAAATTAAATAAAGCTTTTCCTGAAGATTCAAAAAAGGCGATATCTTCTCATTCACCTCGAAGATGAAGCCTGGAATAAAAGGGTTGTGTACCTGGTGAATATTTTTGACCAGTTGAACAAGCTCAATATGAAGCTTCAAGGAAGGGAAACACATGTTCTTCTTTTTCAAGATAGTCTTCGGGTCTTTGTTTCCAAACTACAGAACTGACGTTGGAAAACCAATCTTAGAAATAATGCTCTGTTTGAAAAACTTTGTGGAATGATGATTTGAGTCTCAGGACCAACTGGATCAATTCCTCAAGGATGAGATTATCGAACATCTTCAGTCTCTATAAAAGGAAATCGAGCGTTACTTCCCTGAGCTCGCCCAGGAACAGGAAGCCCTGGTAAGGAACCCATTTTGTACTGAACTTGATGTATCCAGCATCCCAGATAATATCCGAGATGAATTTCTGGATCTAAGAAATGACTCTTCAGTTCGTGATCTCCTCAAGGAGAAATCCGTGACTCGGTTCTGGTGCGCTAGGTATCAGTCATACTCCAAAGTTAGCATGACAGCTTTACGTGTCCTTGTTCCATTTGCTTCTACGTACTTGTGAGAGGCAGGATTTTCCTCTCTTGTTAATATAAAAACAAAGAATAGGAACAGATTGGATGTTGGAGGTGACATCAGACCGGCTCTAACAAGTGCTCGCCCACGAATTTCAAAGCTTGCTGCTGAAATGCAACATCATGGATCACACTAGCTGGGTTAAATAGCTGTTCAAATCTATGTTGATGTTAATTTAAGGAATATGTTCTTTCTGTTAATTCAGGTTGGCCCAATGTGATTTAATTTGCTAATAAATAATTACAGGATTCTTAAATATTTTTTAGATGTTTCTTTTCCTCTACTTCACAGAAAATGAAAGGAAAATTAAGCTGCTAATAGTAAGCCCTAAATACGGGGTTGCATGGCTTTCAAACTTTTGGGTAAGGGATCGCGAGTGCCAAAAGGTTGGGAACCCCTGCCGTAGAGCAATAAAGTGATAACATAATTTAAAATCATCCTCTTACTACCCAGAGAGTACTGAGCTCTCATTGAAGTAATGATGGAAACAAATTAGTTCCATCGAAGCTATCAGCTTTTATTCATTGAAAACATTGATATGGTTATCTGAATCTGTGCTGCTGCAGAAAGATCCAATTCCAGGAGATCAAGCAACCAAGATCGGATATGTCTTTGCACATGACACTTGCCGTATTTCTCAGGCCACAAGGCGCACCAGGTCATAAGGCGCAATAGCAACAAACGATGATTGAACGGCCTTTGTCCAGACATAAGGTGCACTGGATTATAAGGCGCATTAAGCGAAACAAAAGTTTGATAAGTCAAACTTGATTTAATTCTCAACATTGTTCAGTTGTAACAAGATGAAACAATAAACTCACTTTTTCAGTTCATTCCTCTTCCACAAATCCATCAAGTTCTTCATCTTCAGTGTCTGAGTTTAACAGTTGCGCGAGTTAGCCATAAAGCCAAGCTCCCTCTTTTTAAATTTTTTTTATTATATATTATAATATTTTATCTATTATTCCCTTGCGCATGGAGTCAGATCAATCAAGACAGATTAGAAGTCTTTTGGGTCATCACCTAAACTCCTCTTAAGAGACGGCACATTCACCGTAACAAACATGACGGCGACCATTAGCAGCGTGAGTATTGTGTTCATTACAGAATGGAGATCATTACTCTTAAGGAGCTGTATCAATGTAACATTAAATTCAAGAAGGTTAATCCCAGGTCTCGGGAGGACATCTGTAGCTATGCTTTATCCTGGTGATGAATGTGAGACTGATTAAGCCGCGTCATGAGGGTAGAGACTGAGATTACGTGAAAAAACAACTCGTGTATTACTCAGCGAGTCACCTGAGTGATAGCAGTAACAAAGGCACATAAGGCATTTGGACATAAAGCCTGGATCCCTTTAACTTATGACCTGTTGACACCAATATCTAGCGGTTGGAGCTCTTTGGTTTATCCACCGAAATGATGGTAAGTTCTGAATTAGTTTGCTTCACTTGGGTTTTGACGGTGTCAGTGAGATGGAATCGTGCGGCTTCACCCACACACCATCAAATTTTTTTTTTGAAGATTAAAGACTTTTAAGTGCGCCTTATGGTCTGAAAAATACGGTATATAAAAGGGAAAAAAGTCCGGGGTCGGGTCGTGGGGGCAGCAGTCGAGGCATTCTTACCAGATGCCCGAGCCACCTCAGCTGGTTCCTCTCGGTGCGGAGGAGCAGTGGTTCTACACCGAGCTCTACACGGATGGCTGAGCTTCTCACCTTATCTATATGGCAGAGCCCCACTACCTGTCAAAGGAATCTCATTTCAGCTGCTTATGTCCACAATCTTGTTCTTTAAGTTACTACCCAAAGCTCGTGACCATAGGTGAGGGTTGGAAGTGAGAACTTTGCTTTGTGGCTCAGCTTTGCCTTCACCGCGACAGACTGCCACAAGCTCCGCTTTACAGAAGAGCTGCAGCGATCTGGCTGTCAGTTTCCCGCTCCATCCTTCCCTCAGTCGTGAACAAGACCCCGAGATACTTTAAGTCTTCCACTTGGGGCAGGACCGCATTCCAGACCCAGAGGGTGCATTCCACCCTTTTCCGGCTGAGAACCATGGCCTCAGACTTGGAGGTGCTGATTCTCATTCCAGCTACTTCACACTCTGCTGCGAATCGCTCCAATGAAAGCTGGAGCTCCTGGATTGATGAAGCCAAAAGCACAGTTTCATCTGCAAAAAGCAGAGACTCTCCGCTCCAGCACTGCTGCATTGACTTTCCCGGGTAGGCCGAGGACTATGAGCCCACGATAATTGAAACACACTTTTTTTTTTTTTTTTTTAAAGTGAGACTTCCCACCACGGTTTGATGGTCACCAAACCGGAACCCCTAAACGCCTCGGCTGTATCTAGAAATTCTGTCCATAAAAAATTTTTGAACAGAATCTGTTAAAAAGGACAGCCTTGGCAGACTCCAACCCTCACCAGAAACGCATTCGACCTGTTGTTACCAATGCAGACCAACCTCTGGCTCTGGTGATACAGAGACCGAATTGCCCGTAGCAATTGGCCCAGTACACAGAACTTCCGGAGCAACTCCCACAAGTGAGCTTGAAGGACACGTTCAAAAGTTGTCAATAAATCCACAAAACACATGAGGACAGATTGGGCAAACTCGCATGTCCCCTCCAGGATCCAGGATAGTGTCTAGAGTTGGTCAAGAGTGCTACAGCCAGGAAAAAAAAACACATTGTTCTCCCTGAATTCGAGGATCAACTATCGATTGGATTCTCCGCTCCAGCACTGCTGCATTGACTTTCCCGGGTAGGCCGAGGACTATGAGCCCACGATAATTGAAACACACTTTTTTTTTTTTTTTTTTTTAAAGTGAGACTTCCCACCACGGTTTGCCAATCCAGAGGTACGGCCCTTGAGGACCACGCGATGTTGCAGAGATGTGTCAACCAAGACAGTGCTACAACATCCAGAGGCCTGAGATATTCAAGGCAAATCTGATCCACTCCTGGAGCCCGTCCACCGAGGAGCTTTTGGACTACCTCAAGACCTCAGTTCCAGTGATGGGTGGACCCCCACCCAAAGCCCCTTGGATCCTCTTCCTCCACAGAGGTGGGATTTGGTGGGATTCAAGAGGTCCTCTATGTATTTTTCCACCTCCAGACAACCTCCCCAGACGATGCGAGCAGTTCCCCAGTTGGACTGTAAACAGTATTTGTGGAGAACTGCTTCCCCCTCCTAGATGTCAGATGGTAGTCCAGAACCATTTTGAGGCCAAGCCATAATCGTTTTCCAGGCCCTCACCGAACTCCTCCCACACCCAAGATTTTGCATTGGTGACAGCTTGGGCTGCAGCACGGTTGGTCTGCCAGTATCTGTCTGCTTCCTCGGGAGTCCCACAGGCCTTTTTCAGCTTAATGTCCCCCTTCACCGTAGGTGTACACCACCAGGTTCAGGGGTTACCGCCACGACAGGCACAGCTGACCTTCTGGGAAGAGTTATAGGCTGCCACCTCAACAATGGGGCACAAAACGTAGCCCATTCAGGTTCCACGTCATCCGCCAAACGTTCACAGGAGACCCTAACTACTCACTTGGGCTGGCCAGGTCTGGAGGGTGGACCCCACCATTGTAGCCAGATCACCACCAGGTGGCAATCGCTTGACAGCTCAGCTCCCCTCTTCATCCTATCATCTAGAACAGTGGTTCTTAACCTTGTTGGCGGTACTGAACCCCACCAGTTTCATATGCTTATTCACTGAACCCTCCTTTATTGAAAAATAAAATATATGATTTTTTTTTTTTTTTTTCAAATTCAAGACACAGGTATGTTTTTACCGGGGCATCAAAATGAAATGTGCATTAACATTACTGTGTTCAAAGAACAAAACCAATACAATGCATGAACTCCCCCATTACAACTACAGTACGTACTGACATTTTTCTGAGGTGTGCATCTGAGTGCGTGCACGGGCATCTGTGTGTGCGCGCGTGTCTGTATGTATGTGTGTATTTGTTTTATTTACATCTTATGCATTATTTTTGAATGTTTAATCGTTATTATTCAATACCATAAATGCTTCTATGTATTTATTGATATTATATACACACATACATGTACGTATACGTCAATCAGCGGGGGTTGATCCTACTTCGCAAATCATGCAGATCGGACGATGACTAGCATCACGTTCCATTATATATGTGAATCCATGTTGTACATATTCATCCGACCACTTTCTTTTTTTGCTCAACATAGTATGGATTAAAACTTTAAGAAAGAAATCACATACCAACACAACAGTCACAAGTCAACTACTGAGTGCGCCAAATTTCCTGCAGCACAGATTGGCCAAGCAATGTAGCGTGATCACCTGCAGCCAGTGATGGCCAAGCGGGGCGTGTCGTCATGAATATGAGTCGGGTGTGTGGCTTGACCTCCACCGAACCCCTGAGACTGACTCACCGAACCCCGAGGGTTCGATTGAACCCAGGTTAAGAACCATTGGTCTAGAATATGGGGCTGCAAGTCCGGTGACATCACTAAATTGATCATTGAACTGCGGCCTACGGTGTCCTGGTGCCAAGCGCCCTTATGTTCGAACATGGTGGTTGTGATTGACAAACTCTGACGAGCACAGATGTCAGACAACGAAACATTATTCGGCTTCAAATTGGAGAAGCCATACTGACCAATCACACCCTTCCAGATCACACTATCGTTGCCCACATGGGCATTGAAGTCTCCCAGGACAACGAGTAAGTCTCCAGCGGGAGCATTCTCCAACAAACCCCTAAAGATTCCAAGAAGGGTGGGTACGCTGGACTTTCATGAGGTGCATAAGCACAAACAACAGTCAGGACCTGTTCCCCCACCCAAAGGTGGAGGGAAAGCTACCCTTTCATCGACTGGGGAGTGCCCCAAAGTGTGGGCACGAGACGGGGAAACAAGGATGCCCACACTGGCTCGCCGCCTCTCCCCATGAGCAAGTCTTGAATGGAATAAGGTCCAGCCCCTCTGAAGATGAGTGGTTCCAGAACCCAAGCCATGCGTTGAGGTGAGTCCGACTATATGTAGTCTGTATGTTTCCACCCCATGCACCAGCTCAGGCTCCTTCCCCGCCAGTGGCATTCCATGTCCCAAGAGTCCGAGTCAGTCACCGAAGATTGGTCTGACCGAACCCATGCCTTTGGCTGCCACTCAACTCGCATTGCACCCGCTCCCATGGGTGGTAGGCCCATGGGAGGGCAGACTCATGTCTTCTTTTCGGGCTGAACCCGGCCAGGCTCCATCAGGCGTTCTCCTTCGAGGCCCCCCCCCCCCCCCCCCCCAGACCTGGCTTCAGGAGCGGACCCTGTTGACCTGCATCTGGGCAAGGGAGGCCATGTCCTTTTACGTTTTTCCAATAAGAGTGTTTGAAATGCGCTTAGTCTGGACCTTCACTTAGGACCTTTTTGTCTTGGGTGACCCTACCAGGGACTGAATGCCTCTGACAACATGGCTCCCATATGCCTCCAGCACAATAAGGTGACGATTCAAGCAGGAGAAAATCATTTTAAAGACACTTTTAAATATCAAACTTTAAGGGGTAATGAGCATAAAATGTGGGACGTTTTAAAATAAATAATAATTTTTAGCAAGTCTGAGACTGGTAAGATTCAAGTGCAGGAGGAGTTAAAGCAGGTCTAACTCTGCCTCTGGATTTCTGACTCCACCCCTTGTATGTGACCATTTCTGAAGTGTAACTTGACAGGTTTGTATTGGTGGAAGTTTAATCGACAAAATGCAACCTTTTAAAATCTTCCTTTTTTTTTTTTTAAATGAATGAAAAATCGAAATGGCCCAGTGGTAAGATGCTGGATTACTGATTCCGAGGTCGGGGGTTCCAGTCCCAATGTCAACAGTTGTCACTGCTGTTCCTCCAGTGTATCGAACTGTTATCAAATGCCAGCTATGTCTCTTACTGTTTGTGGTGAGAGGCTGTAAAAGAACCATTACTGACTTGTCAAGAGTAGCTGCATGTTAGCCGCTAGTGTGTTTCTGCCCTGCGGTGGCTTGTCCAGGTTGTAATCTGCCTTGCCTAGAGTTGACTGAGATGAGAGCCAGTCTCCCTGTGACTAATTAGGATTAAGCGGTTCAGAAAATGAATGAATGAAAATAGAAATACTGTAGTATAGCAAGCTTTTTCAGAATGTGTGGTTTGCTTTTTTTGTAGTTATTTATTTTAATTAAGTGAAGGCTGCTGCTTATAAAAACATTTTTTGTTAATGACCATCTCTCACTATTACAGTGTATGCCGTTTGGTACTGGAAGAATTCCATTTCGGGGATTGTCCTGCGATCTGTAGCCCTGTGGTCAAATGCGACTGTGATGTGTGGCGTCATGGATGTTACTGTCTGGCCCCCCCCAATGTTGACTATTTGTAATGGCGATTATTTCTTTCTTCATGTTTCTTGTTTAAATCCACGCTGCATAAATACATCCTACCTACTGAACTTTACAGCAACAGCAAAACATGAACATCAGAAGAACATCAATTAACTTTATTAAACACCTGATGTACTGTGAACTTACACTCCAATTTCCAGCTAATTTCTTGGTGCTGTTTATGAGAATTTTTGCAAAGACTCCTGGAGAAGAGTTGAAAAGACTAATGTCCAGTGTGATTACTGCATCTCAAATGAAAGCATGCTTTTATACAACACAGAAGCTAAGTGTTTAACTGAAACCTGAGTTAAAATGTTCTCGTTATAGCTGTTTGATTCGGTGTCGGTGTTAATTCGTATCCTATAAAATGTTTGACTTGGTGTTTAGCTGTTGCTTAAAAGCTGTAGCCTAAGTAATTATACATATATGACATAACTCTAATGAATTAGCATGAACTTTTAATCAATATATTTATTTAAGGTTTTTGTTTTAAAGCTACTGAAATCTCAGGCTGTCTTTAAATATAACATCGCCATGACCTTTATTTTTCCTTTTTTAAATATTGGTTTCATCCTAAAAATGCTTTAAATTCACTTTAATCATTGATCAGGAGGCCATGGTGCGATTAAGATGTTATTTTTCTTCACTGCATAGGTTTATAGTAGCCAACATCCAGTATATAACCCATATCCCATCATAACACACTGCTAAAAAAAAGTTGGGGTGAGGTTTGTTACATTTTCAGTGCAGACAAAAATAAAGTTGAGAATTTTCAAAACCAGTTAAACAGATTTTATTACTCTTCAAAAAAGGGTTTTCTGGTTGGTCATGTCAATGTGCATATCCTGTAAAAGGTTATCTCACAGAGCTCTTAATTATCAAACAAGTCCCTTTTTATTATTCATATATAAGAGTAAACCTTTTACTCTCAACAGTCTTTAGTTAGAGTTGTGAGGAATTAATAAAAATAAAAACATAAAATGTTGGTGCTCTATAGTAGTAGTCGTAGTAGTAGTAGTAAGAATTTAAAATAAGTATTTTGTAGGAAAACGTAAAATTCTCTGCTTGTGCCAAGTATATGTGACGCGCTCCCTCCCCAATGTAGGCGGTGTCGCAACTGACACCGGAGCTTTTGAGACAAAACGCGGCTTATCCGGACTTCCGATCTTTCAAGCAAGCAAGTGAATGTTGAGTACTAAACAAGTATTCAAAGTTCAAAGCGCACTTACTTACATGAAAGATCGGAAGTCCGAATAAGCCGCGTTTTTTGTCTCAAAAGCTCCGGTGTCAGTTGCGACACCGCCTACATTCAGTGGAGCGTGTCACATACATGTACTGATTTTTTTTAACCTCGGGGAAAGTCAGAATGCACTGAGAAACTTTTACCCTTAAGTAAATTGCCTCAAGAACAACAATAAATTTGAAATAAATCAATAATTAAAAAAAAAAAAATTTAAAAATGACTAAAATATACATTTTACTCCAAGACAGAGTCTCTAAGTTATATTTAATTTATTATAGTATAATATATAATAAAATGGCGTGTTTATTTTTAATTAATATGTTGTAATACTGCTTAAATGCTTATAAATTATTTGTTATAGATTACTACAGATTGTATGTTAAGTTCAGTATTAATAAAATTAAAAAAACAAAACAAAAAACAGCAAAACATGTCAGATTATATTTGTTCACAATTTTATCAATTCATGCAGGTGATGATATCCTAATAAGCCTCAATAACTCTGATGCAAATTTACAACGTTCCTAACTTTTTCTGTGCATGTATGAGAGTTTACTGTAAAACTGTTCATTAACTCAATGCATGATACTGGCCCTCGTATTATCTCTAATACATTTGCATATCTATTTGAATATTTATTAGTTAACACCAAATATACGCTCGTGCATGCCTCATGATGAAATGATGTGTAATTAAGTTGTTGTACAACTTGGGTCGCACACCTGAAGGAAACATACTACTTTCATTTTACTAATTCGTGAAAATAAAATGTAATTATATGATTTTTGTTAGCATGAGTACATGAAGTAGCATACGGTTAAAGAATTCGACCTCCTGCCAAAAAAAAAAATTGAACCACAGATATCAAAAACATCAAAGTAGTTTTTTTTTTAATGCATTACAAGATACCTCTGAGTCTGCTCTATGCTTTCTGATATTGCTTAGCTGGATTTGTTTCCTCAGGACATCTATACGTACATCCTAACAGACATAATATAATCACATTGCAGCCCATGATCCCCATGTTGGCTCAGGGAGATTTTTCGTACTGTTTCGTCCTACTTTTTTTTTTTTTTTTTTTTTTTTTTTTTTAATTCAATTATTTACTTCATTCTATTCAACATAGGACTAAAATTTATCTGTATGTTTATAACCCTGATTCAAAGTGAGGATATAATACAATATGGATTAAACATACACCTGTCTGTACTCTGGTAAACATCCTTTAATTCACTTGTATACATTTTTAATGAAAGTTAATTTTACTATGAGACTTATAATTAAACTGGGCATATTTAAACAGTAAAATGTGGAAGTTTTTTTTTTTAGCAGTACTGTTATTATTTTTTTTTACAGGTGCTACTCATTTAATAATCTGTATGTTAGTTTTAGATGGTTTGTTAGTGAGGGATGATTTCCTGGGGAAATATTAGGTTATAATCGTGCATCTATGACGGATCTAGTGATCGTTCAACAGGTTTGATGTATCAGTTTACGTTTTATTTTCTTTGTAAGAAAATAAATCGAGCTATTTATTTGCACCTCACATCTGGAATTGATTTTTTTTTTCCAGTTAGAAACGGTGCCATCAAGTAAAAATAATACTTGATCAGATTTGATTAGATTTGTATTGTATAGTTTGTTTGCATGACTGTATTCAGCCTGCTGTGATATTAGAAAGAAAGATTCTTTGTGAATGTACCTTGTGGTTTGTTCCCCCCAACATAAAGTAACTGAAGATCAATAAAGGAAAGAATTCTGTTAGTGAGTGATTTTTTTTTTTTTTTTTTTTTTTTTTTTTTACATTTTCTGTAAACACCTTCATTTTGATTTATATATATAATGTGTGTGTGTGTGTGTGTGTATATATATGTATATGTGTGTGTGTGTGTATTTCTGTCTGTCTTCCTTTCGGCTTTTTTCCTTTTACTCGGGAGTCGCCACAGCGAATCATCTGATTCGCACATTTGATTTGGCAGAGGTTTTTACGTCGGATGCCCTTCCTGTCACAACCCTTTTAGCAAGGTGTGTGTATATATATATATATATATATATATATATATATATATATATTGTGTATATGCGTGTGTGTATATTAGTGTATATATATGTGTATGTGTGTATGTATATATATATATATAAAATGTGTATGTATATATATATATATATATATATATATGTGTGTGTATATGTATGTGTGTGTGTGTGTGTGTATATATATATATATATATATATATATACTAGTCCTAAAAAAATTAGCATATTGTGTTAAAGTTCGTTATTTTCTGTAATGTACTGATAAACATTAAACTTTCATATATTTTAGATTCATTGCACACCAACTGAAATATTTCAGTTCTTTTATTGTTTTAATGCTGATGATTTTGGCATACAGCTCATGAAAACCCAAAATTCCTATCTCAAAAAATTAGCATATCATGTTCAGGTAGTCTAAACGAGCTATTAACCTAATCATCTAAATCAACCAATTAACTCTAACACCTGCAAAAGATTCCTGAGGCTTTTAAAAACTCCCAGCCTGGTTCATTACTCAAAACCGCAATCATGGGTAAGACTGCCGACCTGACTGCTGTCCAGAAGGCCATCATTGACACCCTCAAGCAAGAGGGTAAGACACAGAAAGAAATCTCTGAGCGAATAGGCTGTTCCCAGAGTGCTCTATCAAGGGACCTCAGTGGGACGTCTGTGGGAAGGAAAAAGTGTGGCAGAAAACGCTGCACAACCAGAAGAGGTGACCGGACCTTGAGGAAGATTGTGGAGAAGGGCCTACTCCAGACCTTGGGGGACCTGTGGAAGCAGTGGACTGGGCTACAGGTGCCGCATTCCCCAGGTCAAGCCACTTTTGAACCAGAAACAGCAGCAGAAGCTCCTGACCTGGGCTACAGAGAAGCAGCACTGGACTGTTGCTCAGTGGTCCAAAGTATTTTTTTCGGATGAAAGCAAATTTTGCATGTCATTCGGAAATCAAGGTGCCAGAGTCTGGAGGAAGACTGGGGAGAAGGAAATGCCAAAATGCCTGAAGTCCAGTGTCAAGTACCCACAGTCAGTGATGGTCTGGGGTGCCATGCCAGCTGCTGGTGTTGGTCCACTGTGTTGTATCAAGGGCAGGGTCAATGCAGATAGCTATCAGGAGATTTTGGAGCACTTCATGCTTCCATCTGCTGAAAAGCTTTATGGAAATGAAGATTTCATTTTTCAGCACGACCTGCACCTGCTCACAGTGCCAAAACCACTGCTAAATGGTTTACTGACCATGGTATTACTGTGCTCAATTGGCCTGTCAACTCTCCTGACCTGAACCCCATAGAGAATCTGTGGGATATTGTGAAGAGAAAGCTGAGAGACACCAGACCCAACACTGTGGATGAGCTTAAGGCCGCTATCGAAGCATCCTGGGCCTCCGTAACACCTCAGCGGTGCCACAGGCTGATTGCCTCCATGCCACGCCGCATTGAAGCAGTCATTTCTGCAAAAGGATTCCCGACCAAGTATTGAGTGCATAACTGAACATAATTATTTGAAGGTTGACTTTTTTGTATTAAAAACACTTTTTTATTGGTCGGATGAAATATGCTAATTTTTTGAGATAGGAATTTTGGGTTTTCATGAGCTGTATGCCACAATCATCAGTATTAAAACAATAAAAGACCTGAAATATTTCAGTTGGTGTGCAATGAATCTAAAATATATGAAAGTTTAATGTTTATCAGTACATTACAGAAAATAATGAACTTTAACACACTATGCTAATTTTTTGAGAAGGACTAGTATTGTGTATATATGTATATATATCTATATGCGTGTATATATATATATATATATATATATATATATAGAGCGAGAGATAGATAGATAGATATAATTTGTGTGTGTGAGTGTGTTTGTCTTTTGGAATCAGCATATACACCTTATTTTGTGTTATGTAATCTCAGAAAGTTTATGATCCGACATATTTCAACGACGAAGCACTATTTGTGTATGAAGTGGACATTTCCGATGGATGTCGATTCCAGCCAATACTGTACTCAGTTACATATCAAAGACAATGTCGACATCTGCCGGCGGGAGGTGGAATAAGCGAACTCGGCATTGGCAGTACGCATGCGCCCGGTGCCTTGTCGTGGGTCACAGCAACTCACCGACGAACACAAGCGTGTGATCAATCATATACACGAGCAATCGCGATGACGTCACAAGGTAACCAGTTTGGCGGCCATATTGACAAAAAAAAAAAAAAAACCGCATGTAATCTCAATAGTGTATAATCTGCAAATTGTGCTGTGAATTGCACTAATCTTTTCAAGACTGTATGCATAAATTCTTTTGTTTACCCGTAGATTAGCCTGGTTGAAGGCTTTGAAGCAGGCAGGATATGGAAAAACATGAGAATCTTGGAAAGTGAATCCTTCATATCAGGTGAGATGATAAACAGGGTTGATTCCAAATGGTTTCACTCGGCCACCCCTACTGCCTTTCTCATCACAACTGCACAACCCCCAACCTGCAAAACTGAACAATAAGATAACCACCTACCCTAAAAAAAAAAAGATACTTATCAGATTTTCTATCTCTATCTATCTATCTATCTATCTATCTATCTATCTATCTATCTATCATACACACATGCCACATTTTTTAGATCATTATATTTTGTGTATATATATATATATATATATATATATATATATATATATATATATAAAATATATACATTTATGTTTATGCATTGCTCCATTGATATAGCTTATGAGTAATTTCAGCATCAAGCACTTTCACAATACATTTGGCTTCTCTGTCATGAAGACCGGAAGTGAGAATGAAATAATTATAAATGCTGTACACCCACAGTGGGTGTCTCTGGCCAGACACTACATACAGTCAGCCACCCAACAACCGTCAGAACTGGATGGGTGTGCACGAACGATGGAGAGAGAGATTCCCCCATTCATTCTTATTTCTATCCGAAAGTTCCAGAAGGGGCATTATGAGTGAGTGGCAAGATTTGCAAGGTGATTCAATTGATACAATTTTCCATCTTTTTTCTGTTATTTATGGTAATTGGCATAAAACAAATCAAAGACAGTCAGTCACATGAAACCAGAAGGATTCAGGTCCGCCTGCATGGACCCCACTTTGAGAGACTTATTTTGTGCCCTTGGAACATTTAATTTCGCAAATATCACTTTATATATTTTAGTTTGTAAATACTATTTCAACTGTCTCCTGAAGAAGCTGAGTAGGCCACAGATGAGGCTTAATTGATTCGAGCCGCAGCAGGTCATAGGGTTACAGTGAAATACGTATACCAGTTTAGGCCCCTCTTCCTGGAAAGTACAGAAAATGTCACATGACCACTGTCAACTTTGATTTCAAGGAATGACCTGTAGTCATGTTTTGTTCTTTGCTTTTTCTTGTCCTTATGACAAGTGGTTCTTCCCGTAACTACATACAGTATAGCAACAGGAAACACCCCCCCCCATCCACCCCCACCCAACCCCCCATCTTCGGTAAATATCTTTTCAAACACTGTCCTTCCAAAAGCTATATCTCCATCACATTCCGACATGATCGTTGTTTTGGGTATCTGTGCCCTTTGACCCAGACCGGCATGCAGTACACAGCAAGATGTGTGGCCTTTGTGATGTGACGGACACACAGCGGATTTTTAAAAATTGTTTGCAACAGTATGAAGAAGTCATTGGAAAGAGTATGGCAGTCCACTTAAATATTCATCATTGAACACTTTGGACGGACTTGCGCATTGGATTCATTGTGTGCTGCATGTCTTTCCGGCTGAAGGTGTTTAATTTGATGCCAAATAAGTGGTATGGTAAGTCTGTTGGGTTTTTACACCCGAGCCTAGTGGCTCATCAGACCGGTGCTTATCCCCGGTTTCCAGAGCGTGAAGCGACCAGGAGTTCAACTCCCCCTGGATGGGACGCTAGTCCATCGCAGGTTACCTTCCCAGTATATTTTTACTGGGACCCATTTACACTGCTGGGTGAACAGAGGCACACTTGTGGTTGAGACCTTGCCCAGGGGTCTTAGCACAGTGAGGGTCTCAGTGGGATTCGAACTCACAACCTCCCGATCATGAGCACAGCACCCTAAGCACTATGCCACTGGCCCCACAAATAAGTGGTATACAATGGAATTATGTTTGAGATTTTATAGGCTTTTCCTGCGGAAATGAAAGAAGGCCATCACAGAAGAACAAGTGTTAGAACATGTTACTAAATTCGTGTCAATTCACGTTTGTATAGCTAACAAGCCATCATTAATGTTCATCAGCTCTTAAAGCTGTATATATGCGCCAAGTGTTTTATACACACACATTTCTCTGAAACTTGGCAGATAGAATGATGTTCTTTTAAAGGTCGACTGCTTCCATCATGAGCTTTATCTTCAATAGTGATTAGGGAGAGTATCCAAGAAGAAGCCCCAGCCAGCCATGACACTCACTCCACATGTCTTGGCAGTGAGCTTCAACCACTTCGTCTGGTTATTAAGAGGACAGTGGTTTCGTTATTGAGACATTTCAAATTGTCAGATTGATGATGCTGTACAAAGCCTAATTAATTTCCCCTTTGTCTTCGCTTCAAAATGATTTGTTTTCTCCTGTAGACAGCCCACTGCTCTTCATGTCCATTTGAAGGAAAGTATTCGTTTATTCAGTTATGGTTAACAAAATAAAAGAACCAATGTCTTCAAAGACACCTTGATGAATTCAGAAATCATCTGATAATGTTATTTTTTGAAGCACATTTTTAAACAAAACACAATTTGAACAAATTTCTGTTCATACCTCACATTTTTTTTTCATTACGAATAATTAACCATCATGTTTGGGTTGTTTTTAGTTTCACTGAAGTATCTGTCCACATCCAATTAATTATTCAACAGCTCAAAAAACATGTCACCTATCAGTACGAGACCATCATGACAAGACTCGGGGTCGGACCACACCGAACCGAACATTTTCAGTACAGTATTCTGTGCTTATTCTGAGAAAACACAAAAGTGGAAGATATGGAGTTTGTGATGAAAGTGAAACTGTTGAGCATGTGCTAAGGAAGTGTCAACTCTTTATTACGAAATGTTCACAACAATGTCCAATCATTTTTTTTTTATTTATATCTGGAAAAGGAAGTGACTTAATTTTCATTTCAACAACATAAATTAAGGGCAGAAGTGGCCTAGTGCTATAGGGCGCTGGATAGCTGATCCTTAGGTTGGAGGTTTGAGTCCCACTTTCCACAAGGTTTTCACTGTTGTCATCGTCGTCGTCGTCCCCACCCCCAGTGCAGCTAACTGGGTTATCAAAGGCCGGCCATGTCTCTCACTGTCTATGGTGTGAAGGTAAGGTAAAGTCTGTTGGGTTTTTACACCCGAGCCTAGTGGCTCATCAGGCCGGTGCTTATTCCCGGTTTCCGTAGCGTGAAGCGACCAGGAGTTCAACTCCCCCTGGATGGGACGCTAGTCCATCGTAGGTTACCTTCCCAGTATATTTTTACTGGGACCCATTTATACTGCTGGGTGAACAGAGGCACACTTGTGGTTGAGACCTTGCCCAGGGGTCTTAGCACAGTGAGGGTCTCAGTGGGATTCGAACTCACAACCTCCTGATCATGAGCACAGCACCCAAACCACTACGCCACCGGCCCCACGTCTATGGTGTGAGGTCCATGTAAAAGAACCATTGCTGACTTTCGACAAGAGTAGCTGTAAAGCCGTCAGCGTGTTTCTGCCCTGCGATGCCCTGGTGAGCTGTCCAGGGTGTACTCTGCCCTCGCCCGGCGGGCGCCAGCCTCCCTGTAGCCCTAATTATGATTAAGTGGTTAGAGAAAATGGACTGATGAACATAAATTAACATATTTTTTATGAATCAAACAAAAGATATGAACAACAATGTGTATTTCAATGGAGGAAAAGATTACGACACCCCTACATATTTTCCCTCATTATCCAGCATTTTGAAGAAGGTTCGCCTTATTTAAACCTGACATTTTGTTTAGTGTGACCCTGTCTGTTGAAGTGAAACTGAGCACTATGGAGAGATCCAAAAAGCTGTCTGAGGCCCTCAGAAAGAAGGTGGTGGCTGCTTATGAGTCTGGTCAGGGATTTAGAAACAAATCAAAAGAATTTGACTTCAGACGTTCCACCATCCAGGAAATAATTTACAAGTGGAGGATACAAAACAACTGCCCCCATACCCAGGTGTAAACATCCAAGCATGCTCACCCTAGAGCAGACCACAAGATGCTGAAAGAGGTCATCAAAAGTCCTAAAATATCTTCACGGGAGCTACCGCAGGCTCTTGTTTCTGTCAGTGTGAAAGCGCATGACTAATATCAGAAAGAGGTGGCACAAGTTTTGACCTTCATGGGAGGAGTGCAAGGAGGAAATCTTTGCTCTCTAAAAACAACATTCAGGCCAGACTGATGTTTGCCAGACAGAACAGAGACAAACAAACAGATCTTCTGGCATAATGTTCTTCGAACAGATGAGTCTAAAGTTGAAGTATTCAAACACCAGTACAGAAGACATGTTTGGCAGAAACCAAATACAGCATTCCAGGTAAAGAACCTTATGCCAACTCTGAAGCCTGAAGGTGGAAGTGTCATGATTTGGGTACGCTTTTCTGCAAAAAGACCTGGCTAGCTTACCACCATAGAATCCACCATAACTTCTACTGTGGATCAGAGGGGGCATGAAGAACATGTGGAACCATCTGTAAAAAAAAATAAATAAATAAAGCTGAAGTGGAACTGGACACTGCAAAATGACAATGACCCAAAACTTTCTAGTAAATCCACCAAAAACTGGCTGAAAAGTAAGTGGAGAGTTCAGGAATGGTCCAGTTAAAGGGAACCTGTACCTAAATTTTACAGCATTCAAAAAATATCCACTGTACTTTATTATTAACTTTTAAACATCGTGTGATGTCAATAGTTTATTTATAAGTCCACATTTCCTTTTCTTCTATATGACATTCCTTGCTCACAAAGGTTGAGCGCGCGGACATGTTGGCTTCTTTTCACCGAGGTTAAAGGTCATTGTGATGTAACATCACTGTCAGTCGTATAGCCAATTGCAGAATGTCAGTTTAGTTTTGTCAGTGTAAGAGCTTCCGCCGACTCTCCAATATCGTCCTCTGAGTCGTCACTTTCCTGGTCCGATTTCACTAAATGTGGATAGTCTTTCTTCAGTGGTTCATATAAATAACCTTCTGCTCCTTCTACGAAATTGTGTTCGTCCATGGTTTTAAAAAAAACTACTATAATGTCTGTTTTTTCCAAGTTTCCGTGAGCTTGCGTTGTATATGTCAGGTATATAACCTTACGTTTACATTGCAATCTCGCAGTTCCAGTCCAGGCTTTGACAACGATATGACGTCACGGCAAATACGCCATTTAAAAACTCCTGTGCTCTGAAGCTTGATGTTAGTGAAGCCCTTAATTCGCTTAAAGCTGGTTTGTGAGAGAATATAATAAACGCCTGATAGGTGTATTGTCACTAGCTATACACAATACATCAAATTAGGTATATGAGCGTTTTCACTACAGGTACCCTTTAAAGCCCGAATCTTAATCCCATTGAGATACTGTGGGGTGACTTGAAGCCGGCTGTGCATGCAAGAAACCCCTCAAATATCTCACAGATGAAAGAATTCTGCATTTAAGACTGGGGCAACCTTTCCTCAGATTGATGTCAGAGACTGGTAGATGGCTACAAGAAGCATCTCACTGAAGATATTTCAGCCTAATAGGGTAACACTAGTTATTAGAGTAGGGTGTCCTAATTTTCTCCTCTATACAAATATGCATTGTTGTTCATATGGTTTGTTTGATTAGTAAAAATATTACTTTATGATGTTCAATTACAATGAAATCACTTTTCCAGAAGTAAATAACAAGATTTGACATAATGTGAACTTCTCTTAACAAAGAGTTATGTGAGGTATAATTATATATATATATATATATATATATATATATATATATATATATATGTATGTATGTATATATATATATGTATGTATGTATATATGTGTATGTATATATATATATATATATACATATATATATATATATATATATATGTATATATATATATATATATATATATATATATATATATATATATATATATATATATATATATGTGTGTGTGTGTGTGTGTGTGTGATCATGCATGGTATTTTTTAATGATGTTTGGCAAAAGACAAAGTCAGGAGTTCTAATGCAATAAGTTATAAAATATAGATGATAAAGATACAAGACAGTGAAAGAAATTGTCTAAAGAGTCAAATCTGATTTAATAAAAGGCAGTAGCAGACGTTTTATGGATAGTCTGCCAGCACAGTTGATATTGACCTGTCAAGTTTTAATTGTGATGCGGCATTACATAATTAATGTCAATTGAGGTCCCTACATAGTCCTTTGGATTAAATCCCCTATATCAGGGATCACCAACGTGGTGCCCGTGGGCACCAGGTAGCCCGCAAGGACAATATAAGTTGACCGCGGTCCTGTTCACTGCTATTTTTAGGACAGGCCCACGGCTCCATAGCACCACTCTCCATTGAGCTGCATCTAATTTTTTTGAATATATTTTTAAATAAATCAATATCTTCATTATTAATAATAACATATAATTAAAGGTAAATTGAGCAAATTTGTAATTTCAGAGGTGTGTATCGACCTGGTATCCCTTCGCGTTAATTGGTACCCAAGAAGTCGCTCTCAGTTTCAAAACGGTTGGTTACCCCTATACTTACTGCCCTATATAGTGGGTACGGGGAAGTAAATATGTGAACAATTTCAGACACAGGGAGTGTCTGCATATCTGCACAGCCTTTAAATTGACTGCCAATCAATTTGACTTTAGATTTAATAAATGGTTTTAATAAGTAATATTTAAAAATTGAAGTTGATGTTTGCATGCTAATATTTTTAATGTCACTGTGGGTCATATTCAGGGAACCCAGGATAATAAAATGAATAGCTGATGTGTTACACTTGTTTGTCAGCAGTGAAAGTGAACAAATTTGACCATCCATCTACCTGTTCTGAACAAACTATCCTTGTGTCACAAATCACAATTTTGCACAATTGGAGACTTTACTGAATTTTAATGCAAACTGATTTTTTTTTTTTTTTTGGAGAGGATTTCTTATTAGCAGTCTTCTGGACTTTAAAAAAGTACATAATTTTGTAAGTAAGATCATGACAACAATGATGTAAAGTTTTAAAATACAGAATTCATCAGTGCTTTTATTGTCACTGAATAAAATGGATAAACATTTTCGAGTTAGACTCAAAAATCTGATCTGCAAATATGACCCTTTTAAATCTTCCAAATTTATATAAGATACTCAGTGTATAGGAACTGTGTCATTACAGTTCCTTCTGCATGCCACATGTACACACAAGATCAGGTACCGAAACTAATCACTTTTACTTGCCATTAGACCATAACATTATTACACTTCGGTTGGGTAGTCTAGAAATGCGCTTGCAGAAAGATGTTAATGTCAATTATTCACAGAAGGTGAGGTGGATACCTCTGACTATTCCTCAAGGCAAACTAAACTGTGAACTAATCACCAGTACTCACTGACTGATGCTGAGTACAGTATATGCTACACAGGACCATAAGAAATAAAATGAATAACCAAGTGAAATTGGTCTAAATTCTATATGATTTTTGTGTCGGGAATATTGTGCCCATCTGTCTATAGGTCCACCCATATGTGCATGTGCATGTGGGAACACTGTTGTTAGATTTCACGTTCCAGTATACAGTGGTACCTCACCTTACGAAATTAATCCGTTCCAGAGCCTTTTTCGTAACCTGGATTTTTCATAAGTCCAACCGCATTTTACATGTAAAACACGAGATTCGTTCCAAGGCCCCCGATATACTACCCTTTAAAAATTATAAAAGCATACCTTTTAAGGCACTTACTTTGTGTTGAACATGTCTTCTTAGCATAGTCATAATCTTACAAATGTTTCTGCAAGGTTAAAAGCCTTAGCCAAAAAATAGTTGCAATGAGCACACTCGAAAAACTCATGAACAAGCTGCTGCTCAAGGGAGCTGCGTCATCCTTCCTAGCCAATGGGAGGCCAGAGGGGTGAGATGTTGGGAGATAGCCAATGGGAGGGAGCTGCATCATGCTTCCTAGCCAATGGGAGGCCAGTGGGACGGAATGTTGGGACATAGTCAATGAGACGGCAACTCGTGCATTGTTTGAATTTTTTTAATTGACCATGTCTTCCTGCAGAGTTATAATCTTACAAATGTTTATGCAAGGTTAAAAGCCTGAGCCAAAAAATAAAGTTGCAATGAGCACACTTGAAAAACTCATGAAACAAGCTGCTGCTCAAATGAGCTGCATCATCCCTCCTAGCCACTGGGAGGCCAGTGGGGCGGGATGTTGGGAGATAGCCAATGGGAGGGAGCTGCGTCGTCTCTCCTCGCCAATGAGAGGCCAGCGGGGCAGGATGTTGGAAGACAGTCAATGGGAGAGCAGCCCGTGCATTGTTTGAATGTTTGAATGGCGCGTTTCGTAAGAAAGAACTTGTTTCGTATACAGAGACAAAAAATTTTGGAAAATGTTTTTCCTAACCTGGATTTTTTGTTTGCTGGGACTATCGTAAGGCGAGGTACCACTGTATTACCATATTAATGGGATTGAATGTCTGAGTGATGGTAACTTCTACTCTTGCTCCAATCCAAACTGTCACTTGTTTCAAGCTATAAAACAACATTTTTAACAAATTTTTCACAACATAAAAATAATTAATTGTACCATATGCTTTACTCATTTGGCTGTCTGTCTGTCTCCCTTTTGGCTTTTTCCCTTTTACTCGGGAGTCGCCACAGCGAATCACCTGATTCGCATGTTTGATTTGGCAGAGGTTTTTACGTCGGATGCCCTTCCTGTCACAACCCTTTTTAGCAAGGGACAGAAACAAGCTGACGACTTTGCAGCTACTCTTTACGAAAGTCAGCAATGGTTCTTTTACATGCCTCTCACCATAGACAGTGACAGACATGGCCCGCCTTTGATAACTCAGTTAGCTGCACTTGGGGGGGACAGTGACAACCCTGTGGAGAGTGGGACTTGAACCCCCAACCTTTGGATCAGCGATCCAGGGCCCTATACCACTAGACCACCACTGCCCCCACTTTACTCATTTGGCGAGAAAGACTTTTAATCCATCATCTAACCTGGAATTAAGTTTATTCAGCAGAATGGCATTTGCTACCATTGGTGATATTGGGTTTCCATTCAAGAAATCTTAGTTCAATATCATAACACTTTTAGACAATATTAAAACTTTGGGGAGAGGCAGTCATAAAGTGATGGTTACATGATGGTATGTCATTTATGGTGTCATCAAAATGAATTCACACTAAAACCTTGTATCCGGTGAACGTAATTTTTTCAGCGCTCCTCTTCTATCCAGTGTCTAAATCTTTGAATTAGTTCGTTTTACATATTTTAATATCTCAAAAGTAAGTGACACCATGAATTCTATTATTTTTGAATCTTAACATTTGTGGCATTTGGAAGACACCCTCATCCAGAGCAAATTACAGAAGTGCTTTAAATCACTTTCACTGAGTACATTCTGATTCTGTTTCCCGATTATATTAGTCAAATATGCCATCAGGTTAATGGATTTTTTTTATTGTTGTGATTATTATTTTAAATATTATCCACTGAGAATGAATACCCCTCATTTCCCATTAACAAAGCAATCATATTCTGTTGTTCGCATGTAATTTAATGCGATAGTCGAAGGGAATATAACACACGTACGTACATATAAGGATTACACGGAACAAACATTGTGTCCATGTGTAAAATTATTTGTAGATATCAATTAAAAATCCTCAATGCAGAATAATATGTACCTAATTATGATAAATTAAAAACTATTTTGAATGTATTGTGTAAAAAACAAAAACATGCGCGTAGGAATATGGGACCTGGCAACCCGCTTTAAAAGGACTGCGGTTTGTTTTCACGGAACTACTTTCGTGTACCTCCGAGTACAACGTAGTAGTTCTTAACCGACTATTTTTATCGCTTATATTACTGTTATTTTGGTAATTACACCAATAATAATGAATTTATTATTTCCTGAAGTTTTTGTTTGCTTGAGTTATCTTCATCTTTTTGAGAAAATGAAAAACAGTCAGCTTCAGTTTTCGACACCGAATTGTTGTGCGGCCTTTTCTTTTTCATAGACGTCCGCCATCTTGAATTTTAATGTTGATGTTTTAGTGTTAGCTAAGTTAGATATATGTTCATCATCTTTTTTCGGATTTTAATTGCTTTTAATTTGGACCACTGCAAACGGTTCAGGCCTGATTCGCAATGGCAGCCAATGACTAAGTGAGTATTTTATTTCTACGATTTTTAAAATGGCAACTTAGCCAGGTAGCTAGCCTTGGAAGCTAACTGTAATTAGCTTGCTAATACTCTAAAATGTTTAGCCACCGATCGGTGATGTTCATGTTTATTTTAAATCATAATCAATGTAGGTCTTAAAAAACGATATTTACTGGACACTAATCTTGATTAATGCCGTAATAAAAACTGTGGCTGGAGTGGTTAGCCGGTATCCAGCTAGCTAAGCTAACCGGCTTGCCAGTTAACTTTTTTAAATGCTCAAAATAGATAAGATCTATTTTTCAGTAGGTACAAGTTCAAGTTTAAAATTTGGATGGTAAACAATATCATAAAATATATTTTATTTATTTATTATTGCTTTTAAAGACTAGAAACAATTCTGGGATAATTCAGAACTAACAAGATAACCATAGCTATTTAGCTTTTAAATTTGAGATACCCGAAGAACAACTTTCGTTTCATCACCACAAAGTCCATCAAGTTTATGATATTTAGTTTTATTTGTCAGTTAATTACATACACAACTAGTTGGGGTTCACTATCGAAATAAAATGCCAGTTTGTTGAGTGTATTTGACCTGTTTGAAAAGGGTGGAGGAGTTTCTTTGGTGTTCGATAAATGTTTATCTAGAACAAAACGTTATCTAAATACTAAGTTCTATCTTTATGTACGTCATTTTAAACCCTTAAAGATTTATTTTTTAAGCTTAAGAATAAAATCGAGACACCTGTATGTCTCAACAATATGCCAGGAATAGCAATATTCATGACTATGCAAATTAGCCCACGCCCATACGTGACAAAGCTTTAATAATCTAGCGAGGTATTTATTTAGCTGACTTTGTTGTCTTCTGTGTGTTTTATTAAACACAAGGGCAACTCCACTGTAACCTGAAGTGTAATTTGCATAAGCAGTAATGCAAAAAAAAAAAAGACCCATATCATTTACTGCGAACAGATATTTTGTGAGAAGAAACCATTTAAATTTGAAAGACTTTAACATTAGAACAAATTATTGTGTGAAAATTGTGAGTGAAATTCAAGCAATTTAGTAATTGCATCAAATAGTAATGGACATGTTGTTAAGTATCATGTAACATTAACTTCCAAAATAAAAATCCACAATTCCAAGAAACTTTAAATTAATTTCGTATTTTATTGGACCAAATAATACCTAATCATCACTTAATTCTTTATAAAATACAAAACTCATTTCAAGTTTTTATAATCAGAATAATTAATTGGCATAACTGACATGGCATTACTGATTTTATATTAGTATTAAGCTTCATACTCATTGATGGCCGCCAGTCCTGTGACATGCATGTTCAGTAAATATCTTGTAATTTTTTTTTTTTTTTAACAACAAATAATTCAAGGTGTTCTCACAATTTTTTCAGAATTAATCATTTTAGTTATCACAAGTGAACTTTTGAATGTAATTTCCTATAACCTAATTGTTCCAGGACAGGCCAAAATTTTTTGTTCATCACTAACAATTTTTATTTTTATTTTTTGCATTAAATGTTGATGAAACTCTCAACCATCTCTTTTATAGTACAGAGACTCAATGCGACTGATGCAGGCACTTTGCTGGTATGAAGTGGATTGTAGAATCCAAGAAGAACATGGTAGTAAATGGCAGAAGACATGGCAGCAGGTTCAGCGAACAACCAGGGAGCCAAAGCCGCACCCAGCATCTTCGTCACAGCAAGAGTTCATTCAGTAGTCGCAGATGCAGCCGACGTGAGTCATTTTATTCTCCTTACCATATGCTTAAATCATTACATCGAATACAACTGTGAGAATTTAAACGACGGTATATAGAATGCAGTAATGCCTACTCATGTTTCTGCATCAGCAAAAACATAACTTAATATTGTTCATAATTAATTTTATTTATAGCTACTGTGCAGATGCGCCCCGACTTATGTTCATTTGTTTTATGTTTTTTCGATGTTACACCCCCCCCCCCCAAAAAAAAAAATTGTCAAATTTTGAGTTTAGACGTACCTACGTAGTATGCTGACGTAATGACGCTGCGTCCATTGTTTACAAATTACAGACTGAGCGTGCCCCTCCTTCTTCCCAGTTCAGTTTTATTTATATATATATGTATGTATGTATATATTAGTTATATAGCGTATTACCCTTGTGTTAAGACATCGTCTCTGTGATCTTTGTGTTTACACTGTTCTGCGGACTTTTGTAACCCTAAGCAAATATGGTCGGTCAGAAGCATAAGCCTACTAGCATGGGTGCAAGTCTCATACACAGAGATGAATTAACTATCTGCTCGGATCGGCGCAATCTATCATGCATGCCGAGTTAAGCAAAGAGAGTTGTAAAATGAATGAAAACCTGAATCCAGAAAAGAAAGATAACTCTCCGCTCTGCTGGTGATTCACATCAGTGCAGGCTGAGTACTAAACAAGTACAGTATTCAATGGCGCCCTTGCTCACTTGACAGACCGGAAGTCCGTATAACCCGCACTTTGTCTTAAGCAAGTAAACTACTTTCAGTGTTGCGCGCCTCACATATTGTAAGCGTTGATTGGCTGTTTTAAGCTTCACGTAAAGTGAGCTGGCTCAGCTTCATGCAAAGTGACCATCCGTCGACCATTGGAACCATTTCCAAGCAGAAAGATCGCATCATAGAGAATAATAAAGGTTATATTTGATACTGTATTTGATATTTGATGAATGAATTTGATTAAAATGTATCTATTTGAGATTATTTTGCTTGAATTTAATTTATTTGAAATTGATGTTGATATTATTTGATATGTTTGATATAATTTTACAATGTTATGTTTATAATAATTGATTTAGGAGTGTTTTATGAGCTACGGTAATGGTATTTATGGATGTATAGTACAAGTATGAACGTCATACGTCACTGGAACATACAGTAACAACTTGCGTTCATCGACTTGCGTTCGGTCGTCCGGAACCAAACAAAAACGTAAGTCGGGGAGCGCCTGTATATCAAATAGATATTTATTTTTATTAGTCGTTATACAATGTCGTTTTTTCGTAACTGGAAATGTAACATGAAAACAAGTGATTTTAATTTTAATTTTCTATTAAAAAATGTACATAAAATTGATAACTATCTGTAGGATTAGTGTATAGAGTTATAATGTAACATATTAGGATAATGTTTAGAAGGTAAGTTCAATAATAGTTTTCTTGTTATAATATGTCTGATAAATCTACTGTGTATTCGGATGTTCAAAAAAAAAACCACGCAGTACTTTTTAATAGAATAAATGAAAGATGAATAAAAGAATGGAGTATGAACTTGTATTCATCCTAAGCAAAGTGTATTAATGAATAAATTAATTGTTCTGTCTTTTCAGGTTTCAATGGTGGTCCTATTGAGACAGAAAGGCGCCATGTACCATCATCAGGAATGACAGCGAAGGAACTGTGTGAGAATGATGACCTGACCACAAGTCTCATCCTTGACCCTTACCTCGGCTTTCAAACCCATAAGATGAACACCAGGTTGCTAATTATTAATCATTTCTATTCAGATTGAATGACACTGCATTAATTACCCCTTTAGGCTGACATGATGGCATAGTGGTTAGCATGTCTGCCTCACAACAAGAAGGCCTGAGTTCGCTTTCCAGCTTGGGAGTTTATGTGTCGAGTTTGCACGTTTCTCCTGTGCTTGCGTGGGTTTCCTCCAAGTACTCTGATTTCCTCCCACAGTCAACAAACATGCATAGGCTACTTGGCTGTTCCAAACTACCCTAGGTGGTTTTATTTGTACTTATTTATTTTGTAGTCTTCCCAAAGCAGTATTATGACATTTATAAAAGAAATATCAAATAATTACTGGCTCATGACGTTGTACTCAAGAAATGCGGTGAGCCGTGGTCATGACTTTCCATGTGTAGTTATACATTGGTTAGAATCAATGTTATAAATACCATCGGCCCCCTACTTACGAAGACCCCTGTGTACAAAATCCCCGGGTTACGAAGATCATTTTCCCAAGTTTCCGTCCCCGGGATACGAAAACAACCCCTCTTACGAAAAGAAATTCAAAATTAAAACACGCCAATCAAAATTTCACGTAGTGCGCGAGTTGCTCTCTCATTGGCTGTCTCTCAACATCCCGCCCCGCTGGCCTCCCAGATAGAGACAGAATGAACCTCAACTCTTTAGTTTTTTAAGTTGTTTTAATTCAGTAAATGTTTAATAAATGTGGGCGCATTTGAGCTCATCTGGAATTCCGATCCCTCAAGGAATCAAATTAAAGTTGAGTTTGTCAAGCAGGGAATGCGCTTTGAATTCATGTCTTGTGGGCTTGGCTTGTGACACTAGTAAATGTCACGGTAAATTTGATTTGCTATTGTGAGAAAAGAAAAATGTATGCTATAACATGCTGCATCTGTATAGTCAGAAAAACAGCAGTGTAACAGGTAAATTTTTTTTTAATGTTGACCAAAATTACATAAACTAAATCTTGTGGGGGGGAAATAAAAATTGCAAATGTCAGTGGTAAAATGTAAATAAAAATATTGGGAAAACCTAATTGCACTGTAGAATGTGAATGGATTTCATTTTTAAATTAAATTAGAGGAGATTCGATATTTGAATCTCATGTTTATATTTGCCTAAAACAAGATACAGTAGTACCTCACCTTACGATAGTCCCAGCAAACGAAAAATCCGGGTTACAAGAAAAACATTTTTCAAAATTTTTTGTCTCTGTACATGAAACCAGTTCTCTTTACGAAACGTGCCATTCAAACAATGCACGAGCTGCCTTCCCATTGACTATCTTCCAACATCTTGCCCTGCTGGCCTCCCACTGGCTCGGAGGGATGACACAGCTCCCTCCCATTGGCTATTATGGAGCTGCAGCTATCATAATGCTTTTGCTGTAAAGGACAGAGTTACTGTTGTTTCATGTGTTTTTTGAAGTGTTCTCATTGCTTTATTTTTTGACTCAGGCTTTTAACCTTCCATAAACATTTGTAAGATTAAGACTCTGCTAAGAAGGCATGGTCAACACATGCGCGTGTACGTACACGTGTGCGATTTCCGGTGCTAGTGAAAAGAAGAAGTGGGCTCGTGGCATGCGGTTCAGTGATATTGCAAAGGAATATGTCCAAACCCGTCTACCATCGGTACGATATTGAAGCAGAAGGAGGTATTGAAAGGCATGCTTTTATAATTTTTAAAGGGTTTAGGGGGTAGTATTGGGGGCCTTGTAACAAATCACGCGTTTTAAATGTAAAATGCGGTTCAGTTTAAGATAAAAACCAGGTTAAGAAAAAGACTCTGGAATGGATTATTTTCACAAGGTGAGGTACCACTGTTGTAAAATATATTTGTAGGGTTGGACTAAAGTAAACTAAAATGTATTTTATTCATGAAATGCTGGTTATTCCTCCATGTTTAAAAAAAAAAAAAAAAAAAAATCATATTAATTTCTTCAACAGTTTGTATATAAAATCTAAAATCACTTACTGCATTCAATGTGATAAGCACCCAGGGCCCTTAAAAAATTGGAGTGGGTGGGCGCTTATTAAAATGGTTACCAGAGGAGTGGAACGGTAATTGCTTATTACCACAGAGGTGGAAAACATGAATAATAGCAGAACAATAAGAGTTTTACTGGTATTTGTGTTATTCATTTTGTGGTATCAACCAAATTACTAACATGAAAGCTGAAAATAAACAGAAAACAGCATAATTAAAAAAAAAAAAAAAGACCCTTTCATTTTCCCTTCGGTGTTGGTCCTTTAGATGTTTTCCCCCATGTAAAATCTAGCCGATCAACATAAATGTCAACTTTAGCACATGGCACATTGAAAAGCACATGGCCAGGAACGTCTTTAAATGTATGAAGTTAATGATCAGGAGAATCGGGTGAAAAATACTCATCATCACTTTCTGTTCTGTCCATATCTGGCTCATCGCTCCATTTATTCAGAACATTCGATAGTTTTGCTGGTGCAGTTTCTCATGGTTCATCTTGTTCGACATTCACCAAGAGAAAACATTGAAATATTTTCCTGTTTTTTCAAACATGGCAGAACACTCAAATGTGTTGTTACTGATGAACATTATAGACATTCCCCAGTGGCAGGGGGTCTTGAAATACTGTGTAAACTCACTTTTACAGGCAGTGAACGCCTCATTGTATGGTTACAGAGACTGATCAAATAAAATTGGAAAGTTTGATCTACAATTTTGCTCCCAGTACACATGGGCGGTTATTTGATGTAAGATAAAAAAAAAAAAAAAAATATATATATATATATATATATATATATATATATATATATATATATATATATATATTGGAGCAGGGCGCTTATTACATCGAATACGGTAAGTGACTAAACTCTTTTACTGTAATGAAATTGTTTTGATCACGCTAGTTCAAAATATATTATTGGGGGGAAAATTGTCTTTTTTAATAAATATCAAATTTGTTTTATCAACAACTACATTGTTTGCACAGTTTTGGACTGTTGTGAATGAAAAATGCTTAAAAAACAAAAAGAAAGGTGTTTTGTGGAGTTTGTGGTACAAAAATGCTTTTCAATTTGGGATTTTTGGAATGATATGTGAAATTTAGACACTTATGAAATTAGAATCAAGGAAATTTACTTTTTTCTTTTAAACAGTCCTGACTTTTGCCGATCTTTAAATGAGTACACTCTACAATCAGCATGAGAATAATGGATTTGTAATTTTACTCTGACTAGATTTCGACCCATTAAAGGAAGACAAGATGAGTTGAAGGACATCATAGAGAGTTTTAAGAAACACAACGACCTTGAGAAGGCGTTTGAAGCTTTGACTTGTGGAGATTCATCCAGAAATCATCTTCTGTCCAAGACGAAAGCTCAGGAGAAACTCTTCAAACAGCACGTATGTATTTTTGCATTACGATTTTTAAAAATTATTTTATTTTTTAACCCGTGATGACGCTAAAGGATGATAAGGTCTGGGGTGTTTCATTATTTACTCTTTTGATGTGATGTGGTTAGGTTTTTGTTTACTTGCGCATGTTTGCGAGTGATAGTGGCTTCGAGATTTTGCCTTGCAACCGATATTCATCCGAGCAAAATGGAGCCAAAATTGTGGCGACAAAAGAATGGTAGGAGAATAACATTTCCTTGGATTTCTTGTCTTGCAGATGAATTTGTGCAGTAATTTTTTTTTTTTTTAATCATTTGTCCAGGAAAAAGAATGACAAGATTGAGTACCTGGTAGGCTGTATTGCTGAGCTGTCAGCTAGTGAGGAGAACATGTTATTACGCCATGGAGAGAATGATTTCAGTGTCATGTACTCCACACGCAAAAACTGTGCTCAGCTCTGGCTTGGACCCGCTGCTTTCATCAACCATGGTATCAGTCATATTTCGGAACTAAAACCTCTTATACAGCATTAAATATTTCAAAAATTTATTCATGAATGCATTCAGATAATTTTTTTTTCTGTCTCGTTTTAGATTGTCGTCCAAATTGCAAGGTGTTTGCTTTTTTTCTTTTTAAGTTATTACTAATATTATTCTTAACATTGTGATGATGATTATTGGTCTTATCATAAAATGTTAACATGCATTTCCTTGACATCATATTTCATTTTTTCTTTTTTCTTTGGTTTTTCTCCTCATTGAGCAGTTTGTGTCAACTGGCCGTGACACAGCTTGTGTCAAAGTTCTTAGAGATATTGAACCTGGAGAAGAGATCTCTTGTTACTACGGTGATGGCTTCTTTGGAGAAAACAATGAGTTTTGCGAATGCTACACGTGTGAAAGGTAACCCCCCCCCTTTTCTCATTAATAAGGAATTTGTATGTTCCTTATTTTAACACTTAACTTGTTTATTTCAGACGTGGTACTGGTGCTTTCAAATCTAAACTGGGACTTCCTGTGACAGTTCCTGTTATTAATAGCAAATATGGGTTGAGAGAGACCGACCGGCGACTTAACAGGCTGAAGAAGCTAGAAGAAGCAAGTCAGAACTCTGACGGCCATTCCGACACTCAGGATTCACCGAAAATTCATTCATGTAAGATCTATTATGGTATTCAGTTCAATTATGTTTTATTTGTATAGCACTTTATACAACTGACCGCTTTACATAGTAAATGAATTTTGGTAAGCATTTAAACTATAGTTTAAAAATGTCTGTCTATAAGTCCTGTACATTTCTAATGACAAACAAGGTGGCATTTACATCTATGAATTGAGAATGATTATTAGAAATTAGACCTAAACCAGGAGAGGGTCACTCTTTTGATTTCAAGGACATTTTCTCATCTATCAAGGAGAATCGTATGATCACCTTTATCAAAAACTGCATTATATGCATGTATAACACAAGGAAACACTACCCTGATCAGCTGACCAAAATAATTAAGTGCAGTTTCTCCGTCTGTCTGTCTGTCTTCCTTTCGGCTTTTTCCCTTTTACTCGGGAGTCGCCACAGCGAATCATCTTTAGCAAGTTTCGAATACATTTTATTCAGTTTACCCGACATAGTTATCAACATAACTGTAGCAATACGGCTTTTTTATGACCTTGGGTATAAAGGGGAGGTTTGACATTGGTCAATATTTGGACAGCTGATGGGAGCTAAGATCAAGTTTTTTAATTTGTGGTTTGTTAACTGCTAGTTTATAGGATTTAAGTTCATAAGTGCCAAATACTTAATTATGTTTAAAAAGCCTAATGTAAATACTTAGAGGTTAATCTATATATAAAATCCACCGTGTGTCTGTCTCTGTCTGTCTTCTATGGATTTGAAGGTGTCATCATGCACACATGCAAACACGTTTTCATTTTGCCCAGTGACATGTTGGAAAGTTAATGAGTGTGCATATTTCCCCCTACAAATCTGAATGAGTGTGTAAATTGTACATTTCTGATGCATGTCATCGAAGAGCCAACACTCGCTTATACAGTGGTACCTCACCTTACGAAATTAATCGGTTCCAGAGGCGGTTTTGTAACCTGGATTTTTCTTAAGTAGAACTGCATTTTACATGTAAAACGCGTGATTCATTCCAAGGCCCCCAATACTACCCCTTAAAAATCATAAAAGCATACCTTTTATGGTACTGACTTCGTGTTGACCATGTTTTTTTAGCAGAGTTATAATCTTACAAATGTTTATGCAAGGTTAAAAGCCTGAGCCAAAAAATAAAGTTGCAATGAGCACACTCGAAAAACTCATGAAGCAAGCTGCCGCTGCGTCATCCCTCCTAGCCAATGGGAAGCCAGCGTGGCGGGATGTTGGGAGACAGCCAATGGGAGGGAGCTGTGTCATCCCTCCTAGGCAATGGGAGGCCAGCGGGGTGGGATGTTTGGAGATAGCCAATAGGAAGGGGCTGCGTCATCCCTCCTAGCCAGTGGGGCGGGATGTTGGGAGATAGCCAATGGGAGGCCAGCGGGGTTGGATTGTGGGAGCTAGTCAGTGAGAGAGCAACTCATGCATTGTTTGATTTTTTTTTTTTCCTTTTCAATTGATCATGTCTTCTTAGGGCAGTGGTGATCTAGTGGTTAAGTCGGATCCTAAGGTTGGGGGTTCGAGTCCCCACAAGGTTGTCACTGACCCCCAAGTGCAGCGAACTGGGTTATCAAAGGGGGGCCATGTCTCTCACTGTCTATGGTGAGAGGCATGTAAAAGAACCATTGCTGACTTTCGTAAAGAGTAGGCTGCAAAGCCGTCAGCGTGTTTCTACGACCTGGAGAGGGATGGGCACCGCCAGGCCAAATCAGCCCAAGCCTTGCCATGAAGGCGCCCCAACGACATCCCCGGATGTTAAGGGATAAGTAATGATGATGTCTTCTTAGGAGTTATAATCTTACAAATATTTATGAAAGGTTAAAAGTCTGAGCCAAAAAATAAAGTTGCAATGAGCACAATCGAAAAACTCGTGAAACA
The DNA here is from genome assembly GCA_024760905.1 of Plotosus lineatus. NCBI lineage: Eukaryota > Metazoa > Chordata > Actinopteri > Siluriformes > Plotosidae > Plotosus > Plotosus lineatus. The sequence continues at coordinate 15,582,733 of CM045751.1, forward strand.
AGCTGCTGCTCAAGGGAGCTGCGTCATCCGTCCTAGCCAGTGGAAAGGCCAGCGGGGCGGGATGTTTGGAGATAGCCAATGGGAGGGAGCTGGGTCATCCCTCCTAGCTAATGGGAGGCTAGTGGGGCGCGATGTTGGAAGATGGTCAATGGAGAGCAGCGTTTGGCGCGTTTTGTAAGGAGAACTTGTTTCGTATACAGAGACAAAAAATTTTGGAAAATGTTTCTCTTAACCTGGATTTTTTGTGTGCTGGGACTCTCGTAAGGTGAGCTACCACTGTACAAGAATGGGTGAAATAAATATTTTATTGTGCCTATTGTCATCTTGAAGAAGCCTGAACTTGTGGTCTGATGTAAATATTTACCATTTTTAATACAGTAGTCTGTCCTGTGCTGATGGCATACATATTGAACTTTTAAAAATGTTACCGTTGAAACTACTTCTTTAAACAGACCAGTAACGCATACTCTCCCAATGTCTTATGTGCCATTCAAAAGGGAGGTTGCCCTAAAAATACTTTTACACCTCCCATTTTGCCTTGTCTCTGGAGGTGGGTTTAAACCTTTGGGACTGAAAGGTTGCTGGTTCAATTCCTGAACCAAAAGGAATGTGTGGCGGTGATGGGAGTGTGTGTGTGCACCTTCCCTTTCTCCATATAAATGGCTGAAGTGCCCCTTGAACAACAAAAGACGATGATGTTTCACACAAGAGACTGTTTAAGTCAGCACATAACATTCACAAATGAAAACAAAAACAACAACCAAAAAGAATCTATATCGACTAGTTCTGTCACATGTCATTAATATCACTATCTCTCACTCCAGTTGTTTGTATCCACTCGTGCTGTGTAGGCTGCAACATGAAATGGCAGCTGGACGCAGCCACACTTCCAGTGGGCATGTGTACATGTGCAGATGTGCATGATGTAATTACACTAGCTGCTGTGAGAGGTCAATGAAATTAGAGGCTTGGTGAAAGTGTTTCAGTTTTCCAAGTTTTTGTGCACCTGGAAAGTTAAGATTGGTTGATTGGTTGGGGGGGGCTGTTCCCCCAATATTAATCTAAATATTAACATTAATGGATCTGCAAAACCGGAACAAAAATAGTGACCTTACTACATATTAAAATAATCACCTGAACTGTTGTGAAGCGGTAGTATTAAAGTCTTTGTCAATTATTATTCCAGTACAGTGCCTAAGTTAATGTTTAGAATGTTTAGAAGCCACGGAGCAGCTCAGCCACGCCCTTCAGCCGGAGCGAAGAGTTGGAGAACACACTGTCAAAATCAAACTCCCCCAAAACACAGACCATAACAAAAAGAACATGAAATGTAATTCATTGGATAAACAAAACGATAAACATGCTACACCACAGTACATCAAATCACACTCACAAACATTCTTAACATTAACTTAGGTGCTGTACTGGAATAATGATTGAAAAAGACTTTAATACTGTACTAGAGTGATTTCAGTTGATTATTTCTCTTCAGGCACTTCAGAGGAAACTGTCGTTTTCTAGCGCTTAGCCAGAGAAGACGCACAGCGTTTGAGTGGCCTCATAGAGCTTAACTGGTAATTAAAACACACTAAAAAAAGAGGCTCATTGAAAACTTGTGCGCGAATGAGGAAAAAGGGGCGTTACATCACCTCAACCAATCAGCAGGCAGGAGGACAGCCATTGGCCGAATTTGAGTCACGTGTCAGTTGCTTGGCAGTCCGCGAATAACCAAACCGTGAGTGCAAAACCGTGAATAGTCAAGGGCCTACTGTAATTGGGACCGGGATCCCCACGCGACTACCGAATTCCGTGAAGTAGGATCAACTCATAACTCCATAAAAAGGCAAATGTACAGAAATCTCAGTGCATGAATTGAGTGCATAAAGATGAAGTGAAAAACCGAAGTGCAACTTATTTTTACTTAAATTTCTCTCATAATAAAACATGATTAATAAAAATAACAGTAATAATCTTACAGGATGCGTTTGTACATGCAGATATACATGATGTAATTACAGTTGTTTCTGTGAGAAGTAACGGAAAGGAGAGGCTTGGAGAAAAAAGTGTTTCCGTTTTCAAATTTTTTGTACAATCAAAACAGCAGTGCATAATCTGAGGGCATGGGGTCTCGCTTTGCTGTTTCTATTGTCCAAGTCAAATTAATTTTATTTTGTTTATTTTGTCTTGCTGCATAGGTGTCTGTTGGATATTTTAATAGATGTGAGGGAGTGATGTCATGTCTTGCTGTAAACTGAATTATAAGCAGATAAAACACTATGCTGTGTTCCTGTAGTTTCTGTTGTCCCGAAGCAGATCAAATTTACTTCCATGCAAGTACTGAACAAGCAGATCTTATGTTGGAAAGGAATCCCATTTTTTGTTTTCTACTTTTCAAATAAACTCCTCTGTCCTGATCTCTAGAAAGGCAGAATTTACCTCTGACGTTGGAGAATTCTTCCATAACAACAAAGGCTTCCTATAAATAAATAGTTGTACACATTTCATTTTGTTTATCATTGAAGCCTCCACCATACAGGTTCCTGTGAATGGGCTGCTCCTATAGAAACGTATAAGAATGATTTGTTGCTATGCTGCTGTCAGTTGCAGTTTGTATTGAAAAACGATATCTAACAAATCAAAATTGAGAATTTTAGTGACATGAAAGATGTGTGAAGTAAAACATTTGGACCAAATTTTCTAATTAAACCTTTTTTTGTTGTTAGCATCTAGGAAAAGAACCCTCACGAGCACAAGGGTAAGTAAAGGCAAGAACCATGATGGACAGTCTCTCCCAAGAGCTTACACGTCTACCTCAACTTCCAAACCAAGTCACGTTAATAACAGGGTACCAAAGAGGCTGAAACCGAGACCTTCCAAGCCTTCACTCACCAACGTGAGGTTACGGAGCCAGAGTCGTGGGTCTGAAGTGAAGACCTCCGCCAAAGAGCCAAAAACCACACTCTGCAGAGATATCCGCATGAAAAAGGAGAAGGACTCACTCAGAACTTTTAACTCAGCCAGATCAAGAGACTGTTTAACACAGCACATTGCGAAGGAAAACAATCAGCCATCTTTAAAGTGTCCTGCCGAATCGGAGAGTTGCACTTACAGGACTCGAAGGTCACTGAGGACTTCTAATAAGACACAGGACGCTGACGGCGTTAATAGTAAACGGAGAACTTTCGAAAGCCAAAATTTGGTCATTAAAACAGAGCCAGCTGACATGGAGGAGTACCTCTCTCACAGCTTAAGGTCGAATGAGAAAATGACAGATGATGTATATGTCGGGAGAGTTTCTAACTCGCAGCATCGCCAGTTTACGCCGCTTCAGCTAGACAGGAGGATAAAACTAGAAGATGAGAGCAGCGAACCTTTCGCGCCAAGATTTATGCAAAGTCCTAGTGTTAAGGACATGCTGCTGGGGTTTCCTGAAAGGCCACGGCATTGCCGCTCATCTAAAAAAGACAGGTCTAAAGGCAGCAATCGTACTTTGGGAAAAGGGAAGAAGAAGCACAGGATTCCGCACTACGATGCAGTGATTCTGGATAGCAGCACAGGGATTCCCAAGCTGACCTTGCGCCGACGTAGGGACAGTGGCGAGACCAGACCAGCTCACATGAACCCGTCAAAAATTAGTATCAAGCTTGGGAAAGATCACAAGCATGACCGGTTGAAGAACGGGTTCAGTTCCACTTCAAGAACGAGTTCCAAACTGAAAATCCAGTTGAAACGCGAGGACAGTGAGTGTCTGGTCACGCAGACTTGTCTCAATGGCAGTCACAGGATCAATCATGTGGATCAGCAGCCTTTATCGGAGGAGGAGGAGGAGGAGGAGGAGGAGGACGATGAGGAGGAGGAGGAGGATGATTATGAGGACGATTTTATACCGCTTCCACCAGCAAAACGTCTCCGGCTCATACTCGGCAAAGATTCCATAGACATCGATATCTCCTCCAGGAGGAGAGAGGATCAGTCGTTGAGGCTCAATGCTTAACCTTTTGACTCGCATGTAAATACACTTCAGGTTAACATGTCACTGAAAAAAAACAAACAAACAAAAAAAAACATAAAGAATCACTTGGGTGGGGTTTTCTCAAGAGATCTAATCTCTCTTCAGCGTATCTGTAGTACATCTGATTACTCAGGCTTCGAATTTCGGTGTTTCTGTAAACAACAACAAAAACAACAACAAAAAAAAAGAAAACTAAAATGGTTGTCTGTGGGTAGGTGTTGCGTGAGTGAAAAATGTAAATTAAAAGTAGAAGCCGCTTTACAGGAAACACTAATGATTTGAGGATTAGACAGATGGGAGATGTTTGCGGTCTTGCAATAGGATATGCAAATTTTTAACCAAATACAAATATAATTGTCCTGGATGATGTTCAATGCGAGTTCATCGAAGCAGAAGTGGAACTTACGGTCGAAGTGCTCTTTACAATTTAGCATTAAAGGCTACGGAAACGCATGAGATGGAAGCTTTTCGGTTGTGAGGTTATTCTTTATATTAGGCAAAATCTAAACAAACTTTTGATGATGTAAAAAATGTAGCGATGCAGTGAAAAGTACTTTCTGTAAACTTTCCTGAATGATATTGCGTCAAAGCCTCGGATCTCCGCTGCTCCTTTTATACATTAGCACAAAAATGTTAAGTCTTTGTATCGTTCTCGCATTTAAAAAAATTAGTGTAAATTTTTTAGTATTTGGTTATTTATTAATTCTATATAAAATAAGCGTATATTTATACTAGCATTGCACAAGTAAACATTACCATTCCACATGATGGGAATGAAAACAGGCTTCTTAGATGATGAAATACAAATATGCAGTATTTTTTTTCCCTGAATGATGTTTGATGTAAAATTCGATATTATTTCGATAGGAAACTTTGGGTAACGTTTAAAATTTTATTCATGTTCTTGACAGTCAGGGAAAGTGCTCATCCTTACTTTCAGAGATCACAAGGTTGAATCAGATCATGGTACAGTACACCAGTAATCTGTGGTTTCAGAATGGGAGGGGCATAGTCTCACTCCTTTTGTCAATCCCAGCAACACTAGCCAATCCCAGGGATGTATGTTAAAGAGGGTGGATATGGTTTTGCAGCAGCATATGATGAAACAATTCAGAAAAGCAAGTGCTCAAAGATGAGATATGTCAACGTATGTTTTAGGCGAAGACCAACACCTACCCTTAGACCTGCCTTATGGTGATTATTTTTTATTTTTATTTTTTTTTTTGGCATCAAGTAATTGTATGTTTGTTTGTTTTTTGTCTTTTCTGTGTAAGAAACTGTAGAAATTCCTGTCTGTAGTAATCATGCATTATAGATACATTAGAGAGAAAGGGGATTAGATAATTTCTTGAATTAAAGTATGTATATTGTTAAAAATGCACCTAAAACAAATATTGTATTGGATCTTGTAAATATTTTGTATAGTAATATTTGCGTGACATCAGTCTGCTGGAATCATTCGAAGAATTCAATCTGATGACTCGTAGCACCATAGGACCCCCCCCCCCCCCACGCATGGATATGCTTTTGTGCGCTGTCGTATTGTAAGCGTATCTACGTAGCACAGAACTGATATTGCTTTTTTTTTTTTAAATATTTTTTTTTTTCCCTGAAATGTAATTGGTGCTGATTCTCTTCTCCATGGCGTCTGAGTGAGCCGGTCATGGCGAGAAATGATTTTGTGAATTATAATATATGGTGTAGGATTTGTGATATGGCAGACTTTGATGCCATAGGTGCTCATACGTTCATACTTCTGTGAATTTATCACCATCAGGTAACATTCCACACAGGTTTTTGCTTTGTTTTGGGTTTTTTTGGGGTTTTTTTTTTTTTTTTTTTTTTTTTTTTTTTTTTTTGAACCACATTTCAACTCAACTCCTTGATAAACTGCTGGGTCTCAAGCGCACCTCCATATACAGTACTGAGCATATTTCATAAATATTCATGTATGGCTTTATCATTTGTCATGATGGAAAATGGGGGCATATGAGCATGATTTTGTAAGCGTTAAATGATCATGTTCTCATTCGATACCTCTTCCCTGTAAATGTTAAGCCTAATAATAGCATTAATCGTTGCAAAGTCGTATGTTTTTCTTAGTGTGATGAAAGAAAGAAAATAGTTCACAGAGACCGCTTTTGAAAATGCACAGAAAACATATCATCACACACTCAGCGATCAGAAATGTCTTTAATTAAAATGACTGGGGATGCTGTTAAAGGAAAATAATCAACATTTAGGTGGTGTAAAGCAGCACAGCCAGAACGGTGTGGAAATATACCGAGTGATATCCTGACAATTAATTTATTCCCTGCAATCAAGTTGTACATGACCTGATGTAGCTATTAACCATGTGTGTTGGGAGTGGGCGGAATGAGTATTTTATTACATCCACTTGATTTGTAAGAAGCGATTTTATTCAATTCAAGTTCATTTCTGCATTCCAGGCTACGTAACATGTCGAACAAATAAACACAAACAAACCAACAAATTGACAGTTTATTTTGTGCAAAGTTCTATAATAATTATTAAATGTCACAAAAAATACATCCTTGACATCAAATGTGGGGACTTAGGGGTTTTTTTTTTTTTTTTTTTTTTTTTGTTTGTTTGTTTGGGTTTTAAGTCATTATCAGATCGTGTAGGGAATTGCAGCGTCATTGTTTTTCTGTACTCCAGGAATATGAGTTGATATTCTAGTAAAGGAGTCAATCAGAACACACAAGCTCTCTTATCCAGTGGGTTTGGCTATAATGAAGTTGATTATTTTCCATTAATATCACTTCCTAAGTCTTTTCCTCCTCTTAATCCATAGCAGTCAGCAATTACGTTTATTTCTAAAATTTGACACATCATACTTTATATAAAAGAATGACAATTCAAAACAAGTAAGTTGTTGTTTTCATGAGGGTTACAGCAGCTGCAAACTGTTGGTCCCTTATCAGGACATAAAATGTCAAGAGTAATCGCTTCTGTCCTGAAGAATTATGAAAACATAATTGTTCTTGAAACTGGAGACTCCTTCCACATACAAATTGGATTCGCAAAAAAGTTGGCACACTGAACAAATTGTGAATAAAAACTGAATGCAATGATGTGTAAGTGCCAAATTTCAATATTTTATTCCGAATAGAACGTAGATGACTGGGTCAAAAGTTTAAACTGAGAAAATGTATCATTTTAAAGGAAAAATATTTTGATTTTAAATTTCACAGTGTCAACAAATCTCAAAAAAGTTGGGACAAAGACGTTTTCACCACTGTGAGGCGTCCCCTCTTCTTCTTACAACAGTCTGCAAATGTCTAGGGACCAAGGAGACAAGTTTCTCAAGTTTAGAAATATGAATACTGTCCCATTCTTGTGTAATACAGGCCTCGAACTGTTCAACTGTCTTGGGCCTTCTGTGTTGCACCTTCCTCTTTATGATGCACCAAATGTTCTCTATTGGTGAAAGATCTGGACCGCAGTCTGGCCATCTCAATACCCGGATCCTTTTCCTACGCAGCCATGATGTTGTAATTAATGCTGCATGTGGTCTGGCATTATCATGTTGAAAAATGCAAGGTCTTCTCTGAAAGAGACGATGTCTGGATGGGAGCATATTTTGTTCTAGAGCCTGAATATACCTTTCTGCATTGACGGTGCCTTTCCAGATGTGCAAGCTGCCCGTGCCTCACGCACTCGTGCAACCCCATACCATCTCAGATGCAAGATTCTGATCTGAGCGCTGATAACAACTTGGGTTGTCCTTGTCGTCTTTAGTCTGGATGGCATGGGGTCCTAGTTTTCCATAAAGAACTTTGAATCGTGGTTCGTCTGACCACAGAACAGTTTTCCACTTTGCCACATTCCATTTTAAATGACCCCTGGCCCAGAGAAACCGCCTGTGCTTCTGGGTCCTGTTTAGAAATGGCTTCTTCTTTGTACTGTAGAGTTTCAGCTATCAACGGTGGATGGCACGGTGGATTGTGTTCACCGACGATGGTTTCTGGAAGTATCGTTGAGCCGATTCTGTGATTTCCCTTACGGTAGCATTCCTGTTTGTGGTGCAGTGCCGTTTAAGGGCCCGAAGATCACGGGCATCCAGTACGGTTTTTCAGCCTTGACCCTTATGCGCAGAGATTGTTCCAGATTCTTTGGATAATTTACTGTAGATGATGATGATGATGATGATGACTTGAAACTCTGCAATTTTTCACTGGGAAACACCTTTTTGATATTTCTCCACTACCTTTCTGTGCAACATTGGGGGAATTGGTGATCGTCTGCCCATCTTCGTTTCTGAGAGACACTGCCACTCTGAGAAGCTCTTTTTATACTCAGCCATTTGCCGATGGACCTCATTAGTGGTAATTGGTCTTCCACCTGTTCGTTATAAGTGCAATTGACTTTTCCAGCCTCTTATCGCTACATGTGCCAATTATTTTTGAGATTTGTTGACACCATGAAATTTAAAATCAACATATTTTATTCTTACGATGTTACATTTCTTCAGTTTAAACTTTTGACCTGCCATCTCTGTTCTATTATAAATAAAATATTGAAATTTGGCACTTCCACACCATTGCATTCAGTGTTTATTCACAATTTGTATAGTGTGCCAACTTTTTTGGAATCCAGTCTCTATCTCAAAGAAACATCTCATCACAGATAAACATTGAGACGCTTTTGTTATACAGGCACGTGTCAATGAGATTTACTTCCTGCTGCGCTAAACGTTAAAGCCGCTGTTATAAACTAAACAAATCCATACCCTCCGACCAATCAGAGTCCATAAATGAACAGCGCTGTCATTCATGACAACTCAGAAGAGGACTTATTCCTCTGATAGCACAAGATGCCTTGCGTATTGGCCCTGACATGTCCAGTTGTTCCTCTGCTGGTGGATACGATAGAACATATCATATCACGCTTAGAGATGAACGCATCACCCGCAGTTGGGAGCTGGACTCCTGTCTTCCCACATATATTAACCCCCTCTCCTCATATCGTTACCATTTCTCAGCCCTGTAAAGTTCAGATTCCAGCTCTGACTCCAACTGTATATAGTTGTTTATAAGGGGATGGGGTACAATTTGAATAGAAAAACAAATGTGGCAAATGTGCAAAGAGTGTCCACTATTTAAATCTCATTTTTATTTAACATTTTTGAATACTTGAAATGAAGATAAAGTCCCATTGAGGAAAGTAAAAGCTGTTCAATGTCCTGCTGTGACTGTGTCTCAGTGTCTGGGTTGTTTACACATCTCAAGGTTTCTTTAATGGAGGCGGAGTCAGATTTTTAAAGACTCCTGAAGAACAGAGTTTTGATTCGAGATATTTCTTTTTGTCTAAGTGAGTATCAGCGTATTTAAATGCTAAGGGGAAACAAAACCCTGCTGCTGGAGATTTTATATTCAATAGTATTTTTATATATCATGTATTTGTGTATGAGAAGCACACAAAAAAATAAAGATGGAAAACAAGCATTAATGAAGGGGAAAAATCTAAGAGAAATTAAAAACAATAAAATAAAATGCCAACAATAGAAAGTAATATAAAGTGTGAAATGAAAACATAAGTAAATAACAGTAGTAAAAAAAAATACAAATTACTGAAGTATAAACAAAAGGAACGTAAATAATACAGTAATGTGAAAAAGGGAACGTTTTCAGAACAAGAAGGAAAAAGAATGATAAAACATAATGTTCTTTGGAGTAGGGTTTTTTTTTTTTTTTTTTTTAAGTGATTTTTATATTGGTATATCGCAAATCGTAATGACATCAGCCAATCACCAGCATTGCTCAATTATTTAAATACTTTGAATGTGTGTCCACCCCGATCTGCCTCTTAACTTTAAAGAAAGAAGGTTTTCTTGCAGTGTACAGGTTTGTTAGTAATAAGATATGATTTTCTGTGAATCGCCCCAGTTTAGTTTTCAACCCACCGCAGTGATGTCATCAGTGGGTGCTTTATGTCACCAAAGTGTGTTATTTACTTTATCAACATTTAAGCTTTAAAATGTGCTTGTAGGAGAAATCCAAAGTTAATATACTGAACTGTTTTGCGGTTTGTTAACTGTTCGGAGGAAATGTGGTAGGAACCCAGTAAAGCATCATGAGCATGAAAAACAGTATCATTCATCTCTTACATAGCTTTCCATGAGCTTTATGTGGGTGTAATAATGTGCATAATTTATTTTTAATAAGTGAGAAATGCCCAGGGGAATACAGATTAAAAAAAGAAAGAAAAACGCTGAAAATAAGAAAAAGATTGAGTGAAAAAATTTGAAAACAAAGGAAAAATAAAGGAATAATGTGAACTAGACTCAATAAATAAGAAAAAAATTAGTGAAAATGTGAAAGATCAGAAAGGAAACTGCAAATAGAAAAAAAAAAAATTAAGAATGAAGATGAAACAAATAATATAATTGCAGATAGAAGTCAGGATATGTTCTTCATGAACCTAATTATCATCATATTAATATTCAGCCTTGATTTCTTTGAACTCATCATAGACATAAAATTCAGAGCAGTTTTGTTTTCAGAAAACTAAATACACAATTAAAGACGCTCCCCAACTTACGTTTTTGTTAGGTTCTGGACGGCCGAATGTAAGGTGAAAAAAAACGTAAGTTGTTACTGTATGTTCCAGTGACATATGATGCTCATACTGTACTATACATCCATAAATAACATTACCGTATCTCATAAAACACCCCTAAATCAATTATTATAAACATAACATTGCAAAATAATATCAACTACATTATATCAAATATCAACATTGATTTCAAATAAATTAAATTCAAGCAAAATAGTTTCAAATAGATACATTTTAATCAAATTCATCAAATATCAAATACATTATCAAATATAACCATTCGCACCATTTTAAACACAACACGCTGCAAATTTGCATTGAGCCGAGTCACTTTACATGAAGCTTAAAACAGCCAATCAACGCTTACAATATGTGAAGCGCTCCACCGAAAGTAGTTCAGTTGCTTGTACTTGAGTCAAAGCGCGGGTTAGCCGGACTTCCGGTCTTTCAAGTGAGCGAGGGCGCCGTTGAATACGTGTTTAGTACTCAGCCTGCACTGATGTGAATCACCAGCAGAGCGGAGAGTTCTCTTTCTTTCTGGATTCAGGTTTTCATTCACTCTCTTCGCTTAATTGAGTATGCATGGTAGATTGCGCTTATCCAAGCAGATAGTTAATTCAGTGTTGGGAAAACCGGAAATTCCGGCATATGCCGGAAAACTTGCACCCATGCTTGTAGGCTTACGCTTCTGACCAACCATATTTGTTTAGGTTTGCAAAAGTCTGCAAAACGATGTAAACACAAAGATCACATGGACGATGTCTTAATACAAGGCAAACCTGCGGAAAACTGGGAATAAGCAGGTTCAGGTTTATGTTCAGCCTGTCGTTTGTAAACAATGAACGCAGCGTCATGTGTAAGTAGCGCATTACGTCAGTGTACTACGTAGGCATGGCTTATACTACGTAAAGAGAGCACGCTAAACTCAATGTATAATTTTTTTTTTTTTTTTTTTTGGAAAAGAAAAGTAAAACAAATGAACGTAAGTCGGGGACGTAAGGTACATTTTTTTTTTTTTTAATGTACCTTTTTTTCCCTTCTTTTTTCAACTGAAGCAGGATAACTATATCACATATTTCATATATGGTAACATATATAGGTAACTTACATTTTGGTAAATATATAATTTGGGAAATTCGGTAAATTAGTAAATTGTCAATTGAATTTTTTTTAAAACAAAAACTGCTCTGAGTTTCATGTTTGTGATGCTCAGTTGTAATACGTTATTTAACTGAAACGTATTCAATAAACAGCTTACAGCAATGTTGGATGACATCACATAGTTAGACAAAAGATGTCACTGTGTTTCAGCAGACCTGCATCATTATTTACACATGGAAGTGTAGTGCTGAACCTCAGCTTAACCCAAAAATGTGTTGAGGGGAAAAACCTTGACTGACTTGTAAAGGTAAATGGACATTGAAACAGTTTAATAGTGAAAGTTGGAACAGTTCCAAGTGCAGCTGTGAGAAAGAAGAAAACCACTTGTGAGTTATGATTAAAGTAAAAGTTTACAGTTTATTTTACAGTGCGTAAAAATCGGATTCTGGAGCCGTAGAAAAAGGTCATGTGATGTGATGTGATGAGTCCAGATTAGCCCTGATTCAGAACAATGGATGTGCCATTATAAGAAGGGAAGTACATGAAGTGATGTACCCATCATGCACTGCACCAACTGTACATTAAAAAAAATTTTTTTTTTAATTTTATGTAATAGAGTATTATGATCTGGGGTGACTTTAGTTGGTCAGGTCGAGGTTCAGCAACATTCTGTGGCAATAAAATAGAGGGAGCTGATGTCCTGAATGTACGCAATGGCCAGGGTGTTCCATCAATGGACCTTTTCTTCCCTCATGGCATGGATATAAAATGCGGATTAAAATAGTGAAAGAGTGGTTCAGGGAGAATGGAGAATTATTTCACACTGGCATCACCTGAAATAGCCCTGACCTTTACCCAGTGAAAGTGCACGTGATGTGTCAGATAAGACTTAAAGCAGTGGTTCGAAATTGACATTTTCTTTATTTTTCAAAATGTATACGTAATTAAAAAAAAAATTTTCCTCCAGGAATTTGATTAACAGAGCAATCCACTTGGTGGTGCTGTTCTCTTCTCGGTAACCCTTTAGTGAAGGAGATGTACAGTGTCGTAATGGTTTTGTGTTTGCGTTTCCAATGTTATGCGTTATATTCTTTCTGAGAAGTCGGCATTATTGATTCCTTTGTGATGTAGTTGACAGTCTTTTTCTTCTTTTTGGAAATTTTTCCCTTTTTCAGTGGTCGCCACAGAAAATCATCTGATTCGCATGTTTGATTTGGCATAGGTTTTTATGTCGGATGCTCTTTCTGACTCAACCCTTTAGCAATGGACAAACATGCTGACGGCTTTGCAGCTCCTCTTTACGAAAGTCAGCAATGGTTCTTTTACATGAACCTCTCACCATAGACAGTGAGAGACATGACCGGCCTTTGATAACCCAGTTAGCTGCACTTGGGGGGGGGGGGGGGGACTCGAACCCCCAACATTAGGATCAACAATCCAGTGCCGTTTACCACTAGGCCACCACTGCCCCACTGTAAAAAGTAATGCTTTGTGTCTGCTGAGGGATTAGACTTTGTTATTGACTCTTTCCTGAGGCCTAAACACAATGTAAACTCTGATATGATCGAACTCTGATTTTTCTTAAAAAGTCTCTTACCGCTCGGATTGTTTCTTACTCATGCTTGGAAATGAGGCAAGAGACGTTCCTCTCTGGATTGCACAGGACTTATTTTTCCCCTCTCTTCCTCCTGTCTCTGTACCGAACCTGAACAAGAAACACTCTAATTCTCAATGTGTGCAGCATTATAAAAGGAAGTATTTTTTAGTATGTAGCATTATTTTTTTTTTCTATTAAGAATATCTATACGAATGTTGCATTATAAGATATTTTACTCTGATAGTCTTTAGACAGCTGCACAGAATATTAAAATTTTGCAACTTTATTCAAAATAATTGTCAGGTGACTCATACTGATTCAATCGATTTTGTCTTGAAGGAAACCAAATGCTGATCCAAAGGTTGGGGGTTCGAGTCCCACTCTCCACAGGGTTGTCACTGTCCCCCCCCCAGTGCAGCTAACTGGGTTATCAAAGGCGGGCCATGTCTCTCACTGTCTATGGTGAGAGGCATGTAAAAGAACCATTGCTGACTTTCGTAAAGAGTAGGCTGCAAAGTCGTCAGCGTGTTTCTGTCCCTTGCTAAAAAGGGTTGTGACAGGAAGGGCATCCGACGTAAAAACCTCTGCCAAAATCAAACGTGCGAATCAAATGATTCGCTGTGGCGACTCCTGAGTAAAAGGGAAAAATGCTGAAAGGAAGACAGACAGCATTTAAAAAAACATCTCAGCATCTAAAATAAATGACTAAAATGTCTCAAATGTAGCATCTGATGAACAAATCCATGAACAAATCTAACTTCCACATCTACAAATTTACTATCTGAAACAGTCATCATTCATTTTCTGAAGCACTTAGCTCTAATTAGGTTCTCGGGGAGGTCGGCACCAATCTCGGCCGACTCTGGATGAGGGCAGGGTACTTCCTGGGCAGCGCGCCAGGCCATTGCAGGGCATATCTGAAACATCTCTGTTAAAGCATCTAAAGATCTACAAGTAAACATTTTAGAAAGCCTTTGATAGCAAGTAGAACATTGAAAGAGCGAAAATTTGAAGCATCCGCTTTAGCTAACAAAACTAGATTTAGAATGAGGGCGATTCATATTGTCCTTGTGGGCGACCTGATGCCCGCGGGCACCATGTTGGTCACCTCTGATCTAAAGTATCTCAGTGTTGACATTTAAAATGACTTTTCACATCATATTTTAACAGTGTGGTGTCATTCATATAGGTTTCTTCAAACAATGTAGTCACCAATGATGCTGTTTTTGTTATTACAGACACTGCCCGACTTATGTTTTAGTTCGGTTCTGGAAGGCTGAACGTAAGGTGAAAGGTGAAAAAAAAAAAGTAAGTTGTTACTGTATGTTCCAGTGATGTATGACGTTCATACTGTACTATACATTCATAAATACGATTACCGTATCTCATAAAACACCCCTAAATCAATTATTATAAATATAACATTGTAAAATAATATCAAATATATCAAATAAATATCAACATTAATTTCAAATAAATTAACTTCAAGCAAAATAATTTCAAATAGATACATCTTAATCAAATTCACTCATCAAATATCAAATACATTATCAAATATAACCTTTAACATTCTCTATGATGCGATCTTTCTGCTTGTAAATGGTTCCGATGGTCGACGGAGCCATTTGGAAGAAACGTGCAACATTCACATGTTTTTCACCACCAGCATCAATTTTCTTGATAATAGCCATCTTCGTTTTTAACGAGATGGCCTGCTGCTTTTTCTGATTACCACGATCACGAGTAGGCTTACGCTTCTGACCAACCATATTTACTTAGGATTACAAAAGTACGCAAAATTGTAAACACAAAGATCACAGAGACGAATTAACAAAAGGGTAACACACAGTGAACTGGGAATAAGGAGGGGCACGTTCAGTCTGTCGTTTATAAACAATGGACGCAGCGTCATGCGGAAGTAACGTATTATGTCAGCGTACTACATAGGTATGTCTCGTACTACAGAGAGCACGCAAAACTCAAAATTTGACAGTTAGAAAAAAAAAAAAGTAAAATAAAAAATACGTAAAATGAATGAACATAAAGCGGGGAGTATACAGCATAGTTTTGCCGTTAAAGTAAAGATTGGTGGTAGTTATGAAGACTTAGTCACGTAAGACCTCCAGACTACCTGTGGGAACCTAAATGCACATTATTCTCTCATTTAGCTCTACCCCAAAATACCTGGCTGTTGCAGTGAGGTAAAAAGGATATAACTACAGTTTTTACGTGACTGTTTCAGGTAACTCATGTCAGGGTATTAAGAAAATAGCCCCACAAAGGGTTCAATACCCTAACCCGCCACCCACATGCCATGTTATAAAAACTCGTCCCAAGATGGATACCAAAACTCGTGTAAGCGGTAATGGCGATCTCGATTTAGTGCACTGAATGCAAATTTCAAAAAAAGTGGCCAGCTGAGGTGGCTACACTCGATATTACACCATGGCAAAAATCGATAGGTTTGATCGATAGGTTTGTGTAATTACACAATCTCAACATCCACAACAAAAATGGTGATGATCAGTGATGGGGTTTTTAAGTTAGATGGATGGATGTTGTGCACGATGGCGAGGATTAAAAAGGCTGGGAGGTAAAAATGTGATCAATGAAGTG
This sequence comes from Plotosus lineatus, assembly GCA_024760905.1. Lineage (NCBI taxonomy): Eukaryota > Metazoa > Chordata > Actinopteri > Siluriformes > Plotosidae > Plotosus > Plotosus lineatus. The sequence goes on from CM045751.1 coordinate 15,598,644, forward strand.
TGTTTCTGTCTCTGGAGAGTCACAAAGGCAAAGTCACCTGCGGACGAGCAGGAGAAACGAATGATGAATGTTCCTCGAACGGATTTAATGGAATCCAGCTGGTTCATCTATCTATCTAGTGCCTGAGTCGTAGGACAACCATTGGCGATCCGCCATGAAGGATAACGCCCTGGTTATCATCTTCATGGAGGTTTTCTTGGCAGGATTAGTGCAGTGGTTTGCCATCGCCTTCCGCACGATGCGAACCTATGGGCAATTTAAAATGGCCAATTAACCCACTGTGCATGCCTTTGGATTGTGGGAGGAAACCGGAGCACCTAGAGGAAACCCACGTAAGCACGGGGAGAACATGCAAACTCCACACAGAAACGCCCAGGCCGGGAATCGAACCCAGGCCTTCTTGCTGTGAGGCAGACGTGCTAACCACTACGCCACCGTGCCGCCAGCTTGTTCATAGAATTAAAATAAAATAAAAAATAAAGTTAGTAGCTAAACAGCTAGTATGTGAAGGAAGAAATGTTCGACTTCAAAGTTTCTAGCTTGTTAATGCTACAGTACTGTGAATATAAATGTAGCTGCTCAGTTGGTTGTTTGAAATATCAAGAATGTGCATGTTTTTTCAGAACTTAAACAGTAAGTTTGAATTTTCCTCAAGGGAAAACGTAGGATTATTTTCAGACACTGTGGATAAAGTAATTTCACCAATTTGAGCAAATGGGTGGGTTCATAATGTTCAGAAATTATCCTGAGTGTCAGCCTAACCATTGGGGCCGGTGGTGTAGTGGTTCGGGTGCTGTGCTCATGATCGGGAGGTTGTGTGTTCAAATCCCACTGAGACCCTCACTGTGCTAAGACCCCTGGGCAAGGTCTCAACCACTAGTGTGCCTCTGTTCACCCAGCAGTAATAAATGGGTACCAGTAAAAATATACTGGGAAGGTAACCTGCGATGGACTAGCGTCCCATCAAGGGGGAGTTGAACTCCTGGTCGCTTCACGCTACGGAAACCGGGGATAAGCACCGGCCTGATTAGCCATGAGGCTCGGGTGTAAAAACCCAACAAACTTTACCTTTACCAGCCTAACCATTAGAAGTTGAATTTAAACCCCAATACCACAAATATGCCTTTTTGAAGCCGCTGAATAGGGTCAATGTCCTTCAACCACTCTAATATATCCCGTCTCATGTAGACTTCATGTCTTGTATAAAAAGCAATGAGTTGAAACACTGACCATGAGAATCCATCTGAGAAAGAACAACCGATGGAGAAACACCCGCACAACCAAAACCCTCGCGGTATCATACAACAATCTGTTAAATATTTACGGTACCTTCCTGCTGCTCCTGTGCGCCTTGGAAACAGCCGTTCATCAGGGTTTCCAAACCAGGCCACGCTGCTGATGTGTTTAATTGTTGCTTACACCTTGCGTTCAGATCATGTTGGGTTTCACACCATACAGCTGTATAAATAGTGTGAGTACTACTTCGTCCCTGTTTCCGTGGAAAATACATCATACTACTTTGCGCCAAAATAGAACTTGGGTAAGCTTTTTTCTTTTTCCCATTTTGGCTTTTTCCCTTTTTCAGGGGTCACCACAGTGAATCATCTGATTCGCATGTTTGATTTGGCATAGGTTTTACGTCGGATGCCCTTCCTGACACAACCCTTTATTTAGCAAGGGGTAGAAACACACTGAAGGCTATGCAGCTACTTTTGTCGAAAGCCAGCAATGGTTCTTTTACACCTCACACCATAGACAGTGAGCGACATGACCAGCCTTTGATAACCCAGTTAGCTGCACTGGGGGGACAGTGACAACCCTGTGGAGAGTAGGACTCAAAACCCCCAACCTTAGGATCAGCGATCCAGTGCCCTTTGTCATCAGGCCACCACTGCCCCAGAAGTCTGACAAGAAATAAAACCCTCACCGTATCCAACAGCGGGAAAAGCTGGTGACTGAGTGACTGTTTATAACGTGAATAACCACTAACTTGATTTTTGGACGTTTCATCAGCTGACATGGACAAAGTGTATGTTGCATCATCCTAAAATTTATGTTAAATAAATGTGTAGTCATAGTCAATATCTCTGGCAGTGTAGTATGATAATGGAGTTACTTTTACTATCCTGAAGTTGAACCTTTTCCCTGAAGCTTATTATTATTATTATTATTATTATTATGGTTACTATTATTATTATTATTATTATTATTATTATTACTATTCTTTGTCAACATTATCTTATGCTTGTTCTGGGGTAGGGTTGTGGGGGCAGCAGCCTAAGCAGTGAGGTCCGGACATCAACATTTAAGATTCTAGACTCTTTATTGTTGTTCTGTTCACACATAATGAAAAATTTACACGAGGCTCTTAGCGTTAACAGGTGCAAACATGTTAAAAAGGTGCAAACGAACCAATAAACTGCAATTAACACTGTCAAGAGCAGAATATGAACAAGCAATTCTGTACATTAAATTTTCAGTAAAAATATAAAACATGAATGTATACTCAGTACCTATGAACGAGAACTGAACACTGGAGATATATATATATATATATATATATATATATATATATATATATATATATATATATATATATATATATATATATATATACATTGTATTTATATATATATATATATATATATATATATATAAATACAATGTATGTATATATATATATATATACATTGTATTTTATTTATATATATATATATATATATATATATATATATATATATATATATATATTATACAAACATATACATTGAGGCATTGTGAAATTGAATAAATAAATAGTAACTGTCAGGTGGATAAATCAGAATGTAGATGGGGTAAAGTGCAGCAGTGCAATACAGTCGTGGAGTTTGTGGGTTCAATGTTCTTTAACAAAGAACTTGTGTGTGTGTGTGTGTGTGTGTCAGTAGAGGAGGGTTGTGTGTGTGTGACTGCAAGGGGATGGGGGTGATGGTTTTCACCACACTGGGTTAAAAGCTGTTTTTCAATCTAGTCTTGATGTTTCTGTACCACTTTCCTGAAGGAAGTGGTACAAACAGTCCATTTCCCGAATGTGTGGGATCCGTCGTGATGCGACTGGCCTTCTTCTGGACCCGGACAGCATATATTGTGTCCAGATCTGGTAGATGGCAGCCCATGATTCCCTGGGCAGTTCTTACCACACGGACCAAGTCCTATCTGTCCTTACCAGTGTAGCAGCAGTACCACACCATTACACCGAGACAGAATATTGAGTAACTGAGAGGAGAGGCCAGTATATTTCAGCCTGCTGAGGAAGAAAAGTCTTTGTTCGGTCTTCTTCACTGGTGTTAACAAGTGTTAGGTTGTAAGGTGTTAACAGTCCAGGACAGGTCAGATGAAATGTCACCACCTCCCCATGAATACAAGGAGTAGCATGCTCTGTCTTACTGGTCCTCCTATAATCCACTATGACCTCCTTGGTTCTTGATGGTGTTCAGAATGAGGTTATTAGTTGAGCACCAGTTTATCAGGTGCTGAATCTCCTTTCTGTAGCAGGTCTCATCATTGTCTACCACACAGTGGTGTCATTGGCAAACTTCACCAACATGTTTGTGGAGTGGATAGCAGAGCTCTTCCCAGCCACGTCCTCCAACTCTTCTGGGAAGACACAAAGTCGTTCTCAGACCAGCCAGGAGACATAGTTCCTCGAGTATGTTCTGAGTCATCCCCACTGTCTCTTACCAGCTGGACATGCCTGAAACACCACATCAGCGAGGTGTTCAGATGGCCGAGCCACCTCAACTGTCTCCTGTCAACGCGGATGAGCAGCGGTTCTATTCCAAGTTCCTTCCAGATGACAGAACTTCTAACCCTATCTCTAAGGGAGAGCCATGCCACCCTGCGAAGGGAGCTCATAGCTGCTTGTATCTACGATCTTGTTCTTTCAGTTACTACCTAAAAGCTCAGCTCCGTCTTCACCATGACGGACCGGTACAAGCTTCGCTTTACAGCAGATGCTGCAGTAATTTGCCTGTCGATCTCTCGCTCCATTCTTCCCTAACTCATGAACAAGATCCTGAGATACTTAAATTCCTCCACTTGGGGCAAGACCTCATTCCAGCCCAAGAGGGTACATTTCACCCTTTTCTGATTGAGAACCATAGCCTCGGATTTGGAGGTGCTGATTCTGATCCTGGCCGTCTCGCGCTCAGAGGCAAATTTCTCCAGCAAGAGCTGGAGGTCCCGGTTTGATGAAGCTAAAAGGACAACAGCCACAAAATCCAGGGATGAGATCATTTGACCACCAAACCAGAACCCCTTAACCCCTTGTCTGTGCCAAAGAATTATGAACAACCAGGGGCAAAGTCCAACCAGTTATTCATGAAAGCAAGGTGAATGTGAGTGTTCTATTTCTGACGCTGTTCATTTCAGCAACAACCATTGCGCCTGAAGTTAATAATTTTTTTAATATAATTTTTTTTTCACATTTTATTTTTCACAAATCAAAAATTCTGACCCAAGGCAAGCATTGAAGCTACAAATCTCTTTGTAAACTTAAAAAGAGTTTTAAATACATATTACAAAGAAACATCAGTAAACATAAGTAATGGTTTGTTTTTATTGTTATTTAAAGTTATAGTATTTGCCACTAAACCAGCGCTTCTCAATTATTTCTCTATAAAATGGTCATAAATAATCCTCTGCATAACACTGTATCCTTATTAACATTCTGGAAAACAAAAAAAATGAAGAAATATAGATCAACTTCCAACAAAGAATATCTTTATTAACAATGTTTTAGTCTTTAAACAAAAAGATTTAAAGTGCATCAATTTGCCTGAAATTAAAAAAGTGACCTTATTTAAACTGTAAACATTTTTGACCAACAATTTGAACCATTCGATCCTGAAAAATAAAATTAAATAAAATCAATAAATAAGAATAAATTCAAATTGATCAGCAACATTAACTCAGGAGCACAATATATAAAATACTTTAACCTACAAAACAAAAAAAAATGAATAAAACAAGTTGTATTATTATTATTTTTTTTTTTTTTTGACAAAAGGAAGTCCAGATTAATGGTACAATGAGCATATTTCACGGTGCACAGCTTTTCAAAGTCGGGTTTAAAGCACGATACTGAACTCTCAGCTCCTGCTCAATGCTGAACTGGGACCTGGACTTATTTTCACAGCAGTGACGTCATCCAGCATGACATAGACCGTGTCTGCTGCAGGTAGAATCAGTTCCTCTGCTGTGCTGTAGGGTTTTCTGCACTGAGCAGTTTGGTACTCCACCTTATCTGATGCTAACAGAGCTCGCTGGTTTGCTGGAGTAGCGTTCACAAAGCGGGATGGTTGTTGGCAATATTCGGCATGTTTTTGCGGAAAAAACTCAAGCAGCTCATTGGCATGATCGGGTTGGAATGTCCTTAAGTGACACATTAATTTATTTGGGTTCATGCTGTCCACTGCCAATGGTTTTAGACACCGTAAACATAGCGGTCTTTCCTTGTTTCTCACCGCCGCACAATGAAGCCGAGTGCTACATCCGCTTCATAATACCTCCTCGACTTCGCTTCCGGGAGACTTTCGTTTCTCTCTCTGTCTCTCTGTGCCTCTCTTTTCATCCCTGTTCAATATTTTCGATGGTGGGTTTATTAACTTCACTTCATATTTTACCATTGAGCTAATTCTCTCTGGGCACACTCTGACAGTAAGGGAGCCACTACCACCTACTGTAGTGGATGTACAATTACACTTTATCCGAGTACGGCAAAAATAAAAGCATGTTTCCTGGGGTCGCACGCGCCCCCTTGGCATCGCACTGTGAGAACCACTGCGCTAAACTAAAATAAGTTTTATTATTTTTCACATTTTAAGGCATGATTATGATTCTGCCTGCTCCAAGTGACTCAGACAAACACTGAGTGTCTTGTTTCGATTCATGCATTATCCATTAAAAAAATTTAATTAAAATATTTTGAAAATTCCCAGATCGTGGCCCAATCAGATTGTAGTGTTCTTGTGTCACATATTCTAGTTAAAATAATGGTTTTATCTTATGCAACAATAATTTGTTGACAATTATAACATTTTAGTTATTAATTTACTTTTAAATAGTTGTAGACCGTCAGAGAAAGAGGTGAATTCCTGTTCGTACTTTTCCTGAAGGAGCTCTAAATACATTGTCCCTTACCGCGAGCTCTTTTTCTCTGTCTTTAAAAACAGGTAAACAAAAAATGCATAGCTCTTCATGTCATAATTTTTTAAATGACTTCTTTTCCTTTCGGCTTTTCACTTCAGGGGTCCCCACCGCAAACCATCCACCTCCATCTCACCTTATCCTCTGCATCTTCTACTCTTACTCCAACTACCTTCATGTCCTCCTTCACCAAATCCATAAATCTTCTCTTTGGTCTTCCTTTAGACCTTCTGCCTGGTAGTTCCAACCTCAGCATCCTACTACCAATATACTCACTAGCCCTCCTCTGTACTTGTCCAAACCATCTCAATCTAGCCTCTCTGACTTTGTCTCCAAAACATCTTATATGTGCTGTCCCTCTGATGTACTCATTCCTGATCCTATCCATCCTCGTTACTCCCAAAGAGAACCTCAACATTTTCATCTCTGCTACCTCCAGCTCTGCCTCCTGTCTTTTCCCCAGCGCCACTGTTTCTAAACCATACATAATTTTTTTAAATGACAAGTTCCTGAAAAAGTTAGTCATAACTCCTGTCTGTTACAAAATCTGACACTGGAGACTCCTTCCTTACATGTTCGATAAATGTTTCCTGAACAAAGTGTTTATTAATTACACACTTTTCACTTCATTTTCCCGTATTAGTCATTCATCCAATGTAGAAGTCACTGTAAATTGAGTGATTGTCACCATAGAAAGTACTACAACACTGTGTGACCAATCAGAATCCAGCATTCTGTGGTATAGATCAGGATTAAAGACTCATGATGCTTCTGTGATGCTTTTTCCAGTTCTTTCTGTTGATTGTTTAAGCTGTTTTAGGAACTCTGATTTGGGAGAAGATTGCGAGTATTGTTTGTGTTGATAAATAAAACGTTGCCCCACTGCTTCTGTGATCGTGAGGATGAAGATGGCACTAGGTGAGTTTGTTTTGTTTTTCGCCCGGCTGAGCCTGTAATTCATGGTAGTCCCAGTGTGAAACTGAGCACGGCAGACCCCCTTTTCATCCCACCTGCCCACCGCTGCACCATGGGAGCCTGTTGCCATGGAGATGTTCCCAGTTCCATATCATCCGAAAGCTCTGTGTTATGAAATTGCACATTGGAACAAGGAAGAACCACAACAAGAGCATGAGCTGAAAAGAAATACAGTGCATTTTTTGAAGTGACTTGAAAGTGTATGTATCTTTTTTATAAATAATAATCTATTCTTTGGTGGGTTTTTTTTTTTTCTCATTTGTTTAAATGTTTTCCTGCCCCCCCACAGCCCCCACCTGCTTTAATTAAATGCTTTGGTCTGTTCTCATTTCTCACGTTTGTCACTGACCTTTTCAAAGCATCTGTTCCATACTCCTATTTCTGAAAAGGTTGATGAATTTTCTGTGATTTACAGTTCTACACACAAGAACCTCTGTTGAGGAATTTCCACCTTCGTTCTAGCATGTAAACAATGGCGGACATAGTAGAAAAATATTTATTTTTGCTTAATAGCTGAAGCTTCTGGCTTTGTGAAATTTCAGGGATTTCTTATCAGTTACAAACTTTTATTTTGCCGTTCCATCATTTATTGACCCCTGTACAGCATTTATTCCCCACCACCCAAAAAGTATTGCCACTCTTTTAAATAGAGTTGGCAAATTTAATTAATGTTTTTTCCCCACCAAACATAAAAGATTCTTAAACATGATTTCTAAAATTTTACGTAAAATCTATTACCTATACAGCCATGCATGCAAAGTCATCACACTTCATTGCAGTGTAATTAATGTTAAAACATTTTCTAAGGAGGCCATGAACATGCATTAGAAATACAGGGATCCCTCACTTTCCGCGGTTAATTGGGACCGAGATCCCCCCACCCTCTCCCGCGACCACCGAATTCCACGAAGTAGGATCACACCCCCCCCCCCCCCGACTGACATATACGTACATGTATATGTACTAGTATATATAATATCAATAAATACATATTCAATGCTGTAAATGCTTATAATAACAATTTGACATGAAAAAAAATGATGCATAAGATGCAAATAAAATATAAATACACACATATACAGGCGCACGCACTCAGATACGCACCTCACAAAAATGTAATTAGTTTTGATGGGAGGTTTTGGGTTATTTTTGTTTTGTGTTTGTTTGGGTTTTTTTTTGCATAATTGGCCTTGTTTATGTGGCATTTTCTTTAACTTTTTTCTCTATTCTTCCTTAATTTCCTTATTTTTTAATTTGATTAATATTTAAAATAAATAAATAAAAAAAAATGCACTGAAGCCGCATGAATTGAATCGTGAAGTAGCGAGGGATCCCTTTATATTTACCATATGATATACTGTAATGTATTTGTGAACTTGTACTACTTGTGTGGTTGAAATGGCTCCAACCTGTCGAGGCATGATGAACTCCACAAGATTTCTGAAGGTGTGCTTTGGTTTCTGACACCAGGCAGTTCACAGCAAATCCTTTAATTCCTGTGTGTTTGATGGTTGGGACTCCATGGCTTGGACTTGCTTTACTTGTCCATTTTTCCTGCTCCCATAGAGGCCGGAGGCATAGTGGTTAGGGTGCTGTGCTCATGATCAGGAGGTTGTGTGTTCAAATCCCAGTTAGACCCTCATTGTGCTAAGACCCCTGGGCAAGGTCTCAACCACAAGTGTGCCTCTGTTCACCCAGCGGTATAAATGGGTACCAGTAAAAATATACTGGGAAGGTAACCTGTGATGGACTAGCGTCCCATTCAGGAGGAGTTGAACTCCTGGTCGCTTCATGCTATGGAAATCGGGGATAAGCACCAACATTATGAACCACTATGGCCCAGAAGACTTTACCTTTACCTTTTCCTTCTTCCAGCACATCAAGTTCAACTGTTCAGTTGCTGCCTAATATACCGTACCCTGTTAAAGATGCCACTGTAATGAGATAATTAGGGATTTTTCATCAGAAGCGAGGTGGATTTAGAGACAAGAGGGAACTATTAAATTAGGCTACAGTCAACAAACCAGAGGTACATAGTGCATCATGGATATAGAATACACTACACTGCAATATCAGCAAAAAGGAACACTAATAGGTACTTTTTAATGACTTATTTCTTACATTTTTTAAACCTTAAGGGCCACAGGTGAGCTCGAAGTGCATGTGCAACCAAGCACAGAGCTTGTAGCTTTGTCTCTAACTATTTTAAAGAAATATAAAGAAAATTGAAACAAAAATAAGATTTAAATATTAGCTTACTATCATTGAAAATTTATTATTGAGTTTAGATTTAAGACTTAAGGACATACTACATATTACTTACTACAATAATACATACTACATACTACATATATATATATATATATATATATATATATATATATATATATATATATATATATATATATATATATATATATATATATATAATATATATATAGGATTTTCTGAGTAGCTCATTCCATAAGAGAGTGCTCAATACTTTTTGGTAGAGCAAATAACAATAAAAATAAAAGGACAGGACAAAGACTTTCTATTTCTATACTTTATATATATATATATATATATATATATATATATATATATATACACACACACACACACACATATACGAAGGGTGTAAGAAAAGTTTTAAGCATCAGAAAAACTAAAAGGTATAAGGGATTTTTGATCATTTATTTTTCAACATAGTCCCCCTCAAAGGCTAAATAGTTGCTCCAACGGTGCTGAAGCACTTTTATCCCTGTGTAGAAGAATTCTTTTGTTTGGGACTCAAGAAACCCCTCAACTGCAGCTATGACATCATCATCACTGGCAAAATGGTGACCAGCCAAGGCTTTTTTTATTTGGGGGAAAAGATGGAAGTCGGAGGGGGCCAGGTCTGGTGAATAAGTTGGATGGGGAACAAGTTCGAATCCACAAACGTGAATTGTTGCCATGGCAGCCACTGAGGTGTGGGCTGATGCACTGTCTTGGTGGAAGAGGATTCCTCCTGTGAGCATTCCTGGCCTTGTTTTTTTTCCTAATTTTTTTATTTCTGTTTTCTGAATTTCTGAATTAATTTCTGTTTTCTCCATTTTTCATGGAATCCTTGACCCTTGCTTATTCAAAAATCTGCATAAACTATAAGAAGCATGTTAGAATCTTAAAATTTGGCACCCAGTGCAGCTGTTTCTACCTAAGGGTTGTGTCAGGAAGTGCATCCGACATAAAAACCTATGCCAAATCAAACATACGAATCAGATAATACACTGTGGTGACCCCTGAGGGACAAAAAAAGGGAAAATCTGAAAGGAAAAGAATATATATATACAGTATACAGATGCTCCTCAACTTACGTTTCAGTTACGTTTCGAACAGCCAAATGTAAGGTGAAAAAAAACGTAAGTTGTTACTGTACGCTCCAGTAACGTATTACCGTTCATACTGTACTATACACCCATAAATACTATTAGCGTATCTCATAAAACACCCCTAAATCAATTATTATAAACATAACATTGTAAAATAATATCATCATTAATTACAAATAAATTAAATTCAAGCAAAATAATTTCAAATAAATACATTTCAATGGAATTCACTTACTTTTCTCAGTGGTTACTTTTTCTTGAATGAGCATAAGGCTCAAAGGCATACGCCCGTGACACCGATTTTCTCGCCATATGGTTAGCAGTTTCTCCATTTCTTCAATCAGCTTTCCACGTTTCTTACTTATCACCGTTGACTGCATCACCACTGAACCTTTAACATGCTCTATGATGCGATCTTTCTACTTATAAATAGTTCCGATGGTCACATGTTTTTCACCAGCATCAATTTTTGTTGTTGTTTCAAACGAGATGGCTTGCCGCTTTTTCTGATTATCACTATCACTAGTCGGCTTATGCTTCTGACCAACCATATTTTCCTAGGGTTACAAATATGCAAAACAGTGTAAACACAAAGATCACAGAGACAACGTCTTAACACAAGGGTAACACGCGGTGAACTGGGAAGAAGCAAGGCACGTTCAGTCTGTCGTTTGTAAACAATGAACGCAGCACCATGTAAACAATGGATGCAGCGTTATGCGTAAGTAGCATTTGAACGTCTCGTACTACGGAGAGCACGCTAAACTCAAAATTTGACTTACAAAAAAAATTTTTTTACAAAAATTTTTTTATAGTCAGTCCAAACATAAAATCGGAAAAAAAAAAAAAAAAACAGAAGGCAAATAAATGTAAAGCGAGGACCGTCTGTATACACACACAGACATACATACATACACTACATTGAAACATGCACACGCACAAAAACCAAAATAGAAACAGATGTTTTTAAATGTCTTATTGTTCTGTTTTAAATTTGTGATCATGGTGACATGTGCTCCAGGTATCATCATAATTTTTAATTGAATAATTTAAGAGCAAACCAATCAGAGTGCACCATTCTTAGTGTAGTGTATATACCAATCACTGTTATTCGGTTTACCTCTCAGTAGTTTTAAAGCTAAGGCTGATCCACGTATATCTGAAATTCAGTGTAATTCTAACCTGAGTAATGTATTCGCCTGGCTTTGGTCTGTACACTAGTTCAGGGGTCCCCAACCTTTTTATCACCGCGGACCGGTTAACACTTGACAATCTTACCGCGGACCCAGGGGGTGGTTAATGTCAGATTGTTTATATTGTAAATATAATTTCTTTATACAGTATATATATATATATTATTATTATTATTATTATTATTATTATTATGATTATGATTATATAATCATAATCATAATAATAATAATAATAATAAGCACTCCATGAATGTTATTTTTCAACAGCTGAAATAAAGTTGGTTGGGAAGTAGACCATAAACTTAAAAAAAAAACAAAAAAAAAAACACAGGTGATGGTGCACCAGCTGAGAGAATGAAGGCTCAGGCTCAGTCTCACCCAAAATTCACGCTATTGTTTGAAACATGTCCAGCTCACCTCTGTTCATGTGCCGTCATTACATTTTTGCGCTCAAATGACCTGTCGGTAACCGAGAGAATCCGGTCATTTTTCAAAATAAAAAAAAAAAGATTTTTCAAAAATAAAGATCATTCAGAATCAGATAATTAATAAAACGTAAATGATGAATTATTTCTTCTGCGAACCAGTACCACTTGAGCCGTGGACCGGTACCGGTCTGCAGACCGGTGGTTGGGGACCCCTGCACTAGTTCATTATAGAAATTACCTTAATAGGAAATGCTACCAATATTGGGACAGCCATGGCCTAGTGTTTAGAGAAGATGATTTGGAACTGGTAGGTTTGATTCACTGGTTTGATTCCTGAACCAGAAAAATGTGTGGAGGGAGAGGAGTGAGTATCACCTTCTTTTTCCTCTACCCTCCCGGCTGAAGTGCCCATGAGCAAGGCACCTTTAACTGCTCTCTGGGGACCGCAGTGTGCAGCAGCCCACCGCTCGGAGTGTGTGCTCACTTTGGATGAGTTAAATACAGAAGCCAAATGTCCCTTGCAGGATTAATTCAGTATCGCAAAATCAAATAAAAAAAAAAAAGATCATCTTCTTTCAAACACTTCATCTTCATCTTCATCTTCTGAATCACTTAATGCTAATTATGAGGAGGAGGCTGGTGTCAATCTCAGCTAACTCTGGGCGAGGACGGGGTACACCCTGGACAGCTCGCCAGGCCATCGCAGGGCTAACACTCAAACAACCATTTATACTCACACTCACAACTAGGGGCAATTGGGAACAGCCAGTTAACCTATTGTACATCCTTTTGGACTGTAGGAGGTAACTGGAGTGCATGGAGGAAACCCACACCAGCACAGGGAGAACATGCCTGAGCTGGGAATTGAACCCAGGACCTTCTTGCTGTAAGGAATACCTAAAATAATTGGAAGTTGTCTCTCTTAGAAGAAAATTTTTATTTGTCTCACTATCGAGGAATGTTTTGTTCTGTCCCTCGACCCTGTCTTTTATCCCATATAAGATATAAATATCATGAAGACTCAAATCCGCGATGCTCTGAATGCAGAATATTCCCACGAGGTCTTGCAATTTCACTGGAAAATCTGGTTTTCATTTATTTGTTTGTGTGTCACACACTTTCATCCCATTATGAAGCAGTTATTGAATCTTCATGAAGCTCTTTATTTTATTTGGTGGGACTGAGAATCTGGAGTCTGTCGTGAGAATACTGGGTGTGAGATTGGAAATGGTTCTTAATGGAATGACAGCATGCACAAATTTGTGTGTAGGCATAATGCAGTTACAATCTCTTCTACCCTTTCTATGTTCCTTGATAGTAGGAGAAAACCCAGATGAAGCCTATATGGACATTTTCTTCTATTTTTTTCCACATGACTACATACATATATTTATGTCATCATCATCATCATTATCTTCCACTTGGTCCAGGGTGGGTCATGAGCCAGCAGCCTAAGCAGTGAGGTCCAGATGTCCCTCTCCTCAGCCAGTTCTTCGAGCTCTTGTGGGAACTTCTTAACTGGGAAACATGGTCCCTCAAGTGTGTTCTGGGTCAATCTTGGGGTCTTTTTTCAGCCTGGAGCTATTATTATTATTATTATTATTATTATTATTATTATTATTATCATTACTATTGTTAATACACTTGGGTATTAGGGGACAGGAAGTATAGATCATGAATTTATTCAAATGGTCGTGTGTTTATACATGTGAGGTTGCATTTCGTAAATTTTTTTTCTTGAACATCTGAGGCTATTTTTGTTCGGGGCAGGGGACCATGTTGCTTCCTGAAGGTCAACAATCTGTTTTTAATTGACATTGAGGATCAAAATACTTGAATTTTAATTCCACAAAAAAAAAAAAAAAAAAAAAAATATATATATATATATATATATTGTTGCCGTTTTTTTTTTTTTTTTTTTTTTTATCAGAGGGAAGAACAATTTGTCATGTTGTTGATATTTTGTGAAAAAAGCTTTTAAACCATATTTTGATCGAACAGATTTATTTATTTATTTATTTATTTTTAGTCTTTAATTGTTATTATAAGCATTTACAGCATTGAATATGTATTTATTGATATTATATGCACATATACATATACGTATACGTCAGTCGGGGGCTGGGGGGTTGGAGGGGGTGATCGTAATTCTGTTGTCGCGGGGGGATCTCGGTCCCAATTAACCGCGGAAAGTGAGGGATTCCTGTATATACAACACGTCTGGAATGGTCCAAGATGGAAAAGGTTCAACAATTTATTAAGGATGAGACAATGTAAGGGCAGTGGTGGTCTAGTGGTATAGAGGGCGCTGGATCCCTGATCCTAAGGTTGGGGGTTCGAGTCCCACTCTCCACAAGGTTGTCACTGTCCCCCCCAGTGCACCAGTGCAGCTAACTGGGTTATGGGCCATGTCTCTCACCGTCAATGCTGAGAGGCATGTAAAAGAACCATTGCTGTGTTTCGTAAAGAGTATCTGCAAAGCTGTTAGCGTGTTTCTGTCCCTTGCTAAAGGGTTGTGACAAGAAGGGCATCCGACGTAAAAACCTATGCCAAATCAAACGTGCGAATCATTCGCTGTCGCAACACTTGAAAAAAGGGAAAAAGCAGAAAGGAAATGTCTCAAGGATGAGACAATGAATATAGTTGTTACGTATTATAAAACAATTATGAAATTTCTCGGAAATTCTTATAGTATAAAACAGGATGATAATTATCACAACTACATAAATGACTTTTTTTATGCAGAGTTGGAGAGCAACTTAAAATTTAACTGTAATAATTGTCACGCTTTAGTTCAGTGGAAAAATTCACAGACTATCGGAAAAGTGCGTACATTCTGAATCCCTCAAATGTTTCACAAGGTTGTACTCTTGCAACATTAAACTCCAAAGCAACAACCTTCTGTTCTTGGTTTAATTTGTTTAAGAATATCTATGGATTGCGGTCTACCAGTATGCACTAGTATGGGTTGACTGGAAAAGGGGAGATACACTTCAAAATGTCGCATCGCCAAAATTAGGGCGAATTCATCTTTTTCAATAGTTGAGTAATTTATTTGGTGAACATCAATTTTCTTGGAAAAATAAGAGACTGGGTATTCAATGCCATAGCACCTGCATTAGCATCACTGGCATCTATAGTCAAACTTAAAAGTTTGTTGAAATCTGGGGCCTGAAGAATGGGTTGTGCTTCCAGCAGGGATTTGATATTATTGAAAGCCTTTAGACAAGATTCTGACCAAACAAATTTTCTGTTCTTCTTCTACAGATCAGTTAATTGGGTAGTGATGTCAGTGAATTTCTTGCAAAACCTTCTGTAGTAGCCTGCCATACCCGGGAACCTCATTAGGCCAAGTTTGTTTACAGGGACTAGGAGATCCAGACCTTTGCTCTAAAAGGAGCCATCTGCCCTTGACTGACCACAAACGTCACACAGGCCCGACTGGACTCACTCTTAGTTAGATTGGCAGATTATCCTATAATAATCTGAGAAAACTTTTCCTTGCATGAGATAAATGGGTACCCCAAGTGTCACTGTAGGTAACAATG
The DNA here is from genome assembly GCA_024760905.1 of Plotosus lineatus. Taxonomy (NCBI): domain Eukaryota; kingdom Metazoa; phylum Chordata; class Actinopteri; order Siluriformes; family Plotosidae; genus Plotosus; species Plotosus lineatus. The sequence goes on from CM045751.1 coordinate 15,614,327, forward strand.
TCACCTATGCACGATCCAACACGTTAAGACTGGCTAGACCAGGGGTGTGCAATCTTATCCGCAAAGGGCCGGTGTGGGTGCAGGATTACATTTCAACCAAACAATAGCCACACCCTCCAATGTTTCCACCAATCACTGATCATCAAAAGAAAAGGAAAAAAAACCTAGATTGGACATTACTGTTTCAATTCTGAAGTGGAGCCATCTTGGTGAGATCACCTTGCTTTAAGTCTTAAACAGTAATGTGATCTCACCAAGATGGCGCCACTTCAGCATTGAAACAGTAATGTCCAATCTATTTTTTTTTCTTTTCTTTTGATGATCAGTGATTGGTGGAAACAGGTGGAAGGTGTGGCTATTGTTTGATTGAAGTGAAAACCTGCACCCACACCGGCCCTTTGCGGATAAGATTGCCCACCCCTGGGCTAGACACTGATTCAACATCCTCCGGAATGTAGCTGCCGAATTCCTCAAACAGAAGGGCATGACTTTTTATTGGTCCGAGCTGCTTGGGGTGGCAAAAGTTGATGCTTCTTTGGCTCTCGCCATAAATCAAACACACCGGTACCCTTTTAACAACTCACACTTTGTGATGTACATTCACCTTTCAGTCTTGTCTGTGCAGTCATTTGTCCTTGGTGACGTGTATGAGTCTGTTTTTGTCAGTGAATTTACTTTCTCGTCGTCAGTGCAAAATCTGAGTGAATCGTCTGGGTTAGGAACCAACGCACAAGGTGAGGCCCAGTCACTCTGGCTTGGCTTGGTAATGTAATTCTCCGGCATGTAGGAAACTTCCTTCTGCATAACTTTTGCTTTACGGTGGTTCACACGGTACAGGTGCTGCTTGATAGGTTGCGCATTTTCAACAGCTATGTCATGTTGAGTGATGAGTGATCTTTCTGGGCTCATCAGGGAATAGTGCCTTGAATTCTAACAAGAGATTGGCCAGTTGACGTCTGTCTTCGTGTGTCAAAAGGCTCAGCTTTTGTAATACTGTTCTATCTATCTTCCTTTTGGCTTTTTCCCTTTTACTCGGGAGTCGCCACAGCGAATCATCTGACTCGCATGTTTGATTTGGCAGAGGTTTTTACGTCGGATGTCCTTCCTGTCACAACCTTTTAGCAAGGGACAGAAACACACTGACGACTTTGCAGCCTACTCTTGCCGAAAGTCAGCAATGGTTCTTTTACATGCCTCTCACCATAGACAGTGAGAGACATGGCCCGCCTTTGATAACCCAGTTAGCTGCACTGGGGGGGACAGTGACAACCTTGTGAAGAGTGGGACTCGAACCCGCAACCTTTGGATCAGCGATCCAGCGCCCTATACCACTAGACCACCACTGCCCCAGCTTTTGTAATACTGTACCTTGGAAAAAATGTCAGAGCTGTTAAGTTTCATTGGATAATTGTCAGTTCAGTTTCACGGCAGGGGCGTCCTCTGATTCAATCTGAGGGCAGATACTTACTACCAAGAATTCACTGTTCCTCTGGTGATATTCCCTTAACATATTGTCGTAACATAGGTGAGAGGTCATTTGTTGGTCAGGCGTCTTAATGATGTAGTTGATGTCATTGACTTTCCTGATGACCTCATACAGACCATGGTACCTTGCTTTCAAAGGGCTTCCAGGGACAGGCAATAATGTCAATGTTTTATCTCCTGGACCTGAAACTGCAATCTTTGGCCTGATGGTCAGTCACTCTTTGATATCTCTCAAAGGAATATCCTCAGAATAACATGTAGATGCATGCTCCTCTCCAACTTCAGACTGCTCAACTTGATGTTCAGAAACAGTATTAATGGTTTCATGAGGCTTTGAAGAAGGAAATGAGTGCAATAGCGTTGTGTTTTCTTTTTCAGAGCATCATACTCAATCATCACACGACCTTCTTTCTTGCAGTAGTAACACACAGGAGCTGACTTTGTCTGATGCCTTCTCCTGCACGTTAGACTTTGCTTTGCTATCGGTGGACTCAGCAGCCAAGCAGATAGCATCCAGTGCATGAGAGATTTCCTTTCGGCCTTTTCCCTTTATCAGGGGTCGCCACAGCGACTGATTCGCATGTTTGATTTGGCATAGGTTTTTATGTCGGATGCCCTTCCTGACACAACCCTTTCGCAAGGGACAGAAACACGCTGACGGCTTTGCAGCCTACTCTTTACGAAAGTCAGCAATGGTTCCTTTACATGACTCTTACCATAGATAATGAGAGATATGGCCCACCTTTGATAACCCGGTTAGCTGCACTGGGTGGTGGGGGACAGTGACAACCTTGTGGAGAGTGGGACTCGAACCCCCAACCTTAGAATCAGCGATCCAGCACCCTATACCACTAGACCACCACTGCCCCACAAGATAGCATCCAGTGCATACCACTCAGATTTCACTCCACTCTGAAGGACATGATCAGAACCTGCTGTTATGATGACTATCATTTTGTATTATATTGTAAGATTTTCTGAAAAATTGTCATTATCCTTAGTGTAACTCCTGCCCCAGGGTGTTCTTTAAATAATATAATACTTTCTTGAACAAACTGATGAATTCCAACTTTTTTTTATGGAGGAAGTTGTGATGAAGCAGGTACATCCTGTATCTATGGTAATGTAACAAGCATATATTTATTGTGTGTACTAGATTGGTTGCACCAATAAGTAACTATAAGCTACCAGTATGTACCCTATGACAACATCATTATATCAAAAGTTATTACCATAGGTCAGGGGTGCTCAATCCTGCTCCTGGAGATCTACCTCCCAGAAGACATTCACTCCAACCCTAATCACGCCCACCTAACCATCCAATCATCTCATCAAGACCTGACTGGATCTTACATGTCACATGGGCCACATTAGGGTTGGAGATAAAGTCATCTGGAAGGTAGATCTCCAGGAGCAGGATTGAGCACCCCTGCCATAGGTCATACAGCAAACATAAGTTGAAGAGTACATCACCATAGATATATGCGTCTTATGTTACCATAGATACAGGATGTAGATCACAAGCATTCGTAACTGCATGGACATCCATCTACAGCTTCTTTTAAAGTTTTACTCATTGTGTAAAGTGTTTATATATACACAGTACAGCTAGAACATTGGTGACTGTTTTCACACAGTGTAATACCATAATTACACCTCTGGTATTCTTTGAACGCGTTAAAATTAATGGTACGCCGTGGATATTCTGTAACCGAACAAAGCCAAAGTGTGAGAGGTTTGTAATCGCTCTTTCAAAATCTAATAACAAACCAACTCTTCCTGAGCTGTAGGTGGTTATTCTGCAAAAAAAATCTAGTAGAACATGTTCCAGGCTTTCATAAAACTGACTTGATCCTCCCACTCAAAATGAAGCTTACAATCTTTTAGTTACCAGGTACAAACTGTACAAGGAGTTTTTTTCCTCCATTGTGTAGGTGTTAATATTCTGGCATGGTGTACAGGCATGAAGAAAAAGTCTAGAATTTTTTAAAAATTGGAACGAAATAAGATCAATATAAAAGGCTATAACATTACACATCCAAGATGGCGCTCTCTAGAGGGCGACGTCACGGAGTTCTCGGAGACAAATTGTTTGTTTGTTTGTTTTAATTTGCTTTGTATGTTGTTTTTGTTTGTTTTTTGCACTATGCTCATCTATGACCGTGCGACCTTACGACAGCTATGACAGCACTGTCCTTTTGGACATTTAGAATTGAGCACACTCATCTCCTATCCTGAGCTAATTCTGAACAAATATGCTACCGCAGCTCAATGCTACCCATACCCCGGATAACAATAAACCCAGGCGGAGACGCGGCAGGCGGGGTGGGGCTGAACGATGATTCCGGCGCTTGGTTCGCAGTGGAATGGTATCACTCCCAGTCATATTGTTTGAAAATGTTCAGTCTCTGTGAAACAAGATGGACCAGTTTCATGCTCGGATTGCAGCGCAGAAGGGTCTACAGGACTGCTCCATGCTGTGTTTCTGTGAAGCATGGCCAGGGGAGAGTACACCCGACGAGGCAACTACACCAGCCGGCTACATGGCCTTCAGAGAGAACCGGAGCGCTGCGGCTAGCAACAAGGCCCATGGCGGAAGAACGGCGGATTCTTGTTAAATAAACCTGGTGCACTGACTGTAGATTATCTCTAAACCTTGCTCTGAGAACGGAGAACATCTAACTTTGAATTTGCGGCCATTTTGTTTACCCAGAGAACTCTTCATTCTTTTCCAACAGAACAAAATATAAATATAAATATGATATAACATAATATCGTGAAATTTCATCTATTGCGGTTATCTACTGGTTTACTTATTGTATTATTATTATTATTATTATTATTATTATTATTATTATTATTATCATAATTTTATTTTTATTACTTTTATTATTATATTGTTCACTGAGTCTGTGTAAGGTCCTTTTAAATATAGAATTTTTATGTATTTATTTTATAGCAGTTTGTGTGTTGTTGATTTGAGCCTTCTTTTCTGTTTGTAATTTGACTTCTTGAACAGCCTAGGTGGCGCTGCTCGTCGGCGACGCACGTCGTAATAATACGACGTAACCAAAATTTCGCCCAGGATAATAAAGTATTATCTTATCTTATCGATCTTATTGACAAGATGGTACCTATCATGGCTCTATGCTTTCTGTTGGCATTATTTGTTGTTTATCTGCATCTAGTTTATTAGAGACGGTTATATTAGTATTATACAGAGCAATCTCAGGGTTTTACGCTACCCTGAAGTCCTCATATAATCACTCTGCAATCTATCCTTTGTCTATGCCTGTCTAGCCTGTCTGGCTGTTTAATGAAACCTGCAGATTTCACACATTCACTTCAAGCCACTTACCTCCAGTCATAGATTTATTTGTGCATTGGTTTTTCCACTTGAGGGGGTCATTACTGACGTAAATTGTATGTGTTTATCCAATTTAGCATTCCAAGTAGTCTCAGACTGATGATTTGTTCGTATGCGAGTAAAACAAATTAAATCTGAGTCGTCTAAAATGGCTCACAAGTGAACCGCCCTCAAAGATTCTCAACTTGCTTTATTTCAGGTTCATTTTGTGGCTCACTTGAGTTCGTGTCTTATGAAAACAAAGTGGTCCCTGTGTGATTCATTTGTTTTGTGTCTAAATAGCTTGCTGTCCACACAAAAGCTGTAATGGATAACATTGGATTTATCTAATTAGAGGTAATGTTGCAACAATAATTTTCCTACTAATTCTAAGTATATTTCTTTTCAAAGACCCATCAGTTGCAGGTGTGAGCGAACTAAGAGTTGCTGCATCCATGAGCGCCACTGGACGCTTTCTTGGTATTTCTTGACAGTTCTCTTTTTACTGTCCATAAATCAGTGTTACATAGCTGGGGTCTGAGTTCATAGTGGGGAATGACGAGTGCTCTGAGAGCCTTTCAAATGTCAACCAAAAAAAAAAAAAAAAAAAAAAATCGTGCTGCCTATTCAGTCTCATGATTCCTGAATGTTGAAAACACTGAAGTCTTTTTCAAATTGTCTTTAACAAGACTGACTATGTTTCATTTAGGCTGTTTATATTATCCATATACAATAGGGCTTTTGAAATGAATCCTCATCATGCTCTGCTGGCTTTTTTGTGTCACCACGAGCGGCCATTAGCGTTTCATATTTGCGGGGACTATGTATAGCAAGCAGATAGACCTTTGTGTATAGAACTTTTATTAAAGCAGGAAATTATGAATCATTTGGTCCAAAAAAAATGAACCTTAATGGGACTGTACTAAGACCATCTCTTACTTTGTGTCCTTCCTGTTTTTTTTTGGGGGGAGGGTTGTTTTTTTAATTAATTTATTTTTTAAGTGAAAATTAACAAAAGCTTTTGGGTAATCGATATGATACACCGTCTGGATACTACACTGTAATTATTTCCATTCTGCGTCTTGCAATGCTTTGCTTTAATGATGTATCAAAATGTTCCACTTTAAATTTAATCCCATGTTTCTACCGATTTTAAGTTTACAGTAAAATTAAGCACATAATATAAAACTTTATCAGTCACTAGGGGATTCCTTTTAGATCAACAGAGCATAAAACACAATGACATAAGAAAGCAGTACTTGCAAGTGATACAGTAGGCCCTTGACTAGTTTCGGTTTTGCACTCACGGTTTGAGTATTTGCGGACTGCCAAGCAACTGACACGTCACTCAAATTCAGCCAATGGCTGTCCTCCTTCCTGCTGATTGATTGAGATGATGTCATGCTCCTTTTTCCTTATTCGTACACAAGTTTTCAATGAGCCTCTTTTTTTTAGGGTGTTTTAATTACCAGTTCAGCCCTATGACGCCACTCAAACGCTGTGCGTCTTCTCTGGCTAAGTGCTCGAAAAGGTAATGACGTTGAATGTCTCTTCTGAAGAAATAAGACTTTCTCCTGAAGAAACGACAGTTTCCTCTGAAGTGCCTGAAGAGAAATAATCACATGAAAGCACTCTAGTATTAACGTCTTTTTCAATCATTGTTCCAATACAGTACCTAAGTTAATGTTTAGAATATTTGTGTGTGGGATTTTATGCACTGTGGTGTAGCATGTTTATCGTTTTGTTCTGTTTATCCAATTTATTACATTTCATGTTCTTTTATGTTCTTTTTGTTATGATCTGTGTTTTGGGGGGGACTTTGATTTTGGCTGTGTTCTCTAACTAACTGTCCGCTCCGGCTGAGGGGCGTGGCTGAGCTGTTCCGTGGCTTCTAAACACAAAATAAACTTAGGCACTGTACTGGAATAATAATTGAAAAAGACTTTAATACTACAGCTTTAAAACAGTTCAAATGATTATCTTCAGGCACTTCAGAGGAAACTGTTGTTTCTTCAGGAGAAAGTCTTATTTCTTCAGAAGAGATGGCGCTTAGGCGGCATTTGAGTGGCATCATAGAGCTTAACTGGATAATATATTATACATACAAAATGAACATATACATATATATATATATATATATATATATATATATATATATAGGATTTTCTGAGTAGATCCTTCCGTAGGAGAGTGCTCAATACTTTTTGGTAGAGCAAATAAACAAAAATAAAAGGACAGGACAAAGACTTTCTATTGAAACTCCATTTATCACTACAGATCTGTTTCGAGGGGTGGTGAAACCATCCTCTCTCTTCAGGTGATTATAGAAGAATCTTAATCAGAATTATTCTTCTATAATCACCTGAAGAGAGAGGATGGTTTCACCACCCCTCGAAACAGATCTGTAGTGATAAATGGAGTTTCAATAGAAAGTCTTTGTCCTGTCCTTTTATTTTTGTGTATATATATATATATATATATATATATATATATATATATATATATATATATATATATACATATAAAGTATGCTGTATTACTGTAAAAAGACTGTCTATAGAATGTGTTTAAGAAGCATATTTTAGCACATATTTTACTTCTGGTTGCTCATTCGCGCATATAATATGATACATGGGGTTTTACTTCCGTGTACAGAACTCGCAGATTATCTTCATTCGTGGGAGAGGACGGAACCAAACTCCAGCAAATAGCGAGGGCCTACTGTATACGAATATGCAGATAAAATGCTGAAGAAACTTATACATAAACTAAGATGTAAGAAAATAAACATATATACAGCATGAGAATATAATCCATTCATTAATTTTCTGTAACTGTTTAATCCTAATTAAGGTTGTGGGGAGGATGGCGCCCATCCCATCAAATTCCAGGTGAGGGCAGAGTACACCCTGGACAGCTCGCCAGGACATCACAGGGCAGAAACTCACTGATGGCTATGCAGCTACTCTTGTCGAAAGTCGGCACTGGTTCTTTTACATGAACCTCACACCATAGACAGTGAGTGACATGGCCGGACTTTGATAACTTAGTTAGCTGCACTGGGGGGACAGTGACAACCTGTTGAGAGTGGGGTTTGAACCCCCATCCTTGGGATCAGTGATCCACCACCTTTACCACCAGGCCACCAATGCCCGAGAATATAATACATAGCCAAACAATTTCCATGAAAATACAATGCCAGTTAGTTTATAATGTCAGTCTGTTATAATTCCTGGTGTTTTTATACTGAAATTGAAACTTTGAGGAGTAGCAACATGTCAGCCACTAAGTAGTAGACCAGAGTGGAGCTGGCAAACAAAAAAGTTTATTACGCTTTCTAAAATTTTGCATCTTCTATTGTTATCTCTCTGTAAGGAATGATGATGAAATCATGAATTGGACTTGCATCATTGTACATCTGCCCATAAATGTATGAGCACTATGAATAATGCCAAGTAAAGCATGACATGTCCTCTGGAGTAATGAATCATGTTTCACTATCTGGATTATGTGAATGGCTTGAGTGTGGTACCTCCCATAATGCCAGCAGTAAAGTTTGGCGGACGAAGGAAATGGACTGGGGCTGTTTTTTCAGTATTGAGATTTCGGAGTTTCACTGATGGACAATGTTAACCGACGGCATACATTTGTAGCAAGAGTTTAATGAATGTTCCAACATGACTTCGCAAAGCCAGAGTCATAAGGACCCATTTTTTTGTTTTTGTTTTTGGTGTAGTCTGGAATTTGGGAGGGTTGGTATGGACAAATTTCAATGGCCTCCATATGTAGCGACACATTGATCTCAACCTTACTGGACTCCTTTGGGATGAACCAGAATGCTGATTATGAGTCAGGCTTTTAATCAATCATCAGCACCTGACCTCACAAATACTCTCGATTCCCTGAACACAAACGCCATCAGATACATTACGGAATCATTGAAATAATGAAGATCAGTCGTAGTCGTGCCAGCTCTATATTAATGCCCATGACCTTTCTCCAGGCCAGAAAAGCTTGTGTACGATTATGAACTTTGTTATTAATAGAAAGTTTGTTCAGGAAAGAATTCTATTTAAAGAGCACCCTGGGGGTCGGGTTACATTAGATGTATTATTACAAATTCAATCTCACCTTTGTGTGTCCTGCAATTTGTTTGGCCCCTATAATACTGTTAATTCTACCGCTAATTCTTGATATTTTAAGACATATTTGTATATCATGTAAACTGTCCATGTTCCATTTTCTCATAATAACTACTGTATTTGTACTTGTGTGAACACAACAAATTAACCTAGTGTCTTTTAAAATGGGCCTCAAGTGAATTGTACTTGGAGATGCGAAGCATGCTTCATCTGGGTCCATTTAGTTGTCCATATGAGTTCATATTTTTTGGAAACAGAGCTCTGATTTTAGTTGTTTTATTTATAAATAGCTTGCTGTGCAAGTTAAAAAAATACTTTAATGGCTGCCTGCGGGGTCATGTGATGAGACATTGTGAGACTGTTAAGCAAATAAAGTATACATTCCTGATTTAACTAATTAGCTAATTAACAGTTCCTCATGGCTTGAAGTGGGCGCGGCGTCACGGGGAAGTACTAAAATGTACAGGACGAGGATCCTCCAGAACCAGGGTTAGAACTCTCTGCCATGCGAGACTTGTGGATGTAATTGCTGTAAAATGAGACTCTACAACAGGGGTCCCCAAACTTTTTCCTGCTAGGGCCACATAATTTTTCCCTTCTCTGATTGGGGGCCGAGGTCAGTTTGTAACAGAAAAAGTGTGATGATTGCAGGGCTGCCGAAATGTAAACATTTATTGTTTTCCAGTAAGTCATGCATAATCATATTAGTAACCCTTTCTGAGACCTTCATGGAATAAAGTCAGGGAAAAAAAACAAAACAAAACAAAAAAATGCTGGCGCCTATCAGTTGAGCAACCCGAAAGCTGCCCGAACAGATGACTGGTTCAGCCGAGCCTGGCGTACAAATGTATTCTCCTGCGCTAACAGTCCACTTTTTAGCTTTGAGAGTTTGTCTACTCGCATTTGGCCTTGCAAGTATATTCATATTCGTCTTTGTGACGGGATTCAGAGTGTCGGCGCAGATTGTATTCTTTGAATACTGCCACTGCCTCTTGACAGATGATACAAACGTTTTCTTTGCATTGAACAAAAAAAAAATTAACTGTTTGTCCACTGCAGGTTAAATGCCCTGCATTCTGAATGAATTTTCTCTTCCATAATCTTTTCACCATTATTCCATTCTATTTGAGCAGGGGTGAGTCTCGGATTTTTGTTTTGGGGTGGGGTGGGGGGCTCAGACAGGAGCACAGGACGGCAGAAGGGTGGAATAGAATGTCACGTTCTAGGGATGTATTAGTCTTGATTGCGTGGCCAGACTAAAAAAAAAGTAATCATAATTCATCTCTGGTATTGTTCAGGGGGCCGGGCCAAATGTGGAGGTGGGCCGTATCCGGCCCGCGGGCCGTAGTTTGGGGAACACTGCTCTACAAAGTAGTATGGAGCTTGAAAAAAATCTGTGGTTTTAAACGACAATATATCTTGTTTCCTTTGAAAAGAATACATATTTTGCATCTTCAAAATTGTTCTCATGGTGTGAAAAACCCTCATCCTTTTTATTCGAGATTGTATATATTATACATATATTCATTCACTTATTTTGTGAATCGCTTTATTTTCTGAACACCTCCCCTCTTTATCTATCTATCTCTCTCTCTCTCTCTCTCTATATATATATATATATATATATATATATATATATATACTAGTGTATATATATATATATATATATATATATATATATATATATATATATATATATATATATATAATCTTCTTTTCCTTTTGGCTGCTCCGTTCAGGGGTCGCCACAGCGAATCATCTGCCTCCATCTCACTCTCTCATCTGCATCTTCTTCTCTAACGCCAACTACCTTCATGTCCTCCTTCACCACATCCATAAATTTTCTATTTAATCTTCCTCTAGGTCTTCTTCCAGCAAGTTACAACAGCAGCATCCTACTACCAATATACTCACTATCCCTCATCTGTACATGTCCAAACTATCTCAATCTAGCCTCTCTGACTTTGTCTCCAAAACCTCTTATATGTCCCCCTGATGTACTCATGCCTCCCTCTCGCTCTCTCTTCTTCTTCTTTTCCTTTTGGCTTTTTTCCCTTTCTCGGGAGTCGCCACAGCGAATCATCTGATTTGCACATTTGATTTGATTTTGAATTGATTTTTTACGTTGTATGCCCTACCTGTCACAACCCTTTAACAAGGGACAAAAACACGCTGACGGCTTTGCATCCTACTCTTTACGAAAGTCAGCGTTGGTTCTTTTTCATGTCTCTCACCAGAGACAGTGAGAGACATGGCCCACCTAATCCAGTGAGCTGCACTGAGGGGACAGTGAAAACCCTGTGGGGACTCGAACCCCCAACCTTAGGATCAGCGATCCTGTGCCCTATCCACTAGACCACTACTGCCCCTTCTCTCTCTCTCTCTCCCTCTCTCTCTCGCTCTCTCTCACATATATATATAAAGTGTGTGCATATACACATACACATACCATTTACACTCACATCCGCTCCCAGAGGCAATTAGCCTAATGTGTGTGTCTTTCAACTGTGGGAGGAAACCTGTATACAGTACCTGGAGGAAACATACTCATGCTTGGCAAGAACCTGCAAAATTCCCTCAGAAATGTCTAAGCCTGAGACTCGAACCCAGGAGCATGTTGCTGTGAGGTCAACATGCTCATCCTTATGATGCTTCTAATCAGACTAAATACAGTATATTTGTATAATATGTAAATAAATATTTAAATATGCACTGTGGCTGTGCACTGATGGGATGAATTGACAATACACCAATGATTAATTGTATCATCATGAAAAAAGCAACAGAGAAATTGATTTTTAAAAATGCGGTTTTGAAAACAACAGGCGTGCGCTTATATACTAGGTATTAAGGTCGCCGATGAAATCCCAACCCCCTACAATGTGCATTACGGTACCGTTGCGCTCGTGCTCTTTTATCGACTCGTTTCCCAAACTGTGGTGTTGTGATGTGAAAGATTTCCTCTCAAACCTTGGACTGGGGTTTGTTTTCCGTCCTGAAAGTAGAAGGTAAGCGTTTTGTTTTTGTTTATTGGTGGTTTTGTTATTATTGGGAAAGGATTCGGGTTACATTTAACCGCTGATATCCTGTCCTATGGTCCTGGAAGTGTCTTTAATGAGGAAAAGTGTTTAAAAATATGCTACTTTTCCCACCAGGTTGTGGTGGGAAAACTACAGTCAGAAATGATGACTAAAAAATAAAACTTACCCAAATTATAACATTTAACAGCTTTATGCAACTTAAAAACATTTTTATAATGAAGAGAATTCTGGGAGCATTTAACTAATAACCTAGATTAATTCATTGGTTAATAATTTAACTAAATTTAATGATGTGTTTTAGTAATCATACCTCTTTTGAGCATGTTTATCTTTATCTAATCACATGTTAATGAAAATACTGGTTATAATCCATCTTCACATTATTTAATATCTCAAGCCTAGGTCCACATAAGTATTGATAGATTTATAAATGAAGACATTCACAATTTTTTTTTTTTTTTTGGGGGGGGGGATGCCACCCAGAGGACGCTCAGGGTCACAATAGACCTGGCTGCTTAGGGACTTGGGTTACATCCAATGTATACTGTAATTTTCCCCCTAGTTGTTTTCAGTGTAAGATCAGAGCCCAGATCCAGATCAGAGTTTTTGGTTGATGGGTATGGAGCCTTCACAACCACCAAGCAGACTATAGAACATTGTGTGTGATGTTGTCATGCCAATCAAACATGCTCATGGTACAGAAGCATAGCCTTTCACACCTGATCCTGGTTCAGCATCCTGTGATTTCAATGATAAATTCGTATCATTTAAATTTTAATCCTAAGGACTATTCAGACAGGGTTAGGGTTTTCTTGAGGCTCTATTTGTTTCCAGTTGGAGATGTGTGTGTGTGTGTGTGTGTGTGTGTGTGTGTAGTGAAACTATCATACAAGAAAAAAATCTTTACAAAAGGGCATCACATTATAATTTCATGCCATTTCATTGAAATTTCACGACTTTTAATGAAAAAGTTGTATCCTTGTCTGATTTTTATATGTGGTGTGACTGAGATCACCTGATCATATATATATATATATATATATATATATATATATATAAACATATACTGTGTATAAGCTGTAGCTGTATCTCAGACTCCTTGAAATATTACTGCTTTGATCCAATATCATTTTATGTCTCTGTATTTTTAAACTTAAGATAAAAAGGAGCACCGGAATTATCCTGGGCAAATTGATTATAATTGCGAGAAACTTTAGCTTGTAATTAACATTCATTAGGAAAATAAATCTAGTGCAAGTACTCTATCATTTTTCTACAGAATATAACAAAATGTTCACTGACACCATGTCGAGGTGATGTACAAGGCTTGCTTTAATTGAAGCTCATTTTATTAAAGGTCAAAGTAAATACTGTTTATAAGTGTGTGCTCACACAATCTGTACAAAAAAAAAAAAAAAAAAAGAATTGACATCACCGGTCTGGTTGCAAATAAATTTCCAGGGCTGCTCCAGTATTCTCAGCATGAGCCTGCATTCACTTCTAAAACTGACCATGTCTAAATAGAGCTAAAACAATCGTGGCATCACTGCAAGGAATGGCAGAGCACATGCTCCAATTACCAGATCCCATTTCACACTTAACAATATGGAATAGACAGTTAACCGAACAGGCATGGCTTTGGACTGTGGGAGGAAACCAGAGCACCCAGAGGAAATGTACACAAGCTTGAGTAGAACATGCAAACGCCACACAGAAATACCACTGCCAAGCATGGGGATTTAACCCATTACCTTCTTGCTCTGTGGTGTAGCCACTATGCCGTCGTGCCAACGTATACAGAGTGTCCGTGCCCTGCCCCCCCCCCCCCAAAAAAAAAAAAAAAAAGCAGACGGAGGGGTTTTGTTGAATACCTTCCACGTTCACCCGACCTCACGCCACTAGACTTCTTTTTATGGGGAAACCTAAAAGACAAAGTGGACGGAATGAGTCCTGCAACAGTCATTGACTTGAGAGCAACCATTGAACGTGAACACACGCATGGCTATTCCATAGCTTTGTATTGTCGGCAATGTCTGGACCAGAAGGGACATCAGTTTGAGAACAGGCGGTGATAAAACAATAGAATCTTCTTCGTTTCTTTTCAGCTTTTTCCCGTTCTGTTGTTTGTAAATTCTTTTACATGTTGAGAATTAAATGAATTATAATAAACACCTAGTTTACAATTATTTAAAGTGTGTATACATTTTTTGGGACATGCTGTACATTTTATTGAATGGATCTGTGAGCCATTTTCTTCCCTGTAAACTGGTCTGATGAGAATATTTTATCTTCGCATTATTAATAATAAGCTATGAGTCAAAAATATTTTTTAAATATATTATTTGGTCTTTGAGTTTTATTTTTATATTCTATAATTAAACAGTGTGTGTGGGGGGGGTGGTCTAAAATGGCTTTGTAAACCTCTTAACTAAAGAGTAAAAAAATATATTGATGGATAAACACACCTTTTACGATGTACACGTCAAGACTGACTCATAAAAAAAAAAAAAAACAGCAAAAAAAACGTTTCTGATTTTATTTTAATTTCTGTCCACAATGTGAAGATTCTGCTGTGCTATAGCTCTGTCCTTTTGGCTCAGTATTTGATTCAGTTTGTGCAGGCGATTTGATTGAGTCTAATATTTTGATAGAGAGAAGCACTATGGGAGAATGTGTTCTTGTGTAAAAAGCTGCGGCGAGGCGGAGAACACATCAGGTTTCTGTTCCAACACGCTAAATGTTCAGTGTGTGAAAGAAGTCTCTGTGGTTAGACGGTTATAGAGAGACGCTTGGCTTCAGGAGTTTTGGGAACATACCTCAAGCCCTGGTGAATGATTTACTTCCTGAACCAAGGTTAGGCTTGTGGTCGGATGGGCCTGAAGAGGGGCAAAAGAGGCGGTGATGTTGGGCTTTTCATTCATCCGGATTCGCCTCAACATGCTTAATTAATTATCCTTTAATTCAAGAATTATTTTTCTGATTGTCAGTTCATATCCTGAGAACATGGGCATTGTTTTCGAGTTGAACATTTCCTTTTTCTGTCTTGATAAGTGTACCGTTTCCAAAATAACATTTCAGACGCAGCATTTCCAGTGGCGTAATTACTGTTTCTATGGTAATAATTTTTTTTTAATTAACTTTGTGACCATGAATGGAAAACATGAGCTCTTCTTTCTGCTTTGCGAGTCAGTGAGGGGGAAAAAATGTGATTTTGTGCAGAACGAAAAGAAAAGTAAGGAGCTCACATTTTTCCTGTGTACTTTGATTTCAGGCACTGGCTTAGTTAGAAGAGCACAAGGCCACTGACTGGCTGCGGGTCACATTTGTTTCCTATGCTCACAATGGCTGGAAATGGGACTGTAACCTTGTAGTAATTATGAAGTTATATTTAAAACGACGTTGGCTTTATTTGAATTGAAATCCATCCATCATCTGTGCAAAACAGCCACAGGTAGTAAATCACGCAGCTTTGTACTGTTCGGAAAGCCAATGCTCTGCGTCGAACAGAGTCAGAGAAGTGGGGGGGCGACAACTAGCAAAATGAATGTCCTGTTGTGTTGTGACTTCAGGACCATTACACCCTGAGGACTGACGGTTTTCCTTGTGCGCTGGTTGAGTCATTCCTCAGAAATGTCAACTTTGACGAATGTAAGCATGAGGGTTAATCAGAGCTGAGAAAGCGCTCCCTTGATGTGTCGGCTAGCTGAAATAAACCAGAAATCATTTCTTGCTTCTTTCACCTTCCGTAAGAATGAATGTGCCTCTCTGATAGAAGACTTCACCTGCTGGTAAACAAACTCCGTCATGTGCTGTCTGTTCATGTTGTCGAGTACATCTTAGAGGAACATTACACAGGGATTCACAGCCAGCTAAGAAGTTTGAGATCATTTCTGCTGGACACTGCAGTACCTGGGAAGAACATGCGTTCCAAGGCGAGAATTACAATTTTAGGTGTTGAATTTTTGGATTCTGAGACTTTGAAATGGATTTACTGTATTCAACGTGATAAGCGCCCAGGGCTTTCAAAAAAAAAAAAAAAAAAAAAATACAGTGGGTGGGCCCTTATTAAAATTGTTACCCGCAGAGTGGAACGGTAAGTGCTTATTACCATCAAGGTGGAAAACATGAATAATAACAGAACAATAAGAGTCTTACTGGTATTTGTGTTATTCATTTTGTTGTATCAACCAAACTACTTGCATGAAAGCCGAAAATAAAATGAAAACAGCATAATTAAAAAAAAAGACCCCTTACTTTTCCCTCTCGGTGCTGTTCCTTAAAATATTTTCCTGGAAGTAAAATTGAGCCAATCAACACAAATGTCAACTTTAGCACCTGGCACGTTGAACCAATCAACATGAACATAAACAAAAGCACATGACCAGGAACATGCCTAAATTTATGATGTTAGTGAGCAGGAGAATCGGGTGAAAAATACTCATCACTTTCTGATAGGTCCATATCTGGCTCATCGCTCCATTCATTCAGAGCATCCCATAGTTTTGCTGTAGCAGTTTCTAATGGTTCATTGGTTGTTTGACATTTACCAAGAGAACACAGCAAAATCTTTTTCTGTTTTTTAAAGCACGGCGGAACAATCAAATGTGTTGTTACTGATGAACATAATAGACATTCCCCAGTGGCAGGGGGTCTTGAATTACTGTGTAAACTCACTTTTACAGGCAGTGAACGCCTCATTTTACTGTTATAGAAACTGATTGAATAAAATCGGTACGTTTGATCTACGATTTTGCTCCCAGTACACATGGCAGTTATTAGTCGTAAGATAAAAAACATGGGGGGGGGCTTACTGGATCAGGGCGCTTATTACGTCGATTATGGTATTAGTTTTTGAATGACAGGTATACATGATCTGGCTCCTTGTTACAGGTTTTCTTTTTCATAGTAACGGCAAGGACCTGCAAATACTCCGGACAAACATGCAAAACAAAGTTTACTGTTTAGAGATCGCTCTGATGGGAGGAGTTTTCAATGTTAGAGGTGAAAGTAAAATAGAAGTAACTTCGTGTTTTTAAAAAAATCTTTAGGATGGAAGAGTTCATAGAATTTATTTCAATTCTAAGTTGTAATTTTAGTCAGCTCTTAGTGTTGAGGAAAAAACAAGAGCAGGAGAGAAATGGAGAGTGAAAGAGGGAAAGAAAGTGGGAGACAGTGTCAGAGTGAGTGTGAGAAAGAGGAGAAATTATGAGAAAGGAGAGGAAGAAAGAGGGAGAAATTGTGTGTGTGTGTGTGTGTGTGTGTGTGTGTGTGTGAGGGAACACAGCTGTTCCACCCCATTTAATTTTAACTATAAACAGATAAAACCTACAACCTATTTGTAATATATATATATATAAGGAATAAAACACTCTGAGACGTGCTGTGAGAGGAACAGAACCAGTAGCTCACTTCGTCACATCACTCTGGAGTTCCAGATTATATCACCAGAACAGGATGACAAACAGAATGTTTACATCCCCTCAGACTCGTGAGCGGACGTAAACACACAAAAAAACCTACATCCTAAATTACTGAACATGATCTCAGCAGTGTTTTTACAAACCTGTATCACAAAATCTATAAATATAACAGCAAAATAGAGAAAAAATAATCAATTGCACATTATAATGTTTTATGTGTCCTAAACTGTCTTTTACACACACAGCCCTGTTTAAAGCTTCCTCCATCACTCGTCTCGATGTGAATTATTCATTATTTTTGGTTGGACACTCCGCGGAGGGTGCAGGATGTGCTGAGTGAAGGGAACATTTACAGCCTGCAGGTTAATGAGTCCGAACTCCAACGCATGTTTGGAGCACTAAAGGAAACCTGCAGAAGTTGAGAGTTTTGAGTGTGGATTTTTATTTATTTATTAATTTATTTTCAAGTGAAGTGTGTGTGTTTGTGTGTGTGTGTATATATATATATATATATATGTGTGTGTGTGTATATATATATATATATATATATATATATAATATATATGTGTATGTATATATATATATATATATATATATATATATATATATATATATATATATATATATGTGTGTGTGTGTATATATATATATATATATATATGTGTGTGTGTGTATATATATATATACACATATACACACACATATACATACAGGGAGTCCTCGGTTTACACCAGTCTCGACTTGCACAGTTTCGTGGTTACAAATGCGCCCCCATAAAAATATAAAAAATAATATTACGTGCCATTATGTCTTTCGCGGTTATGTAAACAAACGCGAACTAGTTTTGGGTGCGCGAGGCGGAAGAATAC
Source organism: Plotosus lineatus (assembly GCA_024760905.1). Classification (NCBI taxonomy): domain Eukaryota; kingdom Metazoa; phylum Chordata; class Actinopteri; order Siluriformes; family Plotosidae; genus Plotosus; species Plotosus lineatus. Next base: position 15,632,630 of record CM045751.1, read on the forward strand.
GCTGTGTTGTTTTTAATGAAGGTGTCCACCATTGGGTTCGGGAGTTACTGCCACGACAGGCATCAATGACCTTCCGGCCACAGCTATGGAGGCATGAAACAACCCATTCAGATTCCATGTCACCTGCCTCCTTTGGGATTTGTAGCTCTGCCGGAGTTGGGAGTGAAAGCTCCCTCTGACAGGACAGTCTGCTCACCGTTCCAAGGAGACCTGAACTACTTGCTTAGGCCTACCCAAGTGCCAGCTGGTGATCAGTTCTAGCTCAGCTCCTCTGTTCACCAGAGTTTCCAGAACATGCAGCTCAAGTCCAATGACACGACTACAGAGTCGATCAACGAACTGTGGCCTAGAGTTTCCTGGTGCCAAGTGCACTTATGGACAACCTTATGTTCGGACATGGTGTTTGTGGTGGACAAACCGTGACGAGCACAGAAGTCCAACAATGAAACACAATTCAAGTTCAAACTGGAGATGCAGTGTCTACCGATCACAGCCTTACAGATCACACTATCGTTGCCCTCGTTGGCTTTGAAGTCTCCCAAGACAACGAGTGAGTCTCCCGGGGAGCGTTCTCCAACATCCCCGAAAGACTCCAAGAAGGGTGGGTACTCTGAACTGTCATTTGGTGCATAAGCCCAAACAACAGTCAGGACCTGTCCCCCCCTACCCGAAGGGGGAGGGAAGCTACCCTTTTCTCAACCGGGGAAAACCGCATCGTGTAGACATGGAGACGGGGGGGGCAACAAGGATGCACACACCGGCTTGCCGCCTCTCATCATGAGCAACTACAGAATGGAATAAGGTCCAGCCCCTCTTGAGATGGGTGCTTCCAGAGCATGTGTTGACGTGAGTCCGACTGTACCAGCTCAGGCTTGTTCCCCACAGGAGAGGTGACATCAGTTGGAATATATTTTAAACTCAAATGAAATATGCATCACATGTTTGTCTAAAAAATGCTAATATGAGATATAACACAACGTATTGTCTTTTGTCAATCAAGTGATAATATACTCTTGTTTATTTGTATTTGTAAATCTGTCTCTAATAGAATCAGTGACTCATCAGCTATCGTCACTGTACGTTCCTATATTTTTGTTCCTTTATTTGTAATATCATAGTTCCGGGAAAGAAAATGAAACACTTGTGAAAATTTCTTTCAGTGCATCTCTAGTGTTAATAGACATAGTTTATTAACTGGACACAAAGTCGAAATCTCAGCACCTTGAATTTCCAGGGAAATATTGCTTGCTTTCTTCTCAAATACATTAAGAAGGAAAGAGTTAAATATACAGGTCGATACTTGCTGTCTGTATGACCAGCGGCATTAAATCCTCACAAATTTCATTTTAATTGACATATGATGCAGCAATCACACGACGTCCACTCTATCAATATTTCCAATGCAGAATTTCTGAGAACAGCTACAGAACCATATTTTATTAAAGCGGCTAACTGGATCCTGTTTGTTCTTTTTTCTTTTTTTTTCTTTTTTGTGACAGACCTGATTAAACAGGTTAAAAGCAGGCTGCAGGACCAACATGGCCTTTACCTCTAAATTAAACTGATTTCCAATGACATGCGGGTAGGAAAAGTGGATTCGCTGCCCTTCCTCAGCCAGCCAGACAGATAGTTGTATTACAGCAGGTCAGGGTCGAGCTTAATTAGTTCTATGGATCCTTCACGGACCCTGACTGTCTAGAACCGGCAGCTCGATAAATAGACAGGCCCAGAAGTGCGGAAACCGTTCATCGCTGTTGGGTTCCTGTCATCGTGGAGACAGATTTAGTTCCCGGATATCAGATAAAACTGTAGATCAATTAAATCAGTAGTGTTCAAGGAATATAGCAAGATAATCAAGTAGGAGGTACAGTACTACCAAAATACACTCTGGATCTTTGAGCTGTAGTTCCTCCACCTTAATTATAATATTCTAATTTCTCTTTATGAACGTTGACGAAGGGATATTAATAAAGCAAAAAAATCACTCATGCTCTTGTAGTTGAAGAGCAACAGCTGCGATCAAATATTGAGAGAAATGTTTTGTCGTTAATGCAGCCTCCTGACCGCACACTCACTGCGCTGATGCGCCATTTTGATCGCTCACTTGCTGCACTGATGTGGCGTCCTGACCGCACACATTCTGAATATATGGAAGATGATGTGTTGGAAATGTGTGCTGGGTTGCACTGAACTGTATATAAAATGAAAGTTCCCACTGTTCCCAGATTAAGATGAAAGTTCCTTCCCACTGTTAGTCTGATTCACTTCATTACATTTCCCTGAAGAACAGATTGAGAGGCAGAGCGAGGTCACTCTATTTATTATCAGCTTGTACGCTACATATCACTTGTGTGTGCAGACCGCCGTGCCTTGAATTTATTTATATTCTGGACTGGTATCGGTTGTGATGAGAATTTCCTCGAATGAAGTGACTACAATTCTTAGACTGTAAAAACAGATTTTTGTCCCTAAATGTTCAGAATCATGCAGATTTCTTACCAAAGCCACACAGTAAACCAAAGGAACTTGTGTATATGACATTCTGCATCCTACAAAATTTTTATAGCAGTGTCAAGTTGGGTGAATGGCAGTCGTAGATTAACTGGCTATTGGTGGAACATACAGGACCATTTGAGCTATTATTGGATACCATCAAGTGCTTGATATGAACATATAGCCTCATGAATATATGTAGTACATATGAGATGTTGCTTTGAGAGGTGGCAAAGTGTGAAATGTGTTTTTAATAGATGGCATGAATGCCGTGTGAGTAATGCGTGCCCACACATCATTCCATGAAGCGCTAATGCTGTACTAGGAATCATCACCAAGGCTTCAATATGGAAATAAGTGCCAGCCCCGGATTGCTTTGATGGACAAGTACTCCGCCACATTCCATCGCATGTCAGCTCACTTCATTTCCATTAAGATGTCTCTGAGCTGCACCGAGGCTCACACTTGGATTTTGCATCACTCCTTCAGGAAGGAGTTTTGTTCCATTTCACATCAGATTTCTTGTTCTCAGTCTGTACACTGTGCGACTTTAGAGAGGCAGTTTAATAAAACTCAATTTTGCATTTGCATTTTTCTTGTACATTATGTATGTACATTATCTTGTACATTATGTTCTCTCCCAAAAATGTGATTTAATTAATTATTAAAATGTTAGTTAATACAGTATACCACTTTTTCTGAACTCGTGCTTGTTTTGTTCTGTAATTTCATGTACAGTACTATGATATGCCATAACATTTGTGCCTTTTTAAAAAAATAAATATTTAGAGTAATCTCAAAATATAGTTTTTTTTGTGTGTGAATTGTTATATATTATGCCGTCTTTCCCTCAAAACTGTCTCCTCATATTATTCTAACCTCAGTCACAATTTATTTTCCACATATTAACTCTTACGCTGAAGGGAGTCTCTATACTGGCTCATGACGTTGTACTCCAGAACTGCAGTGAGCCGTTGTTGTGGCTTTCCAGGCATAGTATAACTAACAGCTGCAGATTGATTAGAATCAACCTTATGGTATAAATATTTATACACACACACACACACACACACGTTCTTCTTCTTGTATATGTATACAGACACTCCCCGACTTACGTTCATCTGTTTTACGTTTTTTCGATTTTACGTTTTTGCAAAAAAAAAAAAAATCTAATTTTGAGTTTAGATGTGCCTACGTAGTACACTGACGTAATGACGCTGCGTCCATTGTTTACAAACGACAGACTGAACGTGCCCCTCCTTCTTCCCAGTTCTTTTATTTATATATATATATATAAGCTGAAAATATTCGCTTAAAGACGACTTAGAAATTCTAAGCATCAACGATGATGGCCATGTTATCAAAATAAGATGCTAGATTTGCTATAAGTATATCATACAAATTAAGGAAAAACTGTTGTACATTTATTAGTTAATACCTCGTGAATTATCAAAATATGTTATAGCGACAAAAATGGAGTTACGAATGGAGTTATGTATTGATGTTAACAATTAGTGAACGTTCCAGTTCAGCCAGTGAAAGGTTCAAGTTGGTGTTACTGGTGTTTGATATTTATGCTAATTCATGACACATTGCATGTTGATGTATTGAAAGTATTCCAGCAGTTTTATGAGAACAGTGATTATCATTTTTATTAAAATTTAATGTTTCAAAATAATTATGTTAAGGCTTAAATTATTAACACATTAGAAAATTCAACAATACATGAGAAATTATACATAAATCTGAACTTAAAAGCACAAATCTAATTGATTCAATAACACAGGTTTGTTTAATAATTTACTTGGACTTCAGAGAACCGTTTTACATTTTCGGCTGAGGTGGGCGCCATATCCCTGTGACCCTAATTAGGCTTAAGTGGTTCTGAAAATGAATTTATGCACATATGTGTACACAGGGATCCTTCGCTACTTCACGCTTCAATTCATGTGGCTTCAGCTTTTTTTTTTTTTTTAATATTCATTGAATTAAAAAATAAGGAAATTAAGGAATAATAGGAGAAAAAGTTAAAGAAAATGCTGCAAAACGAGGCCAATTATGCAACCCCCCCCCAAAAAAAAACGAAACAAACACAAAACAATAACAATCCAAATAAACAACCATCAAAACTACTTTCATTTTTGTGAGGTGAGCATCTGTGTGCGTGCAGGCGTATCTGCATGCGTGCGTGCACATGCGTGTCTGTATGTGTATGTATTTATATTTTATTGACATCTTATGCATTAATTTTTAATTGTTATTATAAGCATTTATAGCATTTATTGATAGTATATACACCTACACATGTATGTATACGTCAGTCAGGTCGGGAGTGGATCCTACTTCGTGGAATTCGGCAGTCACAGGGGGATCGCTGTCCCAATTAACCGCAGAAAGTGAGGGATTCCTGTGTATATATATTTTGTGTGTGTGGGGCCAATCTCTCAATTCAATGGTCCATTAATTTTCCAAGCCTCATCGACATTCACAAGTTGTGGGTCGTGACCACAAGGATAAGATCTCGGAGACAGGTGGCCAAAATCAGTATCGTCAGAAGTACTGGCTTGGCTTCACCTTATCGACAGAGTGAGCTCAGATGTTGTTTCTTCATCCCGGAAGGAGCCCGTTGAGGTGGTTAGTGCATCTGATTAGGCTGATTTCCTGGGCTTCATGTCATGTCCAACTGGAAGGAGACCAAAGACACGCTGCAGACGTTATAACTTGATTTCATTTTATATACATTTTATTTTATCTCTTTAATTGCTCATAATCTTTTAGATAGTTTCCAGTTTATGTTTGTTGGCAAGTTAAATAATCCGAACTGGGATTTTGGGTTATTATAGAAGCTGAAGGAAATTTAAAACGAAACAGCCAGACATGTTCGAAGTCGCTCTTTTTCCAGATGGTGGTCATTTCTTCTGGAAAAGGAAATGACACCAAACTATCGAACAGGCATCAAAGTATTCTGTACTCTCTATTCTTGGGTCCCATTCAAAACTGTTTCCCCAATTCTCTAAGCTCTGTTTAACCCGTCTGATCGTGTCATATATTCCACAGATTCCGTTCACATGTGCAGTGACCTTTTATCCCCTGGTCAGAGAATTTGTTGCCATGGCAAAGGGAAAGCAAGTGAGGAGGATCCTCCGTTCTGGACGTGGTGCAGATCAGGATGCTAGTCACACCTGACATCACCTTCATCGACAACACTGGGCTGTTTAAATAGAACTATGTTTATGATAGGACGATTGTAGAAATGTTTATGATTAAGGAGTTAACTTGAGAGATTAAAATAAATGCGATGAATGGGCGATGGATGGCTCTGTCAGTGGTGGGCAGAATGTATTTGCTGGATGTTGGCTGATCTATTTTAACGCACTCTTTGACATGCAGTTGGTGTGATGCTCCTGTTAGCAGAGCATGTAGTTGGTGAGAACGTGTATACAATGACTTCCAGTGGAACATGAACTGTTCTTTTCTCACATACTCAAATATGTGTTACATCTCTGGATTCGGTCACAGCAGTTGAGATAATCACCTACGTTTTATAAAGTTTACACTTATTTGGTTAAACAGTTGGCCTGGCGGTGGGCCAGTGTTTAATCCTGTGCTGTTTGACAGATTGTTTGCTTACCTCTTGTAGAGGCAAGGGGCTGTGCTTCCTGTTACTATTTAATCTGTATATAATCTCTCATTTTGCACACTTTGACTTTCTTTCTTTCTTCCTTTCAGCTTTTTCCTTTTTCTCAGAGTCACCACAGCGAATCATCTGATTCGCACATTTGATTTGGCATAGGATTTTACGTCGAATGCCCTTCCTGTCACAACCCTTTAACAAGAGACAGAAACACGCTGATGGCTTTGCAGCCTACTTTTTACGAAAGTCAGCGATGGTTCTTTTACATGCCTCTCACCACAGACAGTGAGAGACATGGCCCGCCTTTGATAACCCAGTTAGCTGCACTGGGGGGACAGTGACAACCTTGTGGGGACTCAAATCCCCAACCTTAGGATCAGCGATCCTGCACCCTGTCCACTAGACCACCACTGGCCTTTTGCACACTTTGACTCTTGATGATAAAATAACTTCATGACCTGTTTGTTGCACTGTTTATTGCAATTGCCAGTACATCACTGTGCTGCTAAATTCTCTAGTCTGATTGATCAGAGGGCAGCAATTCATTATAATACATTAGTGTTTCTGCTAGAACTGGGCAATACAGTGGTACCTCGACTTACGAGTGACTTTAATCACGAATTTTCCATGATACGAGCTTCAATCCAACCAAAGATTTGCCCTAACCAACGAGCAAATTTTTGACTTATGAGCTCTGCTGGGGGAATGGATTTTCCGGGCCGATTAGCCTTCTATTCTTCTGCATGTATTCCGCTGCGCTTCGAAAGTGCCTTTGCTGTGCTTCTCAAGGATTTTCTGTGATGCCTCTTATAGGAAGAAAAAAAATTTTTTAAACCCAACCCCCCACCCCCAGTGGTCCGCGCATGATATAAATAGTGTTTACTGCGCTTCATATCATTTGCTCGGTGCTTTTTCCCTACACTGTAGGGAACACAGTGAGAGCACCACTGCCACTTGGTGTGAAGGATGCGCAATCACACTTAAAGTTGGTCCAATATGTTAAAAAAGCATGTTCCCCAGGGTCATACACGCCAATTAGCCTCAAATTCTTCCATGTTCAAATTCATCCACGCTCCTTTTTGCGCTGGAATTTGTAGCGTGCATGCATACAAAGGTTTTTCTTTTCTCTGGTTTGGATTTTGTGACTTTTTTAATCTTATTTTTTATTGTGCACATCCCAGTGTTTCTAAGATGGGTCATAAGAACATCGTAAGAAGGCCTTTGCCTGGCGGTAGTGTGGAAAGCGATGGGAGTGCGGCCAAGCAGCAGAAGACAAGTGATCAAAATTAGTGAAGTCAAATAAAACAGTTTAAAAATCCAAAAAATTAATCAAATGAATAAATAAAAAGTAAAAAAAACATTAACTTACACTACTAATTTTATAAGTGCTATTCTTAAGTTCAGATGCACTTACTGTATTGTTTATTCTTGTTTTATTATTATTGTTAATTACAGTATTATTAATGTTACTGTACATGTGTTATTGTTGTGAAATGTTTGTTACACGTTTACCTTAAATATATTACATCAAAAATACATGTTTGTGTCAGGTTATGAGTTTGGGAGGGGGTTGGAACGGATTAATTGGTTTTCTATTGTTTCCTATACGGAATTTTGTTTTATCTAATGAACATTTTGACTTACGAGCTTGCCCTCGGAACAAATTAATTTCATAAGTCGAGGTACCATTGTATATCTACAATTTACAGAGTGATATGAGTGTTATTCTACAACCTCTCATCGGTATGAACTGATGACTTCCAAGGAGTATTTATTGGAAAAAAAATAGACCAAAAATTTGAGAAGCAGATAGTTAAATTTAAATTATTGGAATAAGTCTTGAGTGAAAGTTGTGAAGATACCGTTAGCATGCTAATCTTAAGTTGTTAAGTTAGTTGGCAGTCTTACCCAGTAGTCTCAATTCTGGGTTCAGCAGACCAATTCAAACATTCTCTTCCCCAGTCATTGGCAACAGGTTATACTGAGGACTGAAGGCATGTTCCACGCAGATTGCGATAAAGTCGAGTTTGGCATGCGTGGGAAGACTAATTCATGAAAATGAAAAATATGAACTTGCCATCAAATACTTTTCAGTTCAAATTGAGTTGGGATAATGGAATAACTTTAGAAATAATGGAACTTCTGGGTAGTTGTTAGCTTAGCCTGAGTCGCAGCCACTTCCATTTTTTCTATAGTAATATAGCTCCTAATGATATCCTCATCGTAGATTAGCCAATCAGAATGCATGATTGGTCATATCAAGTGGCTATAAATAGGATCATTTCTCGTACTTTTCACAGCAGTGATTTGATTTAAACTATGGAAAAATTCCCCGGTGCAGCTAACTGGGTTATCAAAGGCCGGCCATGTCTTTCACTGTCTATGATGTGAAGCATGTAAAAGAACCATTGTTGACTTTCGTAAAGAGTAGGCTGCAAAGCCGTCGGCGTGTTTCCGCCCTGTGATGGCCTGGCGAGCTGTCCAGGGTGTACTCTGCCCTCGCCCGAAGTTGGCTGGGATGGGCGCCAGCCTCCCCGCCACCCAAATTAGGATTAAGCGGTTACAGAAAATGAACTGATGAACTATGGAAAAATGTTCCAAAAGGTGACGGCAAATGCATAATGGAAGAAAACAGACGTTGCTCTGTATGTGTGCTTTGTTTTCACTTTTTACTTCTGAACGCTACAGAATTTGATTTGTGTTTCTTCCTGGTGGGTTTTTTGCCTTATTTTTCTGTTGTTTACTCCAGTTTATGTTTCATATATTCCTCTTTTTTCACTTGCCACCTGCTGTCCATCTCCTGATAATGTATTGACATATTGTCCAGCTCTAGTACGAGGTTGTAAGTTGTAGAGGGATTTGTGTGTCAAGGAGTCTTCGGTGTCAGAGTTTTAATAACAGTAAAGTTTTCTGATCTTTTTAAGGTTTTTTCCTCTTATTACAAAGATAGTGGCAGAAGTAACTTCTTCGATGCGTTATTATTCCACTGTACTGTTGATTATTTTCTTATAGAGGCACAACACACGGTGTGGTCTTGCGGTAACAGTTAAAACCTGCATCTGACCCTGATGCTGTCATTTTTTCTTACAAAATAGACACGTACACTTTAAGGGAAATTCCTTTCAAGGTGTTGGGGTGAACTTACATTAAGTAATTGTGTGGGAAAGCTGTGTAACTTTGCTGTTTTAGCTGGGACCTCTATGATTTATGCTCTGGGCTAGTGATCCAAAGGACGGAGGTTCAAGTTGCAGAACCACCTAGCTGCCACTGTTAGGCCCTTGAGTAAGGCCCTTAACCCCAGTATATTTTATTTTTTATTGTTGAACATTATTGTTCGTGAGCGTGTGTTATCTGCAGTCTTGTTTTCACTTTGACTTTTTTGCTGCTTTATAGGGATCCCTCGCTATTTCACGCTTCAATTAATGTGGCTTCAGTGCATTGTGTTTAAAAAAAATAAATAAATAAATAATTATTCATCGAATTAAAAAAATAAGGAAATTAAGGAAGAATAGGGTAAAAAGTTAAGTAAAATATCACAAAAACAAGGCCAATTATGCGGGTCCAATTCCTTCAAACTCTAATTTTATTGGATTATAACAATAGCCACAGACTGCGCATGTTGTTTTTGAGTAAAGAGATAAATTTCCCTCGTTTTGATCAGCTCATTTCCATGAAGCCAAGCACAGCTGGCAAGCAAACACAAATGGACAGACATAGAAAAACTTCAACCTGCAGACAGGCTGATTGCCAAAACTTGGGACGTGCTTCCTGTCACATAAACACTGCAGCGTGTGAGTCCAATAAAATTAGAGTTTCAAGGTATCAGACCCGTCCGCATACAGAAAGGACTGGCTCACTGCTTCGCGCCACACTGACGTGGCATTGAAAATAGATGAATAGATTTAAATGCGCAAGATTTCTTCAAGCCAGTCTGGTCATCTGGCGGTCACTTTTCGGAAACAACGGCCCACGTCCGGACGGTCAAGACTAGTTGGAAGCTACAGATTTTGTCCGTTGCATCCGAAATCCGTTAAAGCGAAGTCCGTAAAACCGAGGCATGACTGTATACATGTACGTATATGTCAGTCGGAGGGGTGGGGGTGTATGTGGGGTAGCGGTGATCCTACTTCGCAGATTTTGATGGTTGCGTGGGGATCTCAGTCCCAATTAACCACAGAAAGTGAGGGATCCCTGTATTTTTAACTAAAGTCTTCTTTTCGTTTGGCTGTTCCCATTTTTGTCAGGGGTCACCACAGCGAATCATCGCATGTTTTGATTTGGCATAGGTTTTTATGTCGGATGCCTTTCCTGACACAACCCTTTATTTAGCAAGGGACAGAAACACACTATCAGCTTTGCAGCTCCTCTTTACAAAAGTCAGCAATGGTTCTTTTTACGTGAATCTCTCACCATAGACCAGTGCTTCTCAATTATTTTCTGTTACGCCCCCCCTAGCAAGAAGAAAACAATTCGCGCCCCCCCACCACCCACTTTCCACAGCAACTATAAATTATAACTTTTTTCTATAATATAGTTACAGGTATATCTCTTCATTATATCGTATCCTTGTTAACATAAATAAAACAAAAAGAAAGAGATATAGTTCAACTTACAAGAATAACTTTTTTAACATTTTTTTATTAGTCTGTAAAAGAAATTTGCCTTAAATTTAAAAATAATAATATCCTTGTTACATTTTTGACAAACTTACCACACCATTTGCTGCTGAAAATAAATTCAATAAATAATTAATTCAAATTGACTTCAGAAACATTAACTCAGGAGCACAATATATAAACACTTTAACCTACAAAACAAGAACAAATAGAACAATTTGTGCTGATTTTTTTTTCTCAAAATGAGGAAGCCAAGATTAATGGCTACAATGAGCACGTTTTGCAGCGCACAGCTTCTCAAAGCGAGGTTTGAAGCATGACACTGCAACTCTCAGCTCCTGCTCAATGTTTAGCTGGGACCTGTACTTGCTGCGCACAATGGGCAATGAGGGTGCCACTGCCAACTACTGGAGTGGATGTGCAATTACACTTTCTTGTAGTACGGCGGAAAAAAAGCATGTTCTCCTGGGTCACACGCGCCCCCCTCAGCATCCCCGCCCCACTATTTGAGAAGCACTGCCATAGACAGTGAGAGACATGGCCGACCTTTGATAACACAGGTAGCTGCACTGGGGGGGACAGTGACAACCTTGTGGAAAGTGGGACTCGAACCCCCAACTCTAGGATCAGCGATCCAGTACTCTTTACCATTTGGCCACCACTGCCCATTTATTTTTAACTGAAGTATTTTTAAAAAATTAAGAAATGTAATTTTAAAGCTATTAAAGTATTGGAACAGAAACATGACAGATTTGTGCACTGTCCCATCTCTGCTCACCGTACAGTCAGTTGGTCACAGTGATGTGATGTGATGGTGTGGGTTTTTACACACACTTCAAACACATCAGTATGCAAGAGTGGAGGAGAAAATAGAAAAACAGCTTAGTGCTTCAGCGGATAGCAAAAAAAAAAACTCATAATGACAGCCTGCTCTCAATAATTAGACTTTGATTATCAGAGAAACATCAGCTGTGAACCTGTGTTTGAGATTTTCTGAAAAGCACAAAGTTCACGTCGCTCATTGTTGCCAAGCAACTCCTTCCTTAACATTTGCCTTCGGTATAATTAGAGATGAATGCAGGATCGGATGAGCTGTTCTGCCAGGAATATAATCATAAAAACATATAACAGCAGTAGAATTGATGGCATGCCGCTGGAGAGAATGTGTCAGAAAGGAGGAAGGTTGGGGTGGTGGTCAGTTGAGCAGCATCGGACATCAATCAGAATAAGTGACAGGTGTGAAATCAACAGGCGTGCTGGTGTGCTGGAGCAGGTGGACATGCTGGAGACTGCATCTGTGTACGGGAAAGAATTGTTTATTTATCATTTCATCATCTGCTCATCAGCAACACGCTGTTTATTAAATTGTTGCTGTGCTATAGCGATGGCTTTGACAATTCTTTGCCATCAGGAAAAAGTAGCTTTAAGCGATAATTTTAGATGTTTTTTTTTTATGTGCGCAAGAAGAAAATGGAAAATCTTTAATCAGGATATGTACAGTACAGACCTCCGCACAGAAAAATATAACAAATAATTCTAAAACCATTTTAAAAAGTATGTGTGCTTTCATTTCAAATTTAATTACTTTTCACGGAATAACTTTAGAATTAATGGAACTTGTGGTTCGCCATTAGCTTAGCATGAGTTGCAACCACTTCCAATTTTTTTTCAGGAGTGATATATCTATATCACTCCAGAAAAAAAAAAAAAAAAAAAAAAAAAAAAATATATATATATATATATATATATATACACACACACAAAATCTATACTAATGATATGTCATAATCTCATAGCCAGTGAGAATGTGCAGTTGCTCATATCTAGTAGCTACGGATAGGATAATTTCTCATGTATGAATTTAAAGTATGTATCTTAATAAATTAAAAAAACATGTAGTAATTTATACATTTGTACAAACATTTACCCCTTGTATAAAAATAGAGACTTAAATCTGTCAAAAAATATTGGACCTCATGCAAGAATGTTATTAGTCATGAATTAGAGTTGGGTGATGTGGTCAGAGTTCTATATCAAGATAGAAGTCGTTTCATGTGACTGGGGGCAGCTGTAGCTTAATGAATAGGGAAGCGGCTTTGGGACTGAAAGATCTAGACCGTCTGTCTTCCTTTCGGCTTTTTCCCTTTTACTCGGAAGTCGCCACAGCAAATCATCTGATTCGCACGTTTGATTTGGCAGAGGTTTTTACGTCGGATGCCCTTCCTGTCACAACCCTTTTAGCAAGGGACAGAAACACGCTGACGACTTTGCAGCCTACTGTTCAATGGTTCTTTTACATGCCTCTCACCATAGACAGTGACAGACATGGCCCGCCTTTGATAACCCAGTTAGCCGCACTGGGGGGGGACAATGACAACCTTGTGGAGAGTGGGACTCGAACCCCCAACCTTTGGATCAGCGATCCAGCGCCCTATACCACTAGACCACCACTGCCCCACACTGAAAGATCTAGACCGAGCAAGAAAAATACACGTGTGCTCGAGATGGAGGAGTGAGCTGCACCTTCCCTTCTTCCACCTTCATGGCTGAAGTGCCCTCGAACAAGGCACAGAACCCCCAACTGCTTTCCAGATGCCCCCAATGAGTATTGCATATACATATACATACATACATGCATATAAAAGAAATGGAGCAGGCAAGGAGGCGAGTAATTTAATTCAATTTAAATAACCACCAATGGATATTTGATGGAAAAAACAAGAATACTCAACTACTTTAATTTTTGCACTACTTTGGTGTGTGTGTGTGTGTGTGTGTGTGCATGCTTGGACAACTTGGACCCACTGAGCACGGAAATGACCCCCCCAAATATACAACAATATGATCAAATATACAACAAATTCTGTATGTAACTGAAGAACTTCATTCTTTCCCCTGAATGAATTTTCTAGCTTAGTGTTGCATGAACAGGAAAATTATTATGGGATATATTATTTTGGAAAACCAACAGAGACCTTTCTATTTTTGATGGCGATGATTGTACAGACAGAGTGACTGAAGGAAAATATCACTTTTCCTAAATAAAAAGTGTCCAGATCCCCATTTGAACATGTTTGACAAAGGGGTTGGCCCCCTAATGGTCGTTTCATGTTTTTAAATTGCAGGTAAATTTATTATTTCAATATTTTATTTAATACTAGAGTGCAATGCTATAACAAGCTTTATTTATATATTTGGTTGTCAAAACTTGTTTTTCATAAGAAGAAGTCATGAAATAAATTTATTATAAATTGACTTAAATTTAATTGCTGTAAAGGGAATGTTTTAAACTGTAGAACAGTTTAGACCTGATGTTAATGACACCATTGTTCAGGAAATTGTGGCTGATTTACTTTCAAAAGTCAACTCGGCCATTTTGACCGAACTGGAAAAATATTTCCCCCCATTTTTATGACTGAGTTTTTTTTTTTTTTTTTAATTTAACATGCGTATAGTAACTTCAAACAAATTATAGACATTTATGCAACGTGTACACAATTGAATGAGAAAATGTACAGTAATAACATTTTAACAATTTTTTTATTATTTTTATTTAACTGATGTATGAAGTAACAGTTTTGGCATTTTGGCCATTTTAGTGTAAAATGGACCATAATTTCATCCTAAAGATTTTAAAATACTGTAGTTTTAGTTAATTATTTAATTAGAAAACATTAATCATTACCACAAAAAAAAAGAAATTTAAAAAAGTTCAGGATAATTTGTACAACTGAACAAAAATGTAATATTGGGGGATACAAATATTGAACACAAAATTTTACTTATTAATGAGATGAGATGAGTTTTCGCCTTTTTCCGTTTATCACGGGTCGCCATAATGAATGATTTGCACGTTGATTTGGCATAATTTTTTTTTTTTTACGTTGGATTCCTTTCCTGACACAACTCTTTATCAAGGGACAGAAACACGTCGACGGCTTTGCAGCCTTCTCTTTACGAAAGTCAGCGATGGTTCTTTTACATGAAACTCTCACCATAGACAGTGAGAGACATGGCCCGCCTTTGATAACCCAGTTAGTTGCACTGGGGGGACAGTGACAACCTTGTGGAGAGTGGGACTTGAACCCACAACCTTGGGATCAGTGATCCAGCACCCTATACCACTAGACCACCACTGCCCCGTACTAAATTTTACTAAATAATAGGGGAAAAAAGAAAGGCACTTCAAGCAAAGTTCAGATTTTGCATTTGTTAATAAAAATACTTTCAGACAAAAACACCAGAAATGTCAGAGTGTACCCCAAGGGTACCCTGATGGAACTGATCATGATTGTGTTGTTGAGGATGTGTTTCCTTTAAAATGTTTTATTTGGATCAGTCCCAGCATCTGCAGGAGATTTTGAGTGATTCCTGCTCTGCTCCTGGGTTCTTGTTTCTGCCTGAGATGGATAGAACCTGCTGTTATGATTACTGTTGTCAGCAGGGAGTTTGCTCTCCATGTGTTTTATCGATTTTTTTTTGTTTGTTCTGTATAAACTTGAGTGATGGCTGTGTGGATGAAAATAGTCAGAATATCAGGAGGAAATGTTTACTTTTCAAAGGGGCACAAACAAACAACAGTCATTAGGCGAATGAACAACAAATCACGTTTTTAAATTTGTTCAAAATATTAAAAAAAAAAAAATCCTACAAGTTTTGATTTTTTTTTGTTCGTTTTTAGTATTTGTTATTCTATGTTTTAAGGTTATTAAAAATTTCTAGTCCGTAAACATGACCTCTTAATATCTTTTGATTTATTTTGCCATCCTTTGCCTGAAAGCTTTTGTAAAAAATATTATTATTATCAAAATTTATCACTTTCTCCTAGGCCATTGTGTGAACATTGCAGCATTGTGTTTCCAGTGAATGTTCCAGCACATTAATTTCGTACGCTCGGTGCACTCTACAAGCAAGCGTGTCAATGCCCGATACATTTCAACCAAAAGATCGTTCTGTTCTAAACATTGAACATCACAATGCACTCTTTTATCCTGCAGTGATCAGGGTTTTTTCATACTTCAGCTGTTTTGCAACTTGATGCTATTTGCATGACGTAGTGTGTGATACATGAAAAGACTTTTCTGTTTAAAAAAAAAAAAAAAAAATCATTAACTGGGTAACTGGACAGCTGCACATCAGGTGTCGGAGCTGATGTTCTAGCTGAATATCTCGAACTCTGAAAATGTTCGTCTAAAAGCTATAAATATTTTAATGATCCTCCTCAGTTTCTGAGATGTGTGTGTGTGTGTGTGTGTGTGTGTGTGTGTGTGTGTGTGTGTGTGTCTGTGTGTCTGTGTGTCTGTGTGTGTGTGTCTGTGTGTGTGTGTGTGTGTGGCAGCATATTCATTTTTAAAAATTTCTCGCCCGGAAAGATCTGGATAAATATTAAATATTAATTAAATGAATTCAAGTGAATAATTTATCACTAAAAAGATAAGTTGTGGTAGTTTTGAACTCTATGGGAGTTTTTGTGTTTGAATTATTTTGAGCTAAAAAAAATTCTATTAGTTTTTAAATCCCTCAAACTGTTTGATCAGGGTGAGCATAGTGGCCTCACAGCAAGAGGGTAATGGGTTTGATTCCAGGGCTTGGGGCATGTCTGTGTGGAATCTGCATGCTCTCCCTGTGATTGTGTGGGTTACCTCAAGGTACAGTGGTATCTCACCTTATGAAAAATCCAAGTTACGAAACGCATTTACCTAAAATTTCCATCTCTGGATACAAAAAAAATTCAGGTTACGAAACGCGCCATCTCAAAAATTCAAACAATGCACGAGTTGCTCTCCCATTGGCTATCTCCCAACACCCCGCCCCGCTGGCCACCAATTGGCTATTATGGAGTTGCATCTCCATAATACCCATGATACTTTTCGTGTGCCTTCGACCCATTGTTTGTCACGGAGGTGCAGCTCCCTCCCATTGGCTATTTTGGAGCTGCATAATGTCAAAAAGATGTACTGTCGGTTTATTGCAAAGGGATGGGCATTTTTTGACTTATTGAAAATGGGAATTCGCATGGGAATTAATGAGAATTAATTGGATGTAGCATATGCAAACTGTCATAAACAAAGACAAATATGAACAATTAGTTTTGTCATAAGCAGACAAAAATGTCTGCAGTTATAAAATTCATATCTATGAAAGGTTTTTTTTGTTCATAGTGAAACCGAATGGATGAGATCCAGCACACTCCTGACTGCGGGCAGTGCAGAAATAGGTTTGATCCTGGTATATACACTGAGAGCTGCTTTGTGTTTTGTACTTGGCACAATCGCAAAACAACACAGAAATCAATAAAGTGGTGTATGTGAGTGTATGAAGGAGAGATTTGTACAGTCCTCCAAAACACTGAGTGTCTGTATATCTTTGTGTGAGGACCCACTGATAATGATCTTTAGTAATGTTTCTCTGGAAATCTTATGGACCATCAAATCCAAAATTTATTGGAAAATACTGAAGAGTGCTTTATGATACCTGCCAGTTTGTTACTGTGGGAGCCACAATTCTTCTCCTTACAATCCATGTTTTATATTATCCAGTTACACCAAAACTCACTTTCTTCTTTTTTATTTTTATTTTGGATTTTTCCTCATTTGTTTCTTACCTGTAAAATGTTGCATTCCCTGTCACATAACCACCACTGACCAGGGAGGGGCAAAAGCATGCCCACACTCACCTCTGTGACATGCAGTGCTGCCCCCCGCCTCTTTGCAAACTGCTGCACATGCGTATTTTGGTTGCTGTCCAACACACTCTGAGGGAAGATGCTATCTGCCCGCTCATACGAATGAACTCATAGAGGCCCCTGATTGGCTGGTGATTACTCTGAGTGACAGGAAAGTGAGTGCATGTCATTCGTCCCTCCTGTGAGGCCAATTAGATCCAAGGGACTCCCGGTCATGGATGGTTGCAGCCTCATGGATTTGAACTTGTGAATCCACTTACTACTTTACCCAGGTTTTGTGCGGTTCCTTTCCATGAATGCTTTCTGATTTCTGTATTGTTTCATAGTTTCAAAAAGGAGTTTCACCTGTGCATGGCATTTTCTTTTTTTTTTTTTTTGTATCATTTTTCTTGTCTGGACAAGAGGTGGAGGTGATGCAACACATTAGCATCCTATGAAAACTGTCGCAAAGATTCAATGTTTTTTTTTTTATGTTGATAATTGGAAATGTTGCATGAGACTGTAAATTAAGTTTTTGTTGGGTTGTGCGCAAAATATGTTCCAAAAAAAGCATTAAGTTTTGACGTGGAGGGAATTAGCTTTTTTGCTTTCCTTGAAGTAGAATGAAAAGCAAGCCATCCAAATTCTATGACACACGAATATATCTATGTTTTGATTATCAGGTAGTTTTTATTTACATTTTCGATGATGTAATCCACTAAAAAATATATTTTTGATATATTGATAGTTTGTA
Source organism: Plotosus lineatus (assembly GCA_024760905.1). Lineage (NCBI taxonomy): Eukaryota > Metazoa > Chordata > Actinopteri > Siluriformes > Plotosidae > Plotosus > Plotosus lineatus. The sequence goes on from CM045751.1 coordinate 15,650,791, forward strand.
TTAACCAGTTTGAAAAGGCTGCTTTTTCACTCTCTCGAGTTTCCGGAATCTTGAGTATAGGGTGTGAATTCCCGAGTTCATAGAAGACAAGTTAATGGCAATAATAACAGTCATCAGATATTAAGTTTAAAAAATCAGATATAAACTTGTGACCGTATAACTAAAGTAAAACTAAGCATTTCTTTTACGAGTAGCATGCGATTTTGTTTCCATACATTGAAGTAAGCGTGCACTTTTATAAAAGAAAAACTATTGTGCTCAATATTCATATGCAAGGTTTGTATAGTCAGCGGAAATATAAGATAATTTTTTTGGGGGTTTTTCTTTTAACATACTTGGTGAGTTAGTGTGTTCATTTGAGTTGACTGAGTTGACAGTCAAATTAATGGGTGCTATTTGGTTTGATCATACGTGTACGCTGTTAATGCATTTATGTGTAGGTGGAAAAACTGTAGTAGCATGTGTTGGCATATTTATGTTTAGGCATATACACTCAGTTATTTTTGAGGTGACCGCTTAGTCAGTTGCTTTAAATGTAGGGGCGGGAGGACTTGATTCGATATTATCACAATGCTTAAATGTGTTGTAAAATTTTTATAACTTTGAACCATGACAAAAAAAATGTTTGTTTTTCTATACTCTTATCACACCCTATGTGTAAATAGTTTGGAGTGCACCCCCTGAAGGAATGTAGAGGAATGACAATTTCCCGCATTGAATGTAAACATATAAATTAAAAATGAACAAAAAATAAACAAATTTGGATCCAGTGGCACAAAGAAATTGTGACACACTCATGAGTCAAGTTCTTTGTCCTTCATCTCCATCTAAATGTTGAAATGATTTCTCTTGAAATGCTGATGCTTGTAATGGCGTATTACGTGCTGCTGCTACTTCTTCACAAGCACATCGATGGGAAATGAGTGCAATGTTTGAATTGAATGGATGTTTGTTTGAATTATTTTTGTGTCACAGTACAGGCGAGCCAATGATTGTTCACTATCTGACAGGAAGTTGTTAAACCCTTCTAACCTTCATAAACATGTAAATGTGGAGAAGGGTCCTGCTGGATTTTTATTCCATTCTTATTCAGCGTGCACCTTTCAACTTAGTCTGATCTGTCAGTCTGAGTGCAGTGATGTGTTTCAGAAAGATAAACAATTTCTCTCGGGGCCTCTTTCCTCATTATAGCCTGGGCATCAGAGCCAGGTGCATCGCGGGATTGTTACATCACGAATGTGAACGCTGTTCATTAACGCCTAAGCTGATGATTCACTTTAACGCGCCTTGAGCAGAGAGTCTTGTTTTTGGGAGTGATGTCGTCTGGTACATCATGGTATGTGTAGATACATTTCGGAAAAGCTGCTATGATGTTAAATTTTCATTTTTTTCATGGTTTTCTACCCAATTAAATTAATGTAGATTTAAATTGCATTCTCAGCAGGACAGTGTCAAGAAACAGATGTTTAATTCTTTTTAGTTTTTTTATTACTGTATAGCACTTTTTTAACAATTTATGTAATTGATAAAGAGCTTTACGTAGTCAAAAATATTTGGTGAAGAGTTTAAACGTATTATTTTAATAATTTCTCTGCAAACCATATGCATCCCTAATGAACAAGTCTTTATGTTTTATATTTATGGTTGATATTTTTATCTGGTTTCACCCAAATGATGACTGAGTGAAACCAGATAAAAATATAATCCATGTAGCAGAAACTTCACTGTAGTTTAACATGACATCTAGCTGGTTATATTATAAGTGTAATGAATTACAGTCCTAAATTGTTTTATACCTTTTTTATACCAGAATGTTTTGTTGTTTATAGTTATTGTTTTTATTACATTATTGTACATTTATTGTTGTGTAGCAAAAAGGGAAGTTCCTTTTCTCACTTGTGTTATAGCACCTTTAAACATATTTTTCCTCACCAGCCTTTTTGCTCTCTTTTTTGAAGTTAACAAATAAATAATAAATAAAGCATCATGCAATCAAGGAACTGCAAAACATAAACTCCTCTTTGCCACAAATTTAATAAAAAATATGCTGTTCATTATTTCAAGTGGGAAGTTGGGGTTTTGGGACACCACCTGGAAAGTCAGTGGAATTTCAACTTTAAAATCTTAGAAGGATATTGTGTGCATCAATAAAGACAAAGTTTCTGTCTTATTTAAGTATTATAAAAGCAGTTCAACAGCTGTCATTCGAAATGTGGGCATGTCTCGATGAAATTTTATTTGCATAAATAATGCACTTTTATCAACTGGTATGCAAAGGAATGGCGAGAAATTGCTGTTATTTGTTTTCCAAATGTTTGAGTGGAACTGAAATTAACTAACTTTTCTTCCTTCCTCTTTTCCTCCTTTTATTTTTCTTGTTAGAGTAAAGTGAGTGTCTACCTCGTTCTCTGTGCCATGGCTTCCAAACCTCCTCCTCCACTTATGAAGAAGCACAGTCAGACTGATTTAGTGAGCCGACTCAAGACAAGGAAAATCTTGGGTGTTGGCGGAGAAGATGATGAGGGAGAAGTTCACCGATCCAAGGTAAAAATATAAAACTTGGAAGAAATCTCCCACTTTTTCTGTTCAAGTCAATCTGAATCAGCAGGGTGGCAGTATCCTGCACTAAACCACCAAACCATGAGCATCAGAGCTCCATCGTGGGAAACAAGATCTTCTATCACAGATGCAATTCAGTGAGAGCTCACAGCTTTCAATCTGAACCTAAACACATGCTTAAATTTAGCGAAATATCTCTCAGATGAAAAATATGAAAAATATAGCATTGTTACGTTATTGATCAGAATTAAAAAACCAAATAATTGTCCACAGCAGTACATACTAACTTTCTTATTTAAAAAAAAAAACTTGATCTTTTGCCTTGCTGATGTATAAATTATAATTATAATTTTAGACCAGTGTTTAACTCTGCTTCACATCTCAGTGATGTGTTTTTCAAAAATTTCTTGATCTCTGGAAACATTCGAAAGAAAGGTCATACAAATGAAGAATGTAATCAAACCCGAACAAAGAGGCAAACAAAAAAAAAGTAAGAACCAAACACAATAATTTAATTGGTAAAATAATTATTACAATTAAACAAACATTGTTGCTATGAAATTCGAAATTCTTTTATTCTTCCATTTTAAAACATGCTCATGATAATACCACCTGTGTCAATTGACTATTACGGACTGACTGTTATTTTGATTCAAGCATTATCCACTCAGATTAATCTATTTTAATTGCCAGATACAGCACCAATCAGACTGCTGTTCTCATGTAGTGTATAAAAGAGAACTACATTTTTTATATATATATATATATATATATATATATATATATACACAGGTATACCTTGGCTTACATCATTAATTGGTTTCAGGAGAGAGACGACTTAAATCAAGTTAATTGTCTCCCAAGATCCCGCCCCGCTGGCCTCCCATTGGCCAAGAGGGAGCTGAATATCCATAGTACTGTACCCACGAATCTTGTTTGTCACACGTGTAAAGGAGAGTTGTACCGCTGGTTTATGAGTTTCGTGAATTTTTCGTGAATTGCTCATTGCAGCTTATTTTTTGTTTTTTTTAAAGTTGTTTAATTCAGTAAATGTTTAATAAATGTGGCGCGCTCTGTCGAATGTGGGCAAAATGTGGCTCATCCGGACCTCTGATCCCTCAAGCAAACATGTCAATGTTGAGTAAATATATATATAATGTTGAGTATGTATATATATATATATATATATATATATATATATATATATATATATATATGTATGTGTGTGTGTGTGTGTGTGTGTGTGTATGTATATACAGTGATATGAAAAAGTATCTGAACCTTTTGGAATTTCTCACATTTCTGCATAAAATCACCATCAAATGTGATCTTATCTTTGTCAAAATCACACAGATGAAAAAACAGTGTCTGCTTTAACTAAAACCACCCAAACATTTATAGGTTTTCATATTTTGATGAGGATAGCATGCAAACAATGACAGAAGGGGGAGGAATATGTAACTGAACCCTCTGCCTGAGGAGACTTAAAGAGCAATTGAAACCAATTTTTGCCAAATACTTTAAGTCAGGTATGTGCCCAATCACTGATGAGTGGCTTAAAGCTGCCCTGCCCACTATAAAACACCCACCTGGTAAGAATTGTCTTGATGAGAAGCATTGTCTGATGTGCATCATGGCTCGCTCAAAGGAGCTGTCTGAAGACCTGCGATCAAGAATTGATGTGTATAAAGCTGTGAAAGGATACAAAACCATCTCTAAAAGTCTGGATGTTCATCAATCGACAGTCAGAGAAGTTGTCTACAAATGGAGAGAGTTTGGCACTGTTGCTTCTCTCCCAAGGAGTGGCCGTCCACCAAAAATGACGCCAAGAGTTCAGCGCAGAATACTCAGAGAGGTTAAAAAACCCTAGAGTGTCTGCTAAAGACTTACAGAAATCACTGACACAGTCCAATATCTCTGTGCACACATCAACTATATGTAAAACAATGGCTAAGAATGGTGTTCATGGGAGGACTCCAAGGAGGAAGCCACTGCTGTCTAAAAAAAAACATTGTTGCTCGTGTAATGTTCGCAAAAAGGCACCTGGACACTCCACAGCAGTTTTGGCAAAATATTTTGTGGACTGATGAAACCACAGTTGAATTGTTTGGGAGGAACACACAATGTCATGTGTGGAGGAAAAATGGAACAGCTCACCAACATCATCACCTCATCCCCACCGTGAAGCATGGTGGAAGGTGCATCATGGTTTGGGGCTGTTTTGCTGCCTCGGGGCCTGGACAACTTGCAATCATTAATGGAAAAATTAATTCAAAAGTTTATCAGGATGTTTTGCAGGAAAACCTGAGGCCGTCTATCAGACAGTTGAAGCTAAAAAGAGGATGGATGCTGCAACAAGACAATGATCCAAAACACAGAAGTAAATCAACTTCAGAATGGTTTCAGAAGAACAAAATACACGTTCTGGAGTGCCCAAGTCAAAGTCCAGACTTGAACCCCATTGAGATGCTGTAGCATGACCTGAAGACAGCGATTCATGCCAGACATCCCAGGAATCTGACTGAACTACAGCAGTTTTGTAAAGAAGAATGGGCCAAGAGTAGTCCTGATTGATGTGCCAGACTGATCTGCAGCTACAGGAAATGTCTGGTTGAAGTTATTGCTGCCAAAGGTGGCGGCCACAAAATATTAAATGTGATGGTTCAGTTACGTATTTCTCTCCCTTCTGTCATTGTTTGCATGCTATCCTCATTAAAATGTGAAAACCTATAAATGTTTGGGTGGTTTTAGTTAAAGGAGACACTGTTTTTTTCATCTGTGTGATTTTGACAAAGATCAGATCACATTTGATGGTGATTTTATGCAGAAATGTGAGAAATTCCAAAAGGTTCTGATACTTTTTCATATCACTGTATGTGTGTGTGTGTGTGTGTGTGTGTGTGTGTGTGTGTATATATATATATATATATATATATATATATATATATATATATATATATATATATATATATATATATATATACATATATACACATACACATATATACACATACTAGTATATGTATATGTGTGTGGGTGTGTGTGTAAAAGGGCGACATGGTGAAATAGTGGTTAGCACAACCTCAACCCACAGCACTAAGCACCATTTTAAAATACACTGGAAAACAAACTGCATGATTTAAATTCAGAATGTAAACCACTAAGTTTAATGTTTCCATTAATGCTCTCAAGATATAACTGCCTTTAAGTGTTAATCAAAATCAAAACGCTCACATTCCGAGTGCCGATGATCCCATTTTCTAAAAGCTGAAAGGTCCCCACTCTGATGATGGAGAAACATATTCCGGTCCTCAAAATGTAGCAAGTACGAGTACGTGCGTGTGAGCGCTCTCTCACACACACACACACACACACACACACACACACATCAATCTTCTTTGACTGACATGACAAGAAGGTCAACATGAAACGCAGCTTTTATTAAGATGCAGCTACTCTCAAAGCATTGTACTGTGCATCTTCATCTTTAGGGCTTCAGGCAGCTTGAATGAAAGCATCATTTTAGATTCTCTCGCTCGTCTTCTTTTGACTGAATATCTTCAGACAGTGTCCTCTATCTTTTAATGGAAGATGAAGGCAGAAGAGTCTCCTTCCAGTATATAAATTATTCCTGGCGCACTACAGAAAATCAGCTGTTCGCACAACAGGACATTTCTGTGTTTCAGGTTTTATTTTTGTAAAGTTTTTCTGTACTTCCTGACAACCTCAATGTTTCTTGTCAGACTTTAATATACTTAGAACATGACTGAACATCAGATACTGACTTGGTTACAAATTTCGGCTGCGTAGAGCTGAACCTATGCTGTACTGTTATAAAAAGAAATATTTTTGATTGGCCCTTGGCATTCCACAAGGCTGAGAACACATCTGATAGTGTAACTGTGTGAAATTGTTTTTTTTACTCTTCGGTTATATGTTGTCACGATCACAATATGAAATGTTAAGTTTCATAGAGCTCATCTTCATTGACAGTCACTGTCTACAGTTCGTTTGTTACATTTATTTTTTCTGAAACTGGCCAGGTCTGGAAATTAGCATCTAAATATAAAAAATATATATATTCAGAGACTTGTCGCTCTATTTGTATACAGGGATCCTTCACTACTTCGTGCTTCAATTCATGCGGCTTCAGTGCATCGCGTTTTTTTTTTAATTTTTTAATTTTTTTTAAATATTCATCGAATTAGTAGGATGCTGAGGTTGGAACTACCAGGCAGAAGGCCCAGAGGAAGACCAAAGAGAAGATTTATGGATGTGGTGAAGGCGGACATGAAGGTCGTTGGAGTAAGAGTAGAAGATGCAGAGGATAGGGAGAGATGGAGGCAGATCATTTGCTGTGGCGACCTCTGAAGGGAACAGCCGAAAGGAAAAGAAGAAGATCGAATTAAAAAATAAGGAAATTAAGGAAGAATAGGGGGAAAAGTTAAGGAAAATGGCAATAAAACAATGCCAATTATGCAACCCCCCCCCCCCTGAAATAAACAAAAACAATCCAAAACCTCCCATCAAAACTAGTTACATTTTTATGAGGTGCGCATCTGAGTGCGTGCTCGTGCATACATTTTTTAATGTTTAATTTTTACATTTTTTTTTAATGTTTAAATGTTATTAGAAGCATTTATATCAGTGAAATACGTATTTATTGATATTATATACACATGTACATATACTTCAGTTAGGGGGAGTGATCCTATTTCACGAAATTTGATGGGAGGGGGGGAGGGGTATCTTGGTCCCAATTAACCATGGAAAGTGAGGGATCTCTGTACTTGTCTTTAGAAGCACGCCTAAAAAACAACATTGTATGAAATATATCCAACAGGTGGTGCAGATTCATCATGTATTGTATAACACAGAGGTAAACTCAGAACGTTTTGATTATTACACAAACAGAAAGCCACCATCAAGTAATGTAGTTTGTTTATTTTGGTTACTTGTAAACTAGGCCAAATACGGATGTGAAATGATGAACTTCGTAGATGTGTCAATCATTCTCAGAAACAAACTTTAAAATGATCTACTGTGTTTGTTCCTGTAGTAGAAAATATATTTAGTATCATATTCAGTAGATCGCCACATTAGTCCAGATTAACCATGCAATGGGTAATACAGAGTCAATGTGCAGAGTTCAATGAAATAATACTTCAAGATACTGCATCTGAGTGCATAAACAGTAGTGTGGTGGGGAGACTGGTGGCTCAGTGATTAAAACTCGTGATTAGTGATCTAAAGGTTGTGAGTTCAGGCCCCAGTACCACTATGCTACGTCCTTGAACAAGGCCTTTAATCTTTGGTTGTATAACAATGATGACTGTAAGTCGGTCTGGATAAGAGTGTCATAAATGTAAATGTTTAACAGTGTGAAAATCATGAGTTCAAATCCTGACAGTGGCACAACCACCTCAGTCCTGGGGCCAAGTTAGCAATATGATCCATGCTCTCTGGGTGGGCGGAAAGACACAAACTCTTGTCAATGGCAGCAACATTAGGCATCTCTGATCTTATGTATACAGAACAGGGTGGATAGCACTATTTTCAGAGCGTGTTTTGTTTCCATTTGCGTGCATGTTGAAGGCGTTCAAGTCAGATTTCAGCTCCCCAAATTATCGATTAACTTTTTTTTTTTTTGAAGAAAAGGGCTTTTGAGGACGCTGCTCATTACTTTTCCCCCCAACAGCCATTTTGTGAATGTACACATCAGACAACTAAAGAGCTTCTAAACAGCCCTAAATGTATCACAGCAATCAAAACAATGATTAAATTATCAATTAATCATGCCGGAATATTTCTACCGTAAAGCCCACTCACTTTCGTTTTTCATTTTATTCTGTTATTTATTGCTTCTGATGGGAATTTGTACTTCAGCAATGCAAAGACTCCAAAACCATGTTAATCTCTACAGCTGTTTGCCCCCACCAGCTCTGCTTGTTTCCTTTCATTGTTTTCAGTTTAATGAAGCTGTGACTGAGCAGGAAATAAAGACGTGAAAAAACAATGAGAGAATTAAACGTTTACATCATTTGGGCCATTTTTGAATCATGGGAATGCAGATGTATCTCACAAGACTGGTTGGGAAGAGTAGAGCTGCAGTCAAGTGCAAAAATGTATGTTTTATCTTTATTTCCACTGAATAACATAAGCACAATGCCTCTGAAATATACATGAAATGCACCAAGTTTTAACTCCAGCTCATGTTTTACTTGCATTGCCTTTGGCATGCCTGTGTTTTTCACCCCATGTACTTTTGATGAGATGAGATGGTTTCGCTACTGGAAGAACTACATCACTGCCGATCTATTGGCAATCAGACATCCTGATTAGCTGAAACACTGCTGCCTTTGTGGCGTTGGATAAATGGCTATAATGTACAGTTCACGTCATGCACGTCTTGAATCCGTAATTGGTTTCTGTTTAGATCGTTAGCTAGACATGTTTAAATGTTGGGTCTAAAGCTTTTAAAGTTATTTTTATAAAGGAAAAAATATATATATACATCACCTTCAAAATGCCACTGAATTTCTCACTAATTTTTCTGTTTCACAATTTGGGAGCCCTTAATGGAAAGTTTTAATATTTAAACATGTAATTACTTCCCCAAGGAGTTTGTTTTTTACTTGTGCTTAGTGTGTGTTAGTTACCAAGCTTTTGTAAAAAGTTATGTTCGGAATTTCATCAAAGCAGAGTTATAATACTGGATTAAAATACTTCTACCATGATTAGTACGAATTTAAGACACGACTAAACCTGATTTAGAAGAGATGCACGGCCCAATCATTAAAAACAGAGCTTTTCTCTTATTCTTCAAATTGACCACTGAGAATGAGACTACGACGTCGACTATAATGTAATTATGATCGATTTGCCACATTGTGTTGCCACTGACTGTGTCGACCACACAGGGAGGCGCAATAGAACTGAAGATTGTTTGCTATTTGAGGTGACATATATCGATGTTGGAAGGGCGGTGGGAAGTTTCTCACAAATCATTCGAAGATAGTAAGCTGTTCTATAGCTAAAATGTTAAATTCTTCAACTGGCTAAAAATGTTAGCTTTCATTATATTTATGTCATTTATATTTATATTTGTGGAATTTTGCAGACACCCTTATCTAGAGCGACTACATTAATCTTTTTTTTTTTTTTTAACACAACTGGTAAATTAAGTGTTAAGAGCCTTTCTCGAAGGCCCAATAATGATTCGTGGTTGTGGAGTTTGACCATTGGAGCAGTCATCCAGAGCCTTAATCACTGTGCTACCCCTGCCCTAATCACACCCAACTGTTCTCAGCAGCTGGTTATTATATTAAATATTGCTCCTCTGAATATGCAGTGTGATATCATCTGAATCACAAGGACAGCATCTCTCCCCTGTTTATGAATTGGTAATATTTTTCTGTATTATTTATTCTTATGTAAAAAAACAATAACCTGAAAACATATTCCTTTAGCGAGTGGTTAGAGTCTGGAGAGAGTATGGAGGAGGAACGAACGCTACATGGCACTGGTGTGGTATTGTTGAGTTGAAAAAAAGCAAGATGCCTCTAATTTTAACTTTAAAGCTCAATCAACATCCACACCCTCAGGGCGAGCACCAGGGGACATCGCTTTCCACATCCCAAAATATATCTACACAACACCCATTTCTGGGTGAAGAAGGATTCCTTTCTTTCTTCCTGTCAATAACTGTCTGACACTCAGCCTAGTACAGCAGCACTGTGTTTTTTATAGGCTGCTGCTTTTCTTCTTTCTTTTTTTAACCAGGCTCATATTTTTCTGCTCTACATAAACCCTGTAATCCTCTTGTAATTCCTCCTCTCCTCCAATCAGCTTCTTAATTTCTCTACTTCTACCAAACAAGCTTTATAAGAGCATTTCGCATGTGCACACACATACACACACACACACACACACACACACACACACACATTGTAGTTTTTAGTTTTTATTTGAGCTTTATGGCGCAAGATGACGAACCAATCTTTTGCTCTTTTTTTTAATTTCCCTCAATTTTCTCCCTAATTTTAGCCGTATTCAATTCCTGCCCATCGGGTGTTGCCTTCCCTATCACAAACCACCAACAACCAAGGAGGGGCAAAAGCATGCACACGCCCATTCCATGACATGCAACTTGAGCCACCTGCCTCTTTTCGAACTGCGGCGCATACCAGAGCTTGGTCCGCACTGGAAACAACAGGTTGAAGTAGGTTCTGATGAGGGTTGGAGCCAAGGCTGACCTTTGTCACTGATTCTGTTGAAAATTTTTATGGACATCATTTCTAGATGCAGCTGAGGGGTTCTGGTTTGGTGGTTATTGGATCTCATCTCAGATTTTTGCGGATGACGCTGTCCTTTTGGCTTAATCAATCCGAGACCGCCAGCTGTCATTGGAGTGATTTTGCAGTTGAGTGCAAAGCGGCCATGGTGAGAATCAGCACTTCTAAGTCCGAGGCCATGGTTCTCAGCTGGAAAAAGGTGGAATATACCCCACGGATTGGGAATGAGGTCCTGCCCCAAGCGGAGGAGTTCAAGTATGTCCGAGGTCTTTTTCACGAGTTGGGGAAGGATGGAGTCCTTGGAAAAGTTGGAGGAAGTGGCTGAGGAGAGGGACGCCATTGCTGCGCCCACGATCCGATTCGACAGGCAGATCGCTGCAGCCTCTGCTGTAAAGCGGTGCCTGTACCGGTCCATCGTGGTGAATGGGGATCTGAGCCGTAAGGCAAGGCTCTCAATTTACCAGTCTATTTATGTTCCAACCCTCACCTATAGTCATGAGCTTTGGGTAGTGACTGAAAGAAAAAGATCGCGGATACATGTGGATGAAATTAGCTTCCTTCGCCAGGTGGCGGTACTCTCCCTTAGAGATAAGGTGAGAAGCTCAGCCATCCGGGGAGATTTTGGAGTAGACCTGCTGCTCCTCGGCACTGAGAGGAGTCAGTTGAGGTGGTTCGGGCAGCTGGTTTGAAAGCCCCCCGAACGCCTCCCTGGTGTGGTGTTTTGGGCATGTCTAACCGAGAAGAGACCCCAAGGTTGACCTAGAACAAGCTGGAGGGATTATGTCTTTTGTTTGGTCTGGGAATGACTCGGTGTCCCTCTGGAAGAGTTGCAGGAAGTGGCTGAGGAGAGGGACGCCATTGCTGCGCCCATGATCCGATTCCGGATAAAGCGGAAGATGATGATGATGATGATTCTGATTACAGTATATTGATATATAGACCAAAATATTATAATGCAATATTTTAAGACATTTCCACATGACATCTTATGTGCAATAAAGAAGCAGACAGATTTGTTTCATTGTTTTAAAGAATGAGCTTTCACAACATTCATTTATTAATTTCCTAAACCGCTTAATCCTAATTAGGGTCACGGGGAGGCTGACATCCATTTCATCCGACCCTGGACAGCTTGCCAGACCATCGCAGGACCAACACTGAAACAACCATTCACATTCACTTCGGGTTGATTTTGGAACAGCCAAATGTGCATGTTTTTGGACTGTGGGAGGAAACCTGGAGTATCTGGAAGAAACCCACACAAACATGAGGAGGAAACGCAAAAGAAAATAAAGCAAGAAAAAAGAAGAGAAAAAGCAAGTTCTTTCCAAAATTCATTGTTATTTTCGTATAATATATCAATAAAGAGCTGCTAGTTTCTCTGATGTCTCTGAAAAGTGCCTCATGGTTTATAAAGGTAGTTTGTCACAATATCGATGTTTCATTTTTTTATTTTTTATTTTTGCACTGTGGGCCCTAGAGGGCACTGCACTTTTAAATTCTGTGTATGTCTGGTACGTATGGCTTTGACAATTAAGATAATTTGACTTTGAAGTACTATTATCCAGTGCTGGTTTGAAGATGGTAGAATTCTCTGATTGATTTGAAGGTGTTGATTACTTTTCTATAACAACTTTTATTACATGAGTCACAAATCTTTGTATGCAGTGTATTAATGCACTGTTGTAATGCATTCGTGTTTCTATAGCAACAGCTAATTTACAGGGACTTGTATGGCAGAGGAGGAAATTAAGAAATGTAAGGAGATGTTTACTCCATGTGTAGGTTATGGGGTCTCCTGTGTTGACACTTTGTAGCTTGAAGTTTTTCAACACCTCCAGGACTTGTCTCGTTAATTCCAAAACGAAATGATGGAACGAAAGCATGAGGAAATTTGTTTCATTGTCATTTCACAGCATTAAACATATCAATGGATAATTATTAATGGATTGTATTAATGGACTATAAATTGATTATTCTTATTCTTATTGTATAGTTGGGTGTGTGACATAAAAATATCAGATCGTGATGATATATGTGCTCAAAATCCACCATCAGAGAAGTTGTTAGATCGTGCTACAAAGTTTTTCTCACAGCCAGAGCACACTATTTGCGAGTCCATTTCATGCCCTCCCTAGAGACTCAGGAAAACCATTCAAAGCATGCCTCGGATTCCTTTCTCCTGTCCTGTTTTGTCCAGAAAGCCATGGATGAAACCACCACTGTGACTTAAGAGTTAATTCCGAAAAAAGTCAGCATTTGTAATATGGAACTGGTTTGGATTTACCCCAGCCAATGTGGCACAAACCACAGTGAGTTGCAAAGTTTGCCCAGAAAACGTTCCCGTGTCAGGTGGCATGACTAACCTTCTCAACTACATAAAGTGACAGCATCCTAAACAGTACACAGGCAAGTATGACAGGAAAGGCAAACAATGGTGAAAGACAACAGAATCAATATTTAGGGGTCCAAGCACCTGTTGTTTTTATTCAAGTTCATTAAATTTTACTCCCAGTTTTCCTTTTGCCCATAAAACCAACAGCATAGAGTCAGCAAGTTTGGCTGCCTGAAAGAAGGTCATGTTCTGAGCAATGCTCCACAGTTATGTCCAAAGGTCACATAACCTGGCAGCTGTCATTGATTGGAATCACTATTTTCAAATGCTTCGCCCCTTAAACGGTTTTGATAAAAAGTCATGTTACCTGTTATACAGGGTCTACTCCTCACAGGGAACAGTTTTGTCTCTTGGATTTTTGAAGCCACCCTTTTAGATTTTGGGCAAATTTGTAAAATGACGGTTTCAGTGTGACTTACATCTACTCTAACGGTTGGGCTGATTTGTACAAATTTCAAACACTATTCCTGAATTAATATATTTTAAATATATATATATATATATATATATATATATATATTTAATATATAATTTCAAATAATATTCCTGAATTAAATTGCGAAGATGAATCTGCTGTGTGAAAATACATGGCTACCACACAACAATTAATTTGCTTAATTTACTAAACAATATACAAATTTTTATTGATATATTTTACATTTAATACTCAGACTCTTCTAAACTTCTGTTGACTGACACAAAAAACAAGCCAATGAATTTGCAGCATATCCCCATTATGTAGTTAAACCGCTATCAATCACAATGGCATCAGTCACTAAAATGTCTTGTGCACTAAAACAAGGCCTCTGTGAGGGGTCTCTGTGAGAATATTTCAAATTTGAAAAACACAGATTGTTGTAGCTAATGAACATGTCCATTCATAACTAAATCTTTAAGAGAAATATATTTTAAAATCTTCCCTTGAACCCCCATTGGTGTATACACTAATCAAACATACTTAATCTGACTTAATTACAGCTACATGTCAAATACCAATAGTGCTATACAGTAAGCCCCCGCCCTGAGAGCAGAGAACAAGTATAGGAAAATCTAGAGAGGTGGAGGTATGCCCTGGAAAGAAGAGGAATGAAGGTTAGTCTCAGTAAGACAGAATACTTGTGTGTGAAGGACAAGGACCCAAGAGGAACAGTGAAGTTAAAGGGAGCAGAGATAAAGAAGGTGGAGGATTTTAAGCACTTCGGCTCAACAATTCAGAGAAATGAAAAATAGGTGAAGAAGCGTGTGCAGGCAGGTTGGAATGGTTGGAGAAAAGTATCCGGTGTGATGTGTGATAGGAGGGTATCGACAAGAATGAAAGGAAAAGTGTACAAGACGGTGATGAGGCCAGCGGTGTTGTATGGTTTAGCAACAGTGACACTGAGGAAAAGACAGGAGGCAGAGCTGGAGGTAGCAGAGATGAAAATGTTGCAGTTCTCTTTGGGAGTAACGAGGATGGATAGGATCAGGACTGACTACATCAGAGGGGACAGCACATGTAAGAGGTTTTGAAGACAAAGTCAGAGAGGCTAGATTGAGATGGTTTGGACATGTACAAGCCTCCCCAGCGCCCCACATGCAACTATAGATAGTATTATTTGTCTATAATGTTATGAATACTCCTCTGCATAACATTGTTTCTTTATTAATACTAAAAATAAAAAAGCATTAAATAATAAAAAAACACTTAATTCTAGTACAGTATGGCAAAAAAGCATGTTCCCCATGGTCATACGTGCGCCCCCTGGCATCACACCACACGCCCCACTACTTGAAAAGCACTGAATTAGCGGCAGCCACGACAAATTATACATATGTATCATCACGACGTTATTGGCACGTGATACAAATTTAGCCAATGGCTGAGAGCTTTTATTTCTCCCTTTTGGTGATTGGTTGCAGATGATTTGTAAACCTGTTTTTTTTTTTTTTTTTTCTCCTTCACGGACATCTTATCAACGTGATTGCTTGAATTGCGAATTCACTTTTTTAGTGTGTTTTTAATGATTATTTCAGCCCTATGATGCCACTCAAACGCCAACATCATCTCTAGCTTCTGCTAAAGAGCCTAAGTACTTTATTCATTAATAAATATTATCACAGTGCAAAATTAAAAAGATTTTACTTAATCATTACTGCAGTAAAAAATTGTTGATCGCAATACGCAAATACACAAAGGCATTGTGGGTAGATCGCATGGCATTGAAAAAAAAAAAAAAGTTGGAGCCAGCCTATCAGCCTGACATCTGACCTGACCTTTCTCTGACACATGCGTTACTGCACATGCGCATACAATTGCGCATGCGCATACAACTGCGCTAAGTGCTGCAAAACTTGAGCAAGCTAGCGAGTAAGAAAGTGTGAGTGAAGAAAAATGAGTGGAAAAGCTGAAACAAGTAAGAAGCTGAAGACCTATCACTACCATACGGAGTGGGAGGAGGACTTCTTTTTCACAATGTCATTTTCGAAGTGTGTACATTATTAAGGAGTTTTTCCATGAAGGTAAACATGCAGATTATAACCAACTAAATGACCATCAGTGGCTACTGGACTTGACATTTTTAACTGATCTGACCAACATGTTGAATGACCTTAATCTCGAGCTGCAAGGAAAAGACAAAACTGTGAACAATATGATCAGCCCAGTTAATGCTTTCAAACGAAAAATACAGCATCTCTCCTCAAAGCTCCACCGCCATGATTTGACAAACTTCCAGAACCTCGCGGCAGAGCTGGAGACACAAGAGCAGTCATGTGCAAGTTCCATTCAGTGCAAATCATCAGAGTAAGGCAATGACAAAAAAAATGTGCAGAGTTTTATTGTGCAATATGGGTTGATGCAGTAATGCAAGGTACACCAGCAATAATTCTCAATATATTTATAAATAATGTGTTTGCCATTTTTAGTAGGTGGTAGATCATTTTGAGTTGGTCATGTCATAAGTAGCTCTCATGCTGAAAAAGTGTGTGCACCCCTGGTCGATAGAATGTGTTTAAGAAGCATATTTTAGCGCATGTAATATCATGCATAAGGTTTTAAAACTGCGTCAATAATTTGCGGATTTTCAGGCTCTGCAGGTGGGAGCGGAACGTAACCCCCAAGAATAACGGGGCTTTTCTGTAATGCATTTTTGTATATTCAGTACATATTTATCTTTGAGCCACTGACCAGATCAATGCAAAATGTAATATGCAAAGCTATTTCACTGACCTCTGTGCTAAAGGTACTTTGTCCCAAATGATCTGGTTGGTGTGGGGGTTTTTTGTAAAGGAATGCATAACAAACATTTTTGACACAACATTTGGAGAAAAGAATGTTGGCCTAAAGGGCTCTTGTACAGTTGACTCCATCATGCCACCTCACTGTTTATTATTTTCCTGTGAAGGCATAAAACTTAAAATGTTGTCTGATTATTAATTTAAATGGTTCAGCGACATTTCAGCTAAAATGCTTGATGTTTGTGCATGCCCGTGTTCTTCTGCATTTTTTATATATATATTTATACATTAATTATTCTTTCCTTAAAGCCATTGCATTTCTTCTGTCTCTTGATCTAAACTCAGAAGTCTCTGGAAAACACGCTCATTATTTCCCAAATGGTGCATTTCCTCCACATCTCAACAAATAAATCCAAAAAAGGATGTCTCTGTTCTTGGATGGGGTTTTTTAGCCTGATGTCAGCATGAGATCATCTGTGTTGGCTGTGCTGAAAGTATATACAGTACAGTAATCCCACCAGGGTGTGACATACTTCCTGTTTTAATTGTATAGCTCTTTAGACAGGCTGCTCAAGAATATCTGTCTGTTTAAAAGATACCAGGAATCCCAGAACACATTCAGGAAGTCTGTAAGAGTTTTGAAGCTGCCTTGCCTGCTCTGCCCAGCCTCACGCAAAGAAATGAACATACTGTGTTTTTCCTTCAACCACCTACGTTTACTTAGTGTCTCTCAGTGATTTTTGGTGAAATCAGTGTCATTTTGACACAGGAAACATTCCTCTGAACTAAAAATGGTTGATATGATCTAAATGATACTAATTCATTCAATCATTTTCCAAACAGAATACCACTCGCGTTGCTGGGATGCTGGAGTCTATCTCTGCTGAGTAAAGGCATGGTACAACATTCCAGTCTGTCACAGGGCAACACACACACACACACAACCAACCATTAATGCTTACAACGAGGGACAGTTTGGAACAGCCAGTCAGCCTAATGTGCATATCTTATACCCCCATTTCACTGGAGCATGGCAGACTTACGGAAGCAAAAATTTTGTCATCCGCAAACATTCCGCAATTATTCCCTCATCTTCCGTGTGATTCCGTAGTTATTCCTCCAGTCTTCCTCCACATCTGTATGCTTCCCACAGGCCAAAATATTATGTGAACGTGCTTTTGAACATGTTTAGAGAGTGTAAGAATTTCCACTTTTCCGTAGGATTTTCGCCCATTTTGCCTGTAAAAATGCCGAAGCTCTTCTGTAGACTGCGTTCTGCGCCTTTCCACTACACGATCTTTGCATGCCGTAGTCCAGTGAAATGGGGGTATAAGAATTTCCTCTTTTCCATAGTATTTGCACCCGTTTTCCGTGTAAAAATGCCGAAGCTCTTCAGTAGCCTGCGTTCTGCGCCTTTCCGCTACGATCCTTGCATGCCGTAGTCCAGTGAAATGGGGGTATTAGACTGTGGGGAGAAACTGGAGTACGGCCCTTGACTATTAACGGTTTTGCACTCACGATTTGAGTATTCACGGACTCCCGAGCAACTCGCATGTGATTCAAATTCAGTCAATGGCTGTCTTCCTTCCTGCTGATTGGTTGAGGTGATGTAACGCCCCTTTTTCCTCATTTGTGCACAAGTTGGCAATGAGCCTTTTTTTAGTGTGTTTTAAATACCAGTTAAGTTCTATGATGTCACTCAAACACCTGCTTAAGCACCATAAAAAGGTAATGAGGTTGGATGTTTCTTCTGAAGAAATAAGACTTTCTCCAGAAGAAACAACAGTTTCTTCTGAAGTCACGTCATTGCTGAAGAAGAAGAATCGTCTGAACTGTTGTAAAACACTCCACTATTAAAATCTTTTTAAAAATGACCTAGTACATGACCTAAGGTAATGTTTAAAATGTTTGTGTTGTATTTTATTTACTGTGGTGTAGCATGTTTCTCATTTTGTTTTGTTTATCCAATTTATTATATTTCTTGTTCTTTTATGTCCTTTTTGTTATGGTCTGTGTTTTGGGGGACTTTGATTTTGGCACTGTGCTTCTAACTAACTGTTTACTTCCTGAGGGGCATGGCTGAGCTGCTCATAGCACACACCTGAATTCACTATTCTCATTTACTCCCAATAAACAAAAGCATGCTCATCTCTGCGCCACAGGATTAACTCACATCAACATCGCCGCTTCTATGGTTTGTAACACCTCTTACTCTATCACTCTAAAATTCTGTTTTGTACTCGCTCCGGCTGGGAGGCGTGGCTGAGCCGCTCGGACTTAATGCAGTTAATACCTGAATTCAGTCATCTCATACCTAATGCAATGCGTTCCGCTAGTAGGCATTTTTGAAAACTATAGTGCTGTATGTTTATAAAGAGAACGCATTGAAAGGTGTTTTTATGCTGTATAATGTTTATATTTTATCATCAATAAATATAACTAAAAATTTAAAAGTTTTTCTTAATCATTACTACATCATTACTTAATCATTACTACATTTTACTACATTAATACTGAATTAATGAGTAAGACTGTCTATAGAATGTGTTTAAGAAGCATATTTTAGCGCATGTAATAGATACATAGTATTTTACTTCCGCTGCTCATTCGCGCATGTGACGTGATGCATGGGGTTTTACTTCCGGGTACAGAACTCGCGGATTATCTCGATTCGCGGGAGGCCCTGGAACCGAACCCCCGCAAATGTCAAGGGCCTATTGTACCCAGAAGAAACCCATACAAGCACAAGGATAACTTATGAACTCCACACAGGAACACCCTCACCATGTCCAGATTCAAAACTACAACCGTCTTGTTGTAAGATAGATGTACTAACCACGCCACTACCAAATTAAATCTCTTAATACAATAAGCCCTTGACTATTCGCGGTTTTGCACTCATGGTTTTCATATTGGCGGACTGCTGAGCAACTCTCACGTTATTCAAATTCAGCCAATGGCTGTCCTCCTTCCTGCTGATTGGTTGAGATGATGTAACGCCCTGTGACGATGTGACTTCTGTGCTCATCACAGTTTGTCTATCACAAACACTATGTTCGAACATAAGTGTGTCCATAAGTGCACTTGGCACCAGGACACCCTAGGTTGCTGTTCAATGACCGACTTTGTAGTCATGTCATCGGACTTGCGGCCGCATGTTCTGGACACTCGGGTGAAGACGGGAGCTGAGCTATCAACCGATCAACACCTGGTGATGAAGGCCGCCTTCCAGACCTATCGGGTCCAATTGGCCTGTGGGACTCCTGAAGCAGCAGACAGGTACCAGCAGGCCAAACGTGCTGCAGTTGAAGCTGTTGCAGATGCAAAATCTTGGGCGTGAGAGGAGTTCGGTGAGGGCCTGGAGTGTGATTATTGGTTGGCCTCAAAAAGGTTCTGGACCACCATCCAATGCCTCAGGAGGGGGAAGCAGTTCTCCACAAACACTGTTTACCGTGGAGGTGGGGAGCTGCTCACCTCAACTGGGGATGTCATCAGGAGGTGGAAGGTAAGAAAATACTTTGAGGACCTCCTCAATCCCATCAACACGCCCTCTGTGGAGTAAGAAGACCCTGGGGTTTTGGCCGGGGGTTTGCCCATCACTGGAGCGGAGGTCACTGAGGTAGTCAAAAAGCTTCTTAGTGGTCGGGCTCCGGGGGTGGATGAGATCCTCCCTGAATATCTCATGGCTTGGAATGCTGTAGGACTGTCTTGGGTGACACATCTCTGCGATATTGCATGGTCATCGGGGGCTGTACCTCTGGCTTTGCAAACCGGGGTGGTAGCAATTACCAGGGAATCACACTCCTCACCCTACCCAGGAAAGTCTTTGCAAGGGTACTAGAGAGGAGGATCTGACCGATAGTCGAACCTCGGATTCAGGAGGAACAATGTGGTTTTCGTCCTGGCAATAACACTCTTTACTGACTAAATCTTGGGTGTGGGAGTTTGCCCAATCTGTCCACATGTGTTTTGTGGACTTGGAGAAAGCTTTCAACCGTGTCCCTCGGGCTATCTTGTGGGACGTACTCCAGGAGTACGGCGTTCCAGACTCGTTGCTACGGGCCATTCGATCGCTGTATCACAGGAGCTAGACTTTGGTCTGTATTGGTAACAACAGGTCGAATTCTTTTCCGGTGAGGGTTGGAGTCCGCCATGACTGTCTTATCTTGGCGCAGCTGAGGCATTGAGGGGTTCTGGTTTGGTGGCCATTGGATCTCGTCTCTGCTTTTTACGGATGACACTATCCTTTTGACTTCATCACGCCCTCCAGCTCTCATTGGAGCGATTTGCAGTCGAGGGCGAAGCGGCCGGGATGAAAATCAGCACCTCCAAGTATGAGGTCATGGTTCTCGGTCGGACAAGAGTGGAATGCACCCTCTGGGTCGGGAATGAGGTCCTGTCCCAAGTAGAGGAGTTTAAGTATCTTGGGGTCTTGTTCACGAGTGAGGGAAGGATGGAGCGGGAGATCGACAAACGGATCGCTGCAGCCTCTGCTGTGAAGTGGAGCCTGTACCGGTCTGTAGTGGTAAAGAGGGAGCTGAGCCACAAGGCAAAACTCTCAATTTACCAGTTGATCTACGTTCCAACCCTCACCTATGGTCACGAGCTTTGAGTAGTGACTGAAAGAACAAGATCGCGGATACAAGCGGCTGAAATGAGCTATCTTCGCCAGGTGGCGGGGCTCTCCCTAGAGATAAGGTAAGAAGCGCGACCATCCGTGGAGAGCTCGGAGTAGAACCGCTGCTCCTCCACATTGAGAGGGCCCAGTTGAGGTAGCTCAGGCATCTGGTCAGAATGCCTCTCGAACGTCTCCCTGGTGTGGTGTTTCGGGCATGTCCAACTGGGAAGAGACTCCGGGGTCGACCTGGGTTCAGCTGGATTCTGAATAGTTATCTAAATGAAAGATTTCAGCATTTCTTTTCAATGTACAAAAATATTCTTCAAACCTATTTTTATTTGAGTACACTGATCCCTTGCTTCTTCGTGCTTCAGTTTCTGTGGCTTCAGTGCATCGCAGGTTTTTCAAAAATATTCATCGAAAAATAAAAAATATGAAATATGAAAAAATATGAAAAAAGTTAAGGAAAATGCCACAAAACAGGGCTAATTATGCAAAAAAAACCCCAAACAAACAAAAACAAAAAACAGCCCAACCCCCCCCCCCCCCCCCCAACATAACTACTTACATTTTGATGTGAGGTGCGCATCTGAGTGTGCGTGCGCATCTATATGTGTGTGTCTTTGTTTTATTTACATCTTATGCATTAATGTAGATTAATGTAATTAATATCGCTTTGAATATGTATTTCTTGATATTATATACACATATACATGTACGTATACATCAGTCAGGGGGGGTTGATCCTACTTCGCGGAAATCATTGAATGTCGGTGCATGAAACCCATGTAAAATGCTGTAGAAATTATTTAATTTATGTTTGTTTCTTTTTCTAGATCAGTCAGATGTTGGGCAATGAAATAAAGTTTGCTGTACGAGAACCTGTAGGCCTCAGGTAAGCTGAAACTACAATTTCTTGGGGAGGAAAAAAAAACACATCCTTCATCATATTGGGAATAAATGCATTTTTTTCAGTAGTCGGTCTTTTCAGTCTCCTTGAATCATCGCAGTCCGGAAATTACGTCTTTTTTTACATGAGGTGCTTTTCTCATTTCAGACTCTGGATCTTGGTCTCTGCAGTTCTGTTCACTGCTACAGCATTAGTGGTGAGTGTATTGCACCACTACATGACCCTATTTGTACATTTCATTGATTCTTTTTTTAATGTAGTCATTAATATTTCAGGTGTACAGATGGGCAATTAGTGAAGACATCCATGTCCATACCATTACACTTACATTCTACTTGTTTATGTACAGTTGGATCCAATGATCTGAGAATCATGTCACTTGGTTCTGGTTGGGGTGGTTTTTTTGGTATGTGTGTGAAATTGAACCAATTTCCTGCCGCCAATCTAGTTAGTTTAATATTTAGATGCACAATGCACTTCTCAAGCAGTAAACGCTCAGAAAGAACAAAGTGTAAATTTTGTTACTCTGAAGTGGAAAGAAAAACAAGCTCGTTTGCCACTAAAGTTCATATGCTCAGTTACTACAGCCGCTCAGTAAACATTCTGCTCACACAAGGAGTTTGATGTAACTATGTTATAAACCAATGTTTAAACTTCTTTTCTTTTTACCAATGTCATGGAATATGTTAAAGTTGTTATATAATTACAGTGTATCAGCAACAGTTTTGTTTCAGAAAAAAGAGTAACCAGATATCATGGTAGTTGGGTGTCTGCCCATTTAAATCAGCCAGGCCTAGCCCGAAAAGGAGACATGGGTCCACCTTCCCATGGACCCACCATCTGTGGGAGGGGCTATAGGGGTAGGTTGTGTTGTGAGTTGGGTGGCAGCATGAAGGCATGGGTTCTATTGAACTGACTCTGACTCTTGGAGCTCCCGAACGCCTAACTGGTGTGGTGTTTTGGTCATGTCGAACAGGGAAGAGACCACGAGATCGACCAAGAACACACTGGAGGGATTATGTCTCGGCTGGTTTAGGAATGGTTCGGTGTGTGTGTGTGTGTGTGTGTGTCCCGAAGAGCTGGGGGGAGTGGCTAGGGAGAGGAACGTCTGGCCATCATTGCTTAGGCTGCTGCCCCCGCGACCCGGCCCCAGACTCAGCTGATGATGATGATGATGATGAAAAATTAATTAAAATAAACTGATTAAATAATGTTCTTGTTTAGCAGCTATAAACGACTCACAGCCAGCTCGCTGAAAATAATATGCGTTACATGTGTCTGGCCTCGCACCCTTACCGTTCCCTCTCACAGCCATGTGCGGTACTATCAGTGATCATTGTACGATTTTCAGTCAGGAGATAAGCACTGATGCTTGCTCATGCTGTGCTGTATGTTTCAGGCTCTGGCTTTCCCCACACAACTCTACGAGCTGGTCTTTGAACTCGCTACCACGAGGATCTCCATCAGACTCTACGGAGGAGCTCTTTTGAGTATGTCGAAGATTATATTTTCTGCTGATGTGAACCTGAGGTTTCTGATTTCAGCCCGAGTATAGCAGGCTCTGTTTTGGTTGTGGTGTGGATGTTAGTGTTGAATAGATTTCAGTTAATATTTTGTCAGATTTGTCAGCTGTTCAAAATTTCCCTGAGAAAATGATGTGACCAGGCAAGACCCTGCTACTGAAATCACACATGTGAGGAACGGGAGCGAGGGTGGAAGCTGAACACGTTCAATATGAAAATATTCCACGGTTTTAAATGTCAGGAAGATATGGAATAACAAATAAATACAGATTTTAGTCCAATTTTATTCTTGTTATTATGATTATTATAAATAGAAAAATACAAATATATTGATATTTCTTAGATATTTTTGTTTTGTGAAGTGATAGTATTAGTAGTAGTAGTGCTCATATCTAACAGTCATTGGATCGATGAGTGGGTGCAAGGTTGGAAAGTTGGATGGAGTTACTGGATTGAATGGAATTATGTGTGAATTGAGTGGATACGTTGATAAATCAATATATAGATGAATAGCACCTTGTTTCCTCAGCCATTTTGATATCAATAATAATAACAACACGTCCACCTCACAACAAGAATGTCCAGGGTTTGAGTGTTGGCTCCGTTATTTCGGTGTGGAATTTGCATGCTTTTTCTGTGCTTGTTTGGGTTTCCTTCGTGTACGCTGATTTCCTCCCGCAGTCCAAAATCATGCATATTAGACCAGTTGGCTGCTTCAGTTTGTCCCTTGGTGTGAGTGTGAGTGTCAGTGTCAGAGTGATAGTGAATGGTTGTATGTGCTTTGGCTCTTTACTTTGCCCAGTGTCGGCCCGCAACCCTAGTAGGATAAAATGGTTTGGCTAATGGCTGGATGAATGATAATAATAATAAATAATCTTAATAATGATAATATAAAAATAAAGCGGTGGGGGGGGGGAGGACAATATGTTGAAAGTATTTATATTTATTAGATGTTTATTATGCATCAATTCAAACTGATAATTTATGTTTGTCTGACATGCAAACATGGAGTCGGAATCTTAAAAACGTATTAAACAATTAACATTTAATTTTCGTGAGTTAAACTAAAAGCTTTATGTATCCAGCTGCAGCACGGAGCCTTCATACTCCTATTTTTATTCACTTATTACTGATTGTGGGTAAATTTCCACAAACATCAGTGCTTGTATTATCGCCTACACGCGCACACACACACACACACACACACACACACACACACACACACACACACACAAAAACACACACACACACGCACCTTCCCCACTGCTTGCTGACAGATGGGGTTTCTCTGAGAATCTTCTTTGTATTTATGAGAGCGAAGAAGAAATGTCAGCTCATCTTATTACCTCTCAGTGAGAAACAGATTCACAGCAGATTGTTTCCAGCCTCCGCAGACAAGAGGGGGAGAGGGAGAGATGCCCCATTTTTTATTTTGTTCTGAATGATTGGGAGTGGTATAAATATTTGAAAGCCTGAGCTTTTAAAAAATGGATGACTCGGTATGGTTCCCACTCACTCTCTCACAGAGCAGAGATTCAGCATTGGAATTAATAACAGCGGCATCTCCCTCGCCAACTCCAGGTCATTTCAGGGAGGCAGTGCTAATCAAACTCTGCAGGAGGTCCTGGTCCCAAATAGAACATTACAGAGCAAAAATATTTAATTGGAGAAAAATTATTTGATGATTAAAAACAAGTCCTTTTTTCTAAGAGTAAAGTTGGAAAAATTAGAGGGAAAGACAGTAAAAGGGTGAAAATAGAAAGAGGGGAGAAAGGTAAATGAGAAAAAGGGATGAGAGAGGAGATAAAGAGTGAGAGAAATAGGGAGTAAAGAAGAAAAGGCAATGATAGAGAAAAGATTAAGAAGAGAGGAGAAAAGGACAGAGAAGATGTGAAAAAGGAAATAGAGAGAGGGACAGAAGGGGGGCAGTGGTGGTCTAGTGGTATAGGGCACTGGGTCGCTGATCCAAAGGTTGGGGGGTCGAGTCCCACTCGCCACAAGGTTGTCACTCCCCAGTGCGGCTAACTGGGTTATCAAAGGCGGGCCATGTCTCTCACTGTCTATGGTGTGAGGCATGTAAAAGAACCATTGCTGACTTTCGACAAGAGTAGGCTGCAAAGTCGTCAGCGTGTTTCTGTCCCTTGCTAAAAGGGTTGTGACAGGAAGAGCATCCGACGTAAAAACCTCTGCCAAATCAAACGTGCGAATCAGATGATTCGCTGTGGCGACTCCCGAGGAAAAAGGGAAAAAAAGCCGAAAGGAAGACAGACAGACAGACAGAGAGGGACAGAAGGGAAGAGAAGAGAAAGGGTGGGGAGAGAAAGAAGAAATAAAAAAGGAAGTACTGTTCGATTTCTGTTGTTCCTTGGGGTACACACTCAGAGTTAACTACTGGGATTATACAGTGCTATCTTTATCTTAAGTGTTGGCGAGATGTAGTAGGGTTACATGTACACACTCGTTATTAAACTCTTTCATGCACAGTCTTTGTATGACAGTGGTATGAAAAAGTATCTGAACCTTTTGGAATTTCTCACATTTCTGCATAAAATCACCATCAAATGTGATCTGATCTTTGTCAAAATCATACAGATGAAAAAATAGTATCTGCTTTAACTAAAACCACCCAAACATTTATAGGTTTTCATATTTTAATGAGGATAGCATGCAAACAATGACAGAAGGGGAAGGAATAAGTAACTGAACCCTCTGCCTAAGAAGACTTAAAGAGCAATTGAAACCAATTTTTACCAAACAACTTAAGTCAGGTATGTGCCCAATCACTGTTGAGTGGCTTAAAGCTGCCCTGCCCACTATAAAACACACACCTGGTAAGAATTGTCTTGATGTTGTGCAGGCATTGTCTGATGTGCACCATGGCTTGCTCAAAAGAGCTGTCTGAAGACCTGTGATCAAGAATTGTTGATTTGTATAAAGCTGGGAAAGGATACAAAACCATCTCTAAAAGTCTGGATGTTCATCAATCGACAGTCAGAGATGTTGTCTACAAATGTACAGAGTTTGGCACTGTTGCTTCTCTCCCAAGGAGTGGCCATCCACCAAAGATGACGCCAAGAGTTCAGCACAGAATACTCAGAGAGGTAAAAAAAAAAAACTCTAGAGTGTCTGCTAAAGACTTACAGAAATCACTGGCACAGTCCAATATCTGTGCACACATCAACTATATGTAAAACAATGACCAAGAATGGTGTTCATGGGAGGACTCCAAGGAGGAAGCCAGTGCTGTCTAAAAAAACATTGTTGCTCGTTTAATGTTCGCAAAAAGGCACTTGGACACTCCACAGAAGTTTTGGCAAAATATTTTGTGGACTGATGAAACTAAAGTTGAATTGTTTGGGAGGAACACACAACGTCATGTGTGGAAGAAAAATGGAACAGCTCACCAACTTCAACACCTCATCCCCACCGTGAAGCATGGTGGAGGGTGCATCATGGTTTGGGCTGTTTTGCTGCCTCGGGGCCTGCACAACTTGCAATCATTAATGGAAAAATTAATTCAAAAGTTTATCAGGATGTTTTGCAGGAAAACCTGAGGCCGTCTGTCAGACAGTTGAAGTTAAAAAGAGGATGGATGCTGCAACAAGACAATGATCCAAAACACAGAAGTAAATCAACTTCAGAATGGTTTCAGAAGAGCAAAATACACGTTCTGGAGTGGCAACTCAAGACAGCGATTCATGCCACGCATCCCAGGAATCTGACTGAACTACAGCAGTTTGGAAAAGAAGAATGGGCCAAGATTAGTCCTGATCGATGTGCCAGACTGATCTGCAGCTACAGGAAGCGTCTGGTTGAAGTTATTGCTGCCAAAGGGGGGGTCACAAAATATTAAATGTGATGGTTCAGTTACTTATTCCCCCCCTTTCTGTCATTGTTTGCATGCTATCCTCATTAAAATATGAAAACCTATAAATGTTTGGGTGGTTTTAGTTAAAGCAGACACTGTTTTTTCATCTGTGTGATTTTGACAAAGATCAGATCACATTTGATGGTGATTTTATGCAGAAATGTGAGAAATTCGAAAAGGTTCAGATACTTTTTCATACCACTGTACATGATTTCTGAACTGAAACACTTGAGTTCAAACTAACCCTGACTAAAGAAAGGCTCTATAAATATCAACCAGGTCCTTCATCCGTCCATCCATCCATCCGGCCATCATCTCTATCACTTATCTGTCCAGGTAATAGAAAAACTAGAGCGAGTTCCAGCTCACTTTCAGGTGAGAGGCGGAATTAAATTTAAACAATTCGCCAGCTTATCATGGGGCTAAAACATTTCCCAATATCTTTTTCTTATATGAATTCGCTCTTTGGTGTTCGACATGGCAGAGGATCTGATACGTAATCAAAATCATTTTTCTGATGTTCGAGTTCATTCTGACAGTTAATATATTGGTAAGTAAATAAAGAAATAGAAAACAAACATAAATAAATTCATTACCTGTTACACTGCTGTTTTTCTGTACTTTGCAATGCAACATGCTACATTGCAGGGGTTTGGTTCTGGCCCCTCCTGTGAATGTAGATAATCCGCGAGTTTTGTACCGGAAGTAAAACCCCATGTATCATATTACATTGCGAATGATCAACCGGAAGTAAAATACTATGCATCTATTACACACACTAAAATATGCTTCTTAGACACATTCTATAGACAGTCTTACTCATTAATACAGTATTACTGTAGCAAAATGTAGTAATGATTAAGAAAAACTTAATTTTTTACTGTGATATTGATAATAAAATACAAACATTATACAGCATATACTAGTCCTTCTCAAAAAATTAGCATATTGTGATAAAGTTCATTATTTTCTGTAATGTACTGATAAAAATTCAACTTTCATATATTTTAGATTCATTGCACCCCAACTGAAATATTTCAGGTTTTTTATTGTTTTAATGCTGATGATTTTGGCATACAGCTCATGAAAACCCAAAATTCCTCTCTCAAAAAATTAGCATATCATGTTCAGGTAGTCTAAACGAGCTATTAACCTAATCATCTGAATCAACCAATTAACTCTAAACACCTGCAAAAGATTCCTGAGGCTTTTAAAAATTCCCAGTCTGGTTCATTACTCAAAACCGCAATTATGGGTAAGACTGCCGACCTGACTGCTGTCCAGAAGGCCATCATTGACACCCTCAAGCAAGAGGGTAAGACACAGAAAGAAATCTCTGAGCGAATAGGCTGTTCCCAGAGTGCTCTATCAAGGCACCTCAGTGGGACGTCTGTGGGAAGGAAAAAGTGTGGCAGAAAACGCTGCACAACCAGAAGAGGTGACCGGACCCTGAGGAAGATTGTGGAGAAGGGCGGATTCCAGACCTTGGAGGACCTGTGGAAGCAGTGGACTGGGCTACAGGTGCCGCATTCCCCAGGTCAAACCACTTTTGAACCAGAAACAGTGGCAGAAGCGCCTGAGCTGGGCTACAGAGAAGCAGCACTGGACTGTTGCTCAGTGGTCCAAAGTACTTTTTTCGGATGAAAGCAAATTTTGCATGTCATTCGGAAATCAAGGTGCCAGAGTCTGGAGGAAGACTGGGGAGAAGGAAATGCCAAAATGCCTGAAGTCCAGTGTCAAGTACCCACAGTCAGTGATGGTCTGGGGTGCCGTGTCAGCTGCTGGTGTTGGTCTACTGTGTTTTATCAAGGGCAGGGTCAATGCCGCTAGCTATCAGGAGATTTTGGAGCACTTCATGCCTCCATCTGCTGAAAAGCTTTATGGAGATGAAGATTTCATTTTTCAGCACAACCTGGCACCTGCTCACAGTGCCAAAACCACTGCTAAATGGTTTACTCACCATGCTATTACTGTGCTCAATTGGCCTGTCAACTCTCCTGACCTGAACCGCATAGAGAATCACTGATCATCTAATAAAAATATACTTTTTACTCATAAATCACTAGTCGAATATGATATGATATAAGATAATATAACAATATAATATAATATAAAGAGTTCAGATGCAAAACCCTGCGAGTCCACTTGACCTCATTTGTTTTAAAACAATTTTACCTGGTTGTAAGTGTCAACCTCAATTATTTCTCTTTTTTTTGTTGTTTTTTTTTTTTTTTGGCGTTTTTTTTTTTTTTTGTTTCTTATTGAATGGTTAATTTTGAGAGTTACTTTCCTGTTGGTGCTCCCTGCCATAAATTTGGCACCCTACAGAATAATATCAACCCTGTGTGGTAGCAGTAAAATTACTTTCCTCACTTATAGTTTGTGTTTTTACTGATTCAGAATCATTTTGGAACAGTTTATTTATATCTATATATATGTGTGTGTGTGTGTGTGTGTGTGTGTGTGTGTGTGTATGTATATATATATGTCTGTCTTCCTTTCGGCTTTTTCCCTTTTTACTCGGGAGTCGCCACAGCGAATCATTTTTTGATTCGCACGTTTTTTTAATTTGGCAGAGGTTTTTACGTCGGATGCCCTTCCTGTCACAACCCTTTTAGCAAGGGATAGAAACACGCTGACGACTTTGCAGCCTACTCTTTACGAAAGTCAGCAATGGTTCTTTTACATGCCTCTCACCATAGACAGTGAGAGACATGGCCCGCCTTTGATAACCCAGTTAGCCGCACTGGGGGGACAGTGACAACCTTGTGGAGAGTGGGACTCGAACCGCCAACCTTTGGATCAGCGATCCAGCGCCCTATACCACTAGACCACCACTGCCCCTGTGTGTATATATATATATATATATATATATATATATAATTTTTATTTTTTTTTAATAAATATACAACACATTTTTTAAAAGCAATTTTTAAGGTGGAATTATTTTTCTTCCTGTGCTCCTATATTGAAACAGTTTATTAAAACATTAATATATATATATATATATATATATATATATATATATATATATATATATATATATAAAAAGTGATATTTCCATGTAGCTTGAATAGAGATGTTTTAATGAAGGAGTTTATTTATCCAGCCTGACTGTACGTGTCTGGATTTTTAGTTTGTGTTATATAATCATTCCTCCATGGGTCTTGGTGTCTCAGTACCCAGCTCAGATCTTATTTTATAACTGGAACAGTACAAAATGGATCTGCTGGTCACGTGAATCCATCAAGGTGAGACATGACAGCATGTGAGATGTTCAGGGGCCTGAGTAATCTTAGTGCCAGATGGTTTCTAGGAGGGGGTTTAGAAGCAGTAGCTGGTCTCCGCGCTATCTGTATCTGGTATTATGAGAGAAGATCAGAGGGACTCTTCATGTGTTCCTTTGGCCCCTGTGCCAAATCATCAAAGAGCACACGCATTGAAGATGCAGTCTTAAAGCTTGTGTGTTTGGCTCGCTTTAACACAAGTGTGTGGGTGTGCATGTGTACATGAGATAGACAGAGAACAATTTGATGATCAGAGATTGGTTTGTTCCTCAGTGGTTATGTTTGATTTTTCTTCCTCAGGTATCTCATTAATCCTGTGGAATGGTCTCTACACAGCAGAGAAAGTCATCATACAGTGGACACTGCTGACTGAAGCGTGCTACTTGGGGGTACAGTTTCTCGGTAAGATCACGGTCCTCCATAAGTGTGTTTGCTATTTTTCGTTTCCTTTCTTCGGACACTTTCATCCAGATGAACCAGAGACAGGAGCTTTCTAACCTGTTACACACCTCTATAGGGAATAACACACACTGTGTTATGCTGTTACAGGAAAATAGACATCTCGAAAAAGGGTTCATCACCACCTCTGACACTTGTAAAGGCATGTCTACCACTTCTGCTATAGAAAGAGCATGTACAGTAAAACCTCCGCTGACGAACGCTTAAGCTCACGAACTTTTCGCCTCAAGAACATTAAATTTGCGAGCATAGTCTCTGCTGACGAACTAGTTTTCGGCGGACGAATCAAACCACGCGGTCGAACAGCGCCACGGTGGCGGCCACGAGAAGCTGACGCACGCTCACGGCGTCACAGTTCGTCACCCCCGTTCTTTGAATGCGGAAGTGGTTTGTGTTTGATAGACATTTTGGACCATATTGAGTGTACTTTTGCTATTATGGGACCGAAAAAGACCCCACCACAGGCGGAGATCATTGAAAAACACGAACGAGGTGTGCGTTTGTGTGACTCAGCGTCCCAGTACCAGTACGCCAAGTCTACCATTGCTCCCATCCTTAAGAACAAGGAAGCTATTAAGGGTGCGTGTGTGGCTAAGGGTGTTTCCAAACAGTAGGCGTTTCCAAACTCTCCTTCCAAACAGTAAGTCCCTCCCTCCCTCCTCCTCCCACTCCATTCCATCAAGCCATCAACTACCATCACAAAGGTAAATAAAACCACTTTATTATACAGTACAGTTTATTTCTTTAATTACAATACTATAGCACATTTATTATACATAAAATAAGGTATATTTTTGTGTAGTTTTAAGGCTTATTTAGTAGAAAATTATGTTTTATGGGGACCTGGGAACGGATTATTCTCATTTTAATGGTTTCTTATGGGAAATAAATGTTCGAAAGACGAACTTTTCGCCTCACACACACTTTCTGGGAACCAATTATGTTCGTGAGCAGAGGTATCACTGTACATCCCATTGAGGCCATTACTGAATATGCAGGTATATCACCTTGAAGTGGTATATTTGAAGAGGTGCTACTTTTAGAGGTGCTGTTCTTAAAAATTAATCAACACCTTCCTTTCTGGCCATTCACAGTCCAGAAGTGTACAGCACTATGATGTAATTAGATATCCTTATTTATTTAAAAGGAGCTATAGTCTGCTTTGTTTTTAAAAACACCTTTTTTCACCCATAAATGTTGCCATGATGTTGAATATCTGTGTTGGGTGATGGTTTAGTGCATGCTTAATTGTTTCCCTCTGGGCTGTTTGTGCTGATCATAAATATAAGGTTCTCACAGATTAAAAACTTTTTAAAAATTGCACTACCTGGTGCTTCACGGTGTGCTGACCACTAAACCACACTCCTCCCCATGCAGCAGAATCTCTGTCCATGCTCGTCTGCCTCCCATGGGCAATCAACCATACCTGAGCATGGAGCTTTTT
Source organism: Plotosus lineatus (assembly GCA_024760905.1). Lineage (NCBI taxonomy): Eukaryota > Metazoa > Chordata > Actinopteri > Siluriformes > Plotosidae > Plotosus > Plotosus lineatus. The sequence continues at coordinate 15,683,364 of CM045751.1, forward strand.
GGCGACCAATCAAAACAGTGTCGAAAGAATATAAATCAGGAGGAGGAAGCCAAACAAACTCAGAAACAGCATTTTATGGGGAGGTGAGGAAGGAAGGAGATCCCTGAAGGAATGTGGAGGTTGTGGATTAGAAATAGTACTTTGGCGCCACTGGTGTCCGAAATATAAAATAAGGGTCTGAAAGTAGATCTAATATCTGACGTTTAACAAACTAAAGTGAATTTTCAGAAATGTTAAAGTATAATATTTTACAATTGTTCTAATGAGACGAGGCACAATCCTGAAAAACGATCGATTTCTTGCCTGATTATTTGTTTCTCGGCTCTCTCGCTTTGCTCCACATTTAAAAGCAGAATTATGGCACCATCTGCTGGTTGTACATGTTAACCACTGTTGCACCTTATGACCACACGGGGGCAGTATAATGTAGTGGCCAAAGTTCACAGAGTGCCTGGGCTCAAACGTGTTTCATTTTCACTTTTCTTCATCATGCAATTCAGCACTGTGTCTAAAGCGATGGTTTCTTTACAGTGACATCAGTCTCGCTGCTGGAGGTGGGGACACTGTCCAACGGAGCTGCTCTTCTCCTTCTCAGTGACATCGTCTTCCTCATTATCACCCTGTCCTACTACAGCCAGCTCAGTCGCCGGCCCAAAAAGATCTGAAATACACCTCTCTCTCGCTCGCTCTCTCTCTCTCTCTCTCTGTCTCTCTGTGTGTGTGTGTGTGTGTGTGTTTGTGTGTGTATAAGGATCATATGAATATAATACTGAGTGCACATTATAGGATTTGTTGTTCTTGACATGTTTACAGGTTCAGTGGTGCTGTTGGTTTATTTTGTTATAACACAAATAAATCTGGATATTTTGACACATCTATATGAATATAAGAAACATTCTCAGCCTAAATTTAGTTTTGGTTTGCTTTTATTATTTTTTTTTTTGGATTGAACAAAATAAGGGAAATACCAAGAAACTCTGTGACACAGTCAATATATATATATATATATATATATATATAAATCATATTTTAATAATGGAAACAAAGTTCTCCCAAAGAATGAGATTATGAAGTTGCAAATTTTTAGGGCCCCTTATAATGCGGCCGGTCTCTAGTGATGCATTTGTCTGTGCATCCCCATCCTTGTCTGGGCTTTAACATTTGATTTGTTTGTGCCACCTGGCTCCAACTTGGTGGATATGTGTAGGGTGGTATTTTGATGTCGTGTTAATATTGGGTCACTGTGACCCCATTTAATAGAAAAGGCTCGCCTGGGCCATGTTTCTTATATGCTTCGCCTCACGTATATACCTTAGTTTGTTCGTTAGTTAGTTTGCCCCCGATATGGTGCAGGGTCTGTACTGCAGCACTCCATCTGGTGCGGTACTGCGATGCTCTCGGATACCAAACTTGGCATACCTATAAATCTGGGGTGGGATAGGGGGAACCAACATGAAGTCACTGTGAACTTGATCTTTGAGTCCACTTTAAAAAAAAAAAAAAAAGGCCTCTCCAAGCTATATTTTCGATATGGTTGGTCTTATAAATACAATATTATCCATGGCCAAGTCACTTGGTTCAGGGTTACTTTTAGTAAGTTCGAATGTATTGATTGAGAAGGTTAGATTTGATCTTTCACCTTTATGCTTCATCTTGATCCTCAACCAAATTAAAACAGAGATAGAACGATCGTGTACTTCATGCAGTGTCTGTGAAATTCTGTTTACATATTTTAAGTGGCTGTTTTAATGCTTCAGCCAATGTAGGGCTTTACCAAAGTTAAGTTTAAGTACATAATGAACACAAGAATGACAAAAATCTGAGGTTTTCATGTTCAGTCAGTTGAATATTAGAGTGACAGCAGAGTTATAAAGCCAGAAAAAATCCGGATTTGTTCATTTAGTGCAATTTCTGCTTAATATTTGTCTTTCTCTGTGTACAACTCTTGGTGAAACTGATGGAATCATCACATCTAGAGGATGTTCCTGCAGCTTTTGGCTTTGCTGATAGTAAACACATGGAGGTGTGTTGCAGATAACATGTTTTAGCCGTGTGTAACTCCTCTCAAACAACTGAGATGTTCATCAATTCAGTTCAAAAGTTCATTCTCTGTAACCGCTTCATCCTAATTAGGGTCGCGGGGAGGCTGGTGCCCATCCCAGCCAACTCGGGGCGAGGGCAGAGTACACACTGGACAGCTCGCCAGGCCATCGCAGGGCGGAAACACGCTGACGGCTTTGCAGCTACTCTTGTCGAAGGTCAGCAATGGTTCTTTTACATGCTTCACACCATAGACAGTGAGAGACATGGCCGGCCTTTGATAACCCAGTTAGCCGCACTGGGGGGGACAGTGACAACCTTGTGGAGAGTGGGACTCGAACCCCCAACCTTTGGCTCAGCAATCCGGCGCCTTATACCACTAGACCACCACTGCCCAACTTGGATGAATTTATGTTAAATTAATGGTATGTAATTTTCCCATATCCATCAACATAATTTTTTAAATTATTAAAAAATTATAGAATTTTCAGAAACAACAACGACAACAACAACAAAAAAATCACAATTCGTGCAGTGGAACCTCGGCGGTCGAACACAATTCGTTCCAAAGTTATGGTCGATTACCAATTTTTTCGGAGAGTTTAACAATATTTCCCATCAGAAATAGTTAAAAGTCGATTAATGCGTTCAGATGAATCATCAATACAGTTGTATATACTTTCAAAACAAATACAGTACATAATTAGGTTAATTACTAAGTGTATTTGTTTACAGTACATACCGTTCCAGTTACGATGTGTCAACGTATGTGGATGGATGGGGAGGGAGAGATGGGGGGGGGGGGGGTTATTACTTTGAGTGGATGTAGCGGGTTTTCATTTTCTGTCTCTTCATGACAGTTGATTCTTTACGTTCTCACGACTTTTCTCTTTTCTTTTCCTGTAGAATTATTGCTGCTTTTTTTTTAGGACTCAGGGTCATAATGTAATGAATTAACACAATACACAGTGCATGGAACAACACACTCGGTTCTACTCCGCTACTATATGAACTATAATCATATGTTCGAATACCAAGGCATATTTTCCTCATATTTTTTGATCGATCTCCAATTTGTTCAACTAAAGAGTCGTTCGACCACCTCGGTTGCGCTGTACTTTGTCATTCCCCCTCGAGTATAAATTACCTCCGTGAATTTTCACTGGGGTTGAGATTTGTTGCCATGTCATTGAGTGGACCTGCCCTTACGGAAGAAAAGCTTTATCATGCTTTACATTCATCAAAAAACTTTTTCTATATAAATGGGATGAGAAAAATGTCCAATGCCCATTGACAACTGTGCACTGAGTGTTGAGGTAATAATTGCCCCTGCTCCTTTACCTGACATATAACCCCGTATCATAAAAGATTATTTCTTTCTTCAGGCATCATCTTTGTATGTTTCATTGGTCCAGCAGCAGATTAAAGTTCCATATCATCTCCTTGGCTGCTGCAGATTCATAATCCATCACTGAATGTCAGTTTACTCCAATCATAATTTATTTTCCATGATGACTTCTCTTTAACTCACTGTCACCCTGTTTTCTTTTGTTTAGGTGTTGAACTGTTACAAACACAGACGTCTATTTCTGCCCTTTTGCTTCTTTGTGTTTTCAATTTCCAAGGCATTGCTTTATTTTGTTCCGTCTTGATGCTCTGCCATCTTCCTTGGTCTGTCTGTTTGTTTTTTTGTTTTTTTTTCTATTGTAACTTTTTCATTTTATTTACACACAGCTGACTGTTAATCGCTGGCATCTTCTGCCACACTCCGTGTCGGATTTCTCATTGTTTCAGTTGAGGACACTCTTGCTAGAGCCGCGTTTCTTCTCACATAGCCGAGTTTTACAGATTTAAACAGATTCGTTTTTAGGAATATGAAACATATTCTATTACCCTGGCAAAATATACCAATAGCTTAATATGATTTGCCCCAGGCACAATTCACAAAGCCATAATATTTAGGCTATGGAATGAAAATTGCCTTTGCATACCTGTGAATTGAAACATGGGCTTATTGTATTAGTCCGTTGTGATTGCTGATTAACTGTAACGTACCTAAAACTTTTTTTTTTTTTTTTTTTTTTTTTTTTTATATTCCTAAAGCCGCCTTCATAGAGATCGTGCATGTAATTTTTTTCACAACTGTCTGGGTCAGTTTTTCAAAGCATGTCTTGGTTGAGAGACTTTGCGCTGCTTGAGGTTTAGGTCTAAAATTCTACTGGCCGATTCTAATTCTGCTTCATCCAACTGAGAGTTTTCGTACCATGTGACCCATAAACACACAAATTCACCAATTTAAAATTGTTTTTTTTTTTTTTTTCCAAACCAGAGGACACATCACCAGCTTAATTACAGCATTTATTATAAAGAATGATCTAACTTATGATTATTATTTTAGAATGCATTTGTCTCTTCCCCCAGCGTTTCAGTTGTTGGTTTTAGAGAAGTAAACAGAGCTATTGAAAACATGTGATTCACGTAGATGTAATAACAAGCCGTGGACTCCATCAAGAAACATGTTGTAAGCTCTCTGGACCAATAAATGATTCACATCCATCAGTATCATTGATTTATTGTAAAATATGGTCAACTTGAGCATTTGGATGAATGAGCGCTGCTCGTTTTTGTGTTCCGTGTCCAAGCAAAATGATGACTCGGTTAAGTAGGACCAAATCTGATTGTTCGTGGAAACACTTTGGTGTTTAAATAGCAGCACTTCAGTTTTAAAGTCGTGGGAAAGCTTTTGTCAAGTATCACAGTATTTGCTGAAAGAGATGAAACCAAGTATTTAAGGAAGACTTTTTTTTGCAGCTGTGCCATCAATTTGTAGACTAATGGTATCGCTTGAAGATATTACTTCCATTTTTTTTATTTTTAAATCAGTTGCATAATCCTGTACTGTGCACTCATTTCTATTAACACTGTTTTTGCACTTGGGGTATTCATTACAAAACCCCAGCGTGTGTTTGTCATGTTATCCCATGGGTATCAGCTGCTTTTAGAAGGCGCTGATGCAGCTGAGGGGATTTTTGGTCACAGTCAAGCTTCTACAAGTAAAAACAAAGTGGTGTTTTTATATATAACGGTTGTTCAGATCACAAGTCTAGGGGCAAAATAAAAGAAAAATAACCTCCGTCTAAAAAGTACAGAGTGTGAAAGCAGCCGAAGCGAGTGTGGCAATGTGCAAGATGTCAACTCAATGGCACAACATCATTGGTTTACTGTAGCTCTTCTATCACGACCAAATGTAGCAACTCATCTCTCTGAATACTTTCACTTTCGTCATGTGATGGCGTACGGATTAAAGCACTTCAGGAATACAGGGGATTTCTGGTCTGGGCTTCTTTCAGTTTTCCTCAAGACGATGTACTTTTGTTTTTGTTTGCACACTGGATAAAAATAACTTTCTATTTTAGAGGTGTTTTCTTCAGTGGTACAATTTACTAGGTGTGTGTGTGTGTGTGTGTGTGTGTGTGTGTGTGTGTGTGTGTGTGTGTGTGTGTGTGTGTGTGTGTAAATAATAAATAATTATGTGCTGTTATCCAGTGATGTACACATCACGCCTTCCAACCTTCACATTTTTTTTCTTCAGTACTCTGCTTCCTCATGCAAATGCTATTCACCCACTACTGCATACATGAACTACCGCAAGAGTACCACATGACTCACAAGAGTATACTGTGCGTCCCGCCCGTCCTTGAGGCATGTTCTGCTCGTAGACTCCTGTTCACACTTGACTTCCACATTTGAAATTGCAATCTCTTTGGATGGCAGGGCAAACAATTTATGTTACTCAGGAGCACCTTGTTTTAATTTCAGGGTGGTGTGGGTTATGATTCAAACCGTGTGCCGTGGTTGATTTTTCTTTTTTTTTTCTTTTTCTTCCACCTGTCCAATGAAACTCCCAACATGAGTCAGTTAATAAATGAATATATGATGATTTGCAGTTATGTAAGTTTTTTAATTTAACCCAATATTAACTGACCTACAGGTATTCGCCCTGCCCCCCCTTCTCCACCAGGATATCTTCTGATTGTATATGGAAAATTTCTTCAGTAATATGTAAATCTGTGCCCTTTTTATAAATAAATAAATACATAAATAAATAACCTGAGGCCAAAAACTGGGAAAAAAAAAAAAAAAAAAAAAAAAAAAAAAATTAACATCCCAGGCGTGAATGCCATTGCAGTGTTTAAAGATTTGTATGAATCCTGTTGCAACGGAATACTGTATATTTATTTACTCACCAAAATCTATAAGACTATTCAGTGATGTCCACCAAGTCTGACGAGAATAATAGTTTTAATATGTACAACATGGGAACATAAAAGTAAACTAAAATGAGATTTTTTTTTCTTATATATTTTTATATTTGTGTATGATAGTGGTCTTCCATGGTGCATTCGGTGTATTTTGAAACACATTCGGGGTTGGGGGTGGTCATTGATTGCTTTGTTTTTTTATAACATTGAAAGACATAGATGCCATACTGCTTAAATTTCTTTGTAATGGCATTTTGTTGCATTTCTTGGAGTCTGATTTTGTATGATGTGAAGAATAATTGATATCTCAGAAGGTGTTACCTCTGCCTCAATTCTGATGTCATACTTCGCTCCATCCAAGAGTTGCTCGTTATCCCGAGATAGCAAACCAATCAGATTGTGCCATTCCTGTGTATTATATTTTAGTGTTTTCTCATTACCAATTAAAGTGATTTATGATAAAATATAAAACTGTTCTTCTGTTGTTGCTTAATTTGTAACAATATACTTTTCTGTACATGCTTTATTATGAATTGCTTAAAATAGTATGTTTTTCACCAATTTGTTTCTACGTAAACTCATCTGTGCTTCATTTGTCTTGAACAGTGACTGGTCTGATATGTGGACATGTCATTAATATTCAGGACGTACCTATTACTTCAGCCAAGTGAATGGTGAGTGTGGTAGCTTAATAAAAAAAAAAAAAATCACAAAATGTTGATGGTGGATTTGTTTTTATGAACAATCAGAAAGTAACACTTTGGCGTGGTTTATGAAAATTAGCTCAGAATGGTGTTAGCTTATGTCAAAGGTCGATTCGTTATGGTTGGGAAATCATTGTATTGTTTGTGAGTGGCGCTTGAAGCGCTTTAATAGCTGAATAAGATTTTTTTTTCTTTCTTTCTTTTCTGTTGTTCCAAAGTACAGTGTTAGTAAGAACGTTTGGGATTAATCTACAACACAGATCAGGTTACAGCATTAATCCATGGGTTGCTATAAATACGTTAACTTTTTTTTAGAGATTGTACTGAATAGTCATGTTCTAGCAGTACAAATGTAGCATGACTGAAATCTATACATCGACTGAATAACAGAATGCAAAGGGGTTTACGTTGTATGGTTCACTATGTCAAATTCAATCCATTTCAGTATTATCATTCCAGCTTGAACTTCTTGTCCTTAATCTTCTCATGTCAGTATTTGTCATTTCTAAGATGACCTGCTGTTGGGCAATTAAACTTTTTTTTGTAATTGTTTTAATACAGTTATGTAAATAAGAGCATTGTAGTTGACACAAGCATGTATTTAAATGTTCTGCTCTTTAGGTCAGTATAAACTGATATGTTTCCTTCAGGCAAAGTAAAGGATTACTCACATGAATAACACGCGGTGGGGGGGTGGGGTTAGATGTAGTTTTGTCGTATAGCAAATTTTTGTTGATTTATGACTATTTAACACCTTTATATTCTTTTTTTTTTAATATCTAGTTATGATCAATAGAGGTTTTTAACTTGGGTAAATGTATTAAATCTCAATAACTAAAACTAATTATAGGTACACGAAATGAAATTTCAACAACCAGGTAGTTTCACGGTTTCAAATTAAGTTTAAATTATAGCACAATGGTACATTTTTGCATTATTGTTAAAGGGATCCTGAGAAATGATTTTGCTTCGGCTGTGAAAAATTGTTTGTTTGTCTGTAATAAAAAAAATAATAATAAAATTTTTTTTAAAAAAATTAAAAAAAAAATCACAACATCAGGATCATTGTGTGTTGAAATTGTTTAGAACAGTTGGTTTGCAGGGTGACTTTTAGCAATTTTAGCACAACGTGCTCTTACACACTCAGCTTGGACTTTACGCCACCAACTGATTACATACCTCTTTGTGGTGGTGGTGGGTTTTTGTTTTTTGTTTTTTTTGTTTTTTGTTTTTAAACAATGGACATATGACTGACATAGACTTCTGTATATACTTTTCTAGCAAGAATGTGAAGTGCTTCTGAAATAAATATACAGTTTTGAAAATGCCAATAGTTTATGTTGTTTGTTTTTCTTCATGCAAAATTTTAAAAAAAATTGTTAATTGAAAGCAAGGTGCATATCACTGAATAGTCATCAAGACAGAACATTGAGCGCCTATACAATTCAGCGATGCCCACCGAGCCTGAGATGAATAATTCTTTTACTACGGTATATACTATCTCAAAACGAACGCTTATGGATTATATATTTTTTGTAGTCATTTTGATATTTGAACAATCGGGCAGGTCAGCTGAGCACTATGAGTCCGAGCAGGGCTAGCACTAACAAACAGCAACTTTTTAAATTTAATTTTAATTTTACGAAATGGGTCTGGCCATGAAACTGGTACATTTCAAACTTTAATATTTCTATGTCCAAATTTATTTGTTAATCAATGCATCAGAATCTTTAGTGCATGCCTGGGAGATAATATGTCAAAATATGTACATACGGTGAACACAGTTTTTGAAATAAAATATGTTCATTCCTAGTTTAAACCTTTTTTTACATTTAATTAGGGATATGTAGGGGTAATAGGAAATATTTAAATTCCTTTAATACGTACTTTGTAAATCCCAACTTTCACTGTTGCACTGTGCAAAACTGCTTTTCGACAATGTCAATTGTAAAAAGCGCAACACAAATAAAACTGAATTTAATTGATTTTGTGACAAGAGAAAGACCTCATTATTTTCATGTTCCACTGATCCTCTGCTAAGGTCTCCACAGGTCCAATAACCACATGAATCGGAGGTCAGGTGCAAACACAATGAATCACGGAATCTGCATGTGTGTGGCAAAATTAGTAA
>CM045751.1:15705000-15742500 GCA_024760905.1 Plotosus lineatus
TTTAGGGCCCAATCTTAAAAGAATTTTTTTCTGTCTGAGAAGTTGAAATTTCATATTTTTCATTATATTAAAAAAGGCCAGTAATTTATTTATTCTGATATTTAGGGTTATTTTTAATGAACAGGGTTTTTTTGTGGGTGGGCAGTAGTGGTATAGGGTGGTGGATCGCTGATTCTCAGGTTGGGGGCTCAAGTCTCACTCTCCACAAGGTCCCCCCCCCCCCAGTGCTGCTAACTGGGTTATTAAAGGCCGTCCATGTCTCTCACTGTCTATGGTGAGAGGTTCATGTAAAAGAACCATTGCTGACTTTCATAAAGAGGAGCTGCAAAGCCGTTAGCGTGTTTCTGTCCCTTTCTAAAGGGTTGTGTCAGGAAGGGCATCCGACGTAAAAACTGCACAGTTTTTCTTTATCCCCCATTGTGCCTTTGTGCCTTAACAGTTTGTCTGGTTAAGGTTTTTTTTGGTCCATTGAGGGTTGTTAATATCAGTTCTGATATTGTACTGCAAAACTAGCTCTACTTTGTATTTTTGAGTTTGTTGAACTTTTGATTGAATCAACACTACAGCTAAATACTGATGCTGTGTGTGTCAGCTTCTCCTTTTTTTCTCTCCCAGTGAATTAATGGGACATCTGTCACTGGGGGTTAATGCCCTCCTTATGAGGTGGTGGTGGTGGAGTGGAGGGAATGCTTTTCCTAAATGTAGGTCAGCTTTGACTTTCCTGCAGATTCTGGCGTCGTTTTTGCTCTCAAGTTCTAACGGGAAACACATGTTTTGCTGTTGAACTCAGTTTGCTGGGTCTTAATGCTGTCCTCTTCCCAGATGTAAACTGTGTATATTTCAGAAAATGTTTCCTAAACTGGCATACACTTCAACCTCAATTGTCATCTTTCATTCCAAGTTGACCCTGCGATCAACAATCTTTCAACAGTGAAGTGTTCCAGTTTGACTGCATTCCACATTTGGAATTTACACTTTATTCTAACAGGAAGTTTACTTTGAGAGCCCCTTTTTTATAGTGTGCAGCTGAAAATGTCTTTTACACCCCCCCCCCCCACCCCCCCCAAAAAAAAAAAAAAAAAAAAAGCTTTTTTCTTAAATTTGGGAGAATGGGCAGGGCTATATATTTGGGGGGGGGAAAAAAGAAACCCTTTAGTGATGTCACTAATCCCATTGTAGATTTAAAAGATACCGAAGTTGTGATTACAGAAACTTAATGCTAAACATTTAGCTCGCAGAGCTAAGGTGGTCACATTGCATATGTATTCTTACACGTAAGTGATGAGATATGATGAAAGGGAAGTCATTCGACTGTATACGAATTGGATGCAATTCAAATCCTTGAAGAAATAACTCAATGTAGTTTCATGCTATGCTATTGCCTACAACCTCTGGTTAAGTCTGTACTTGCTTTACGTAATAATAAAAAATAATGCTTGGAAATAAGTCACAGAGGTCATTGGTACCTTCTCTGTGTATGTAGTGAGAAAAGTTAGCTGGTTTTGTACATATTGTGTCAAGTGAAACAGCCAACTTTTTACACGCTTAAGTTTAGCCTGTCTGTAAATGATAAGTAAAAAAATAATAAATCTAGAAAGTTGGCAAGAAAATTTACTCGTGCTCATGTCATGTGTAGCAAGAAATGGTATCACTATAGCCTTATTTTATTCTGTTTTTTTGTATATATATATAAGATATTGTAATAACAGTGCATAGAAAATTACTTTTGTAAGGGAGTTGTAGCAGAGATTTTGTCCATCTGGTGAGGGTACATAGCTCTTACAGTTAGCTAGAGCATAGCCAGAATAATTCAAGTGACAACTTGCATACTCCTGAATGTTCTTTAATTTACATGTAGCTAGTTATTTTTGGCTTACCCTGTCCTTTTGTGGGTTTCCTTTAGGTGATCTGGTTTCCTCCCACAGTCCAAAGACCTGCACATCTAGCTATTTGAAGTTGGCCCTTGGTGTGAGTGCGAGTATGCCTGGTTGTGGTTGTGTGTTGCCTTACAATAGTCTGGCAAGATATTTAAGTTGTATCCCGTCTTTGCCCCGTTTTGGTTGAGTTAGGCCTCAACCTTTTCATGACCCTACTAGGATTTGGTGAATGACTGAGTAAGTAATAGTGGTTCGCAATTATTTATGTAATGTACTGAAATTAAAACTTAATTTGGTGATAGGTGCAAGCCTACACAAGACAGTCTACCAGTGGTTTGTCTCATGCTAATGTGAGTCTATGAACATTGGGTCAAGTTTTTCCTCTTGACCTTTTGAGGATTGGTTGGAGGATCCCACTTCAACAGCGTGAGTATGAGTCGTGTGCTCAGGTGCCAGAATCAACCCTGTGGATCAGTTATCGTCTTACATGCTCTCTTTCTTTTTCTGCTTCTCTTGTTTACATTCCTTGGAGAGTGTTTGCTTTCTGAAGAGGAGCTACTTGTAGGCCTGGTTTTTTACCCTCCTGTTCTTATGGTTGCTGTAGGAACCTGTGTGACATTCATGAGACTGAATTAAGTTGTCTGGGATAGAGAAAAAGAATGGACAGGCTTTATTTAAGTAGCCAGCCGTGCAGTTGTTCAGCAGTTTGTTCGGGTCAGATCTTCTGCGGCGGCCGTGCAGTGTTTTGGCACTGCTCACTGTTGGGTTTAGCAATTCGCTGTTGTTTGACTGGATAGAGAAGATTGTTTTCAGTATTCCAGGACAATTTTACGCTGCCCATTTTGTAATGGTGGGTGAGAAAAAAGCAGAACTCATTGTGTGGCATGATCCTTTCTATGCCAGTGTGCTTCTTCACTGTGTCGAGTTTCTCCTTTTGTAAGCTGTGAAAAGCGTTTCTGAAAGCTGCCTTTGTTGTTGTGGGAAATCAAAGCTGGCCCTGTCTCTCAGCTGTGTGTGTGTGTGTGTGTGTGTGTGTGTGTGTGTGTGTGGGGGGGGTTGTAAAGAGGAAAGCACTTGGGGTGTTAACCAGCGCCTCAGTGTATGTCGCATGCTGATGAACTTCAACCCATGTGCCCCCCCTTAGGGACCTTCTGACACTGTTTCCAGATGTTTTTAGAAGTCCAGATGTCCTGACACATCATACATGCTTTAATAAATCTCTTCATTAGTCCTGTGTTACCGCTTGTGCACATCTATTAACTAGGACAATATCCAAGCAGAAAAATAATCTCTCTCTCTCTCTCGCCCGTGTGTTATTAACCTGATTTCTTTCTTTTCTACATTTTCCTTTTTAAACAAATGGATGCTGACATGTTTAATAGTGTGTCATTCCCAGAGGTTGTCTTTGCTTTCGTGCTTGTTTGTATGTGGAATGTCTCGGTGTTGACATTTTCAGGATTTCAGATTCGTTCAGAATTTTTATAGGATTAACTTTAGTCATATATTTTTTTTCTTGTGTGCTTTTCCTCTATAATAAGGAAAAAGAAGCGGCCCTCTGGTTCTTTTTTTTTTGTTGTTGTTGTTGCTTCTGTGGGAGTATCTTGAAAGACAAATTTCAGGCAGTATCACAATACTTCAGAGCTCCAGTCTTTATGGCCTCATTCAGCATATGAATTAAAAAATTCTGACATAACTAGAAAATCAGCCATTGGGGTGTTTATACTGTTGGAAGGGATGCCCTGCGGAGTCTGTTCAATGGACCTTTTTTATTTACTCTTTTTGGCAAGTCAGAATGTCACAAATTTTGTGTTCATGTGGGAATTATGAGCTTTAAAGAAAAAAGCTTTCACATGATGACCTAATTATACATTAAGATCTATTAATGATGACCCGTTTTATTTTCAAGGGTAGCACAGTGGTTAGAACATCCTCTTTACAACAAGAGGGTCCTGAGTTGAATCCCAGACTCAGCGAAGGCATTTGTGTTTGCATGTTCTCCCTGTGTTTATGTAGATTTCTTCCAGATACTCTGCTTTCCTCCCACAGTCCAAAGACATGCACATTAGGCTAATTGGCTGTTCCAATTTGTGTGTGTGTGTGTGTGTGTGTTTTCTCTGGGATTGGCTAGCTGTTTATGGTATACATCGCCTTTGCCAAGTGTCGGCTGAGATATTCTCCAGCCTCCCGGTGACCCTGGTAGGATTAAGCAGTTGACTGAAGTAATGAATGGTTTTATTTTCTCACTCTTTGCTATTAAAAAAAATCCCTAGATCATTTCCACTCTTAAACTCTATCTGCTTTGTGTTTTTATCAGAAAGATACATCCACAAACAAGTCCTAATCCACAGCTGTCAATCAAACACGGGGTAGGCTTGATGAACAGGAAGGAAGTGTCACGATGTCATGTTTCCATTTATGCTGCTGATATGGGCTGCTGTCAGTCAGATCTGTTAATTGTAAATACTTGTTTTGTTTTTTTATTTTCCCCATTTTTGAATTTTATTTTTACAGTTCTACTTTTAATTTTTATTCATTGTTGAAATGCAAAATCAATTTAAAAATCTATAACTAAACTTAATGCCAGACCCTGACTAGGAATAGATGAAAAGACCCAATGTTGTAAAAAATGGGTATCTGTGTTTTTCCACACCATATTTAATTCCCACAATCACATCTCTGCTGGCCAATCAGTAAGGAGTCATGGTGCACGGTAACCCCCCCCACCCCCATTATAAAGGGCTTCCTCTCCTGAATAGCATTTTTTTCTGTATTATCCTTCTCTCAATAGTGTTTGTCTATGCACTTGCAAAGGCATTAAATGTTTTTACTCATGGATTAGCTGCCTCTGGCACTTTGACAATGCTTGGTACAAACCGGTTCTAGTCTTTTAATATCATTAACCTGTACAGAATCTATGCAGGTACTTTCTATCCCTTTGCCTTTAGACTGTTTATGAGCTCATCTGGATGGGAATGATTTTTCATTGTTTTAATATTGATTATTAGCTTGAGATATAGATAATGTGGAAAAAAATGTATTGTATCGTGATTTCCAAAAAGAGCCATTGAGAATAATATGTCCACTTCACAACAAGTAGTTCCTGGGTTTGATTCCCGTGCTCGGGTGTTTCTGTGTGGAGTTTGAATGTTCTCCCTGAGCTTGTCCAGATTTCCTCAGGGCACTTCGGTTTCCTCCCCAGTCTAAAGACATACACATTAGGATAATTGACCGTTCCATATATCCCTAGGAGTGAGGGTGAACATTTGTGTGTTTGCTGGCCTTGTGATGGTCTATGTTCAGGGTGTACCCCGCCTTCACCCATTGTCCTGTGAGAGGCTTTAGTCTCTCTGTGACCCTAGTAGGTTTAAGTGATTTAGCAAATATGTGAATCAGTGATTTTTAAATCCTTTTACATGATAAAAGATGTGTATATGTAGGTATAGTCTATCTAATTTAAAAAGAGAAATTTGTGTGTTAAACTCAATTCAAAAGCCATCAACATGATGTAAAGCTGAAAAACAGGAATGTAAACAATTGAAGAGTGTCAAAGGTTCCAGAAGGATTTAAAAACAGAAGACTGAATGAGTCTATGGTTTGGTAAATATTCACATGGTGTGAGCAGTTTTGTTCCTGGGCCTGTGTGTATCCTGTAATATCTCATGTAAATGATGAGTCGAAAGCAAAATACTCGGAAGGTCGCAGGTTTCAAGTATGAACATTATATCACCATAATGATAGAAAATGTTTCGTTTTTGATGAGTTTATGAAACCATTTAGTTGTGAAATGACTAATTGATTGTTTTCTGGTGTGAATGCGCCACACTGAATTTCTTCATGAGATATGTGATGGCAACGCGAGTCTGAGGATTGTCGATTAGCTCTGATGTAACTTATATAAAACTGCTGAATCTGGAGGGAGCATGATACTTTGTTTTGCAGTTAGTGACTTGTGTATATTCTCAGCATTCATAAACACAGCTGGGTCTTATTGCTTTCACTTTTGTTGTATGTGGAGGTGCCCAGGTTTGGTCAGTGATATACTATACAGAAACAGGCGGTAGGCCAGTTGTTTATCTCCATCTTATAACTAGGTCTTTTGACAGAGGTGTAATTTATCAGGTTTTGAAAGTACAATGTCCTGAAATATTTCATTCTGTTTTGTTTTTTTGTTTTTCATTTCAGAGTCAGCAAAATGGGTAAAGGTTGCATCTCGGCCACGAAGTATTTTCTGTTTCTCTTCAACCTCCTGTTCTTCGTGAGTACACTTCCTTGTTTCAAACACAACACCTGGCCATGACTTTTTAATAAATAAATAAATAAGAAAATGTTGAAGCTGTATATTAGTGAAGGATTACACATTGATGCTGTGTTACTGGGATTCAGTTATTTAACTGGTTTCATGTGGGTGGGGCTTTCGAGTGAGTGGGTGAAGACATGTAATAGCATGTATGAATCACTGTAAATGTGTTCAGAGTCTTGACACTATTCCTGTTCTCACTCCACTGTGACTTCCTGATCTTTCATTTATATTTTTTCTTTTGATTGCTATTTGTAAATATTTTTCTTTTTTAGCAAGGATATTATTCAGCACATAGCGTAGACCATTAGTAGTGAGATTGTTGGCTCTCTAGTGGTTTCATAATGCTAGTAATGGTACAGTAAGCAGTACAGTTTTCAGACCATCTTTAAATTTAACTGCCACTATACAGGTGTATAAAAAAACAGAGAAACATTTCAGTACGTCACATTGTTATTTCTGCTTCCAGAGAAATGCCACAGTTCATCATATGATCTGTCACACCCAAAGTTTCTGTTCTATTCAGACAGTTTTTACAGAATACAGAATCAAATTTAATTATAGTTTTAGATGTTCTAAAATCTAAAGAAAACAACTCCACCATGGAACATTTAAAATTCATTTATTTATTCATTCCTTTTCTGATGTTTAACTTATGTTTACCGTATTAGGTAGATGCTCTAATCCAGATAGATTTACAATTGTTTTTTTATACAACTGAACAATGGAGGGTCAATGGCCCAACAGTGGTCATCGTGGGGATTGAAATGCTGACCATTCGATCAGTAGCTCATCACCTTTAACCACTAAGCCACCGGTGCCCACTGTTAATTCTAATTAGGGTTGTGGCAAGGCTGAAGCCTAGCTCAGCTGACTCTGAGCAAGGACAGGGAACACACTGGACAGCTCACCAGGCCATCACAAGCAACACACACTTACACAAACTCATTTACACTCACACCTAGGGGTTATTTGGAACAGCCAGTTAGCCTACTGTGCATGTTTTTGATAGTGGGAAGGAACTGGAATACCCAGGGGAAACCCATGCAAGTAGAGGAGAATATGCAAACACCACACAGAAGTGCCCTAACATGGGAGTCAAGCCCAGGCCTTCTTACAGTGAATAGGATGTGCCTGCCATCGTGCCACCAGATTTAGTTTTAAATAAAAAAAAAAAAAATCTGATGTGTTAAATAATTCTGGTGCTAATTATTACTTTATGCTCTATTTTTGTGACTCTTGTAAGAAACACTTTACAGCTATACATTCCTTTGATCTGATAGGTTGACATTATTACAGTACTGTTGCATAATTCTAATCAAGAGGGAAAAAAACTGAGACAACTTCAAGTCTTAATGAGATCAGATCAATGAGAAATTGTGACAGGAAGACTATTTTCCCCCCAAATGCACCTCATCTGACAAGAGCTACTTGGCTTTTCATGGTTAATGGTTCATGAGGTAATGAGTGTGATAATGTTTGTAGGGAGCTGATCATTTTGAACAATGTTTCAGTTGAAGAGGACTAAAACATTAAAGTTTACTTTTTACTTTACTGTTGCATCACACTGTTTTAATTGAGATAAATAAAATGAAATCCAACACTCACAGTGGTGTTCTAAACAGGTTGTTAAACTGAGCTGTGGGTGATGTTGGACACCGTTAACCAAAAGTTTGACTTGAAGAGTTGGATTATTTTTTTCCCTTCTCATCCAACTCAGTTTTTCCATATCAAATTTTACATCTGATAGTTATTTTTTCAGAAATTGCATTTTTCAATCTTTTCAGAGAGTCTCTGTTGGCCTCGTGTGTGTGTGTTGTGTGTTGTGTGTGTGTGTGTGTGTGTACCTCTCTGTATTCCTGTAATTAGTGCAATGATAACTGTGTGGGTTTTTTTTTGTGGGTCCCTGCGTCTGCCCCCACCCAAAGCAAACGAGACCTCTTTCCTAGACATACGCCCTCTAAATCACAGGCCTCCATCATCAGGTCCTAACAAATTTTGCAGACGCTGTAGCATTAGCCTGTGTGCACATATTCGGTTCAAAGTCATGCTACCGGAGGACGATAAAAGCCCCAAGCTGTTTGGTCTTGAATTCGTAGAAAATGAAAGGGTGAAAAAGCAGAGTAGTGATGGATTACAGGCTTCATTACAACAAGGTGTATCGGCAGCTATTGAAGGAGTAGCTATTTTATTTTTAGCCGCAGTAAGCTCTGGATCACTACCACATCAGGATTGGTATATCAGCTTTGGATATCATTTAACTCCTTTCTGTCTAATATGTCTTAAGTATATTCTCAAAAGGTGTACCACAGTGCTCTTGAACTCTGTGTTCTGATTGGTTGGAAAGGAAGGCGTAGATTATTTTCTAGAACAGTGTCTCTGAGTGTCAAGGAGTTGCATGTTACAGCTTCATAATACAGTGGTACCTCACCTTACGAAAATAATCCGTTTCGTAACCTGATTTTTTTTTTCTTTTTCGGAAGTTGAGCTGCATTTTACATGTAAAAGGCCTGATTCGTTCTAAGGCCCCCCATACTACCCCTAAACCCTTTAAAAATTATAAAACTATACCTTTTAAAGCCTCCTTCTGCTTCAATATCGTATCAATGAAAGACGGGTTTGGCCATTTTCCTTTGCAATATCACTCAACCGCATGCCACGAGCCCGCTTCTTCTTTTCACTCGCACCGGGAATCACACACATGCACGCGTGTGCGCGCGTGTTGACCATGTCTTCTTAGCAGAGTTATAATCATACAAATGTTTATGCAAGGTTAAAAGCCTGAGCCAAAAAATAAAGTTGCTATGAGCGCACACGAAAAACTCATGAATCAACAGCAACTCTGTCCTTTACACAAAAAGCATCATGGGTATTATGGAGATGCAGCTTCATAATATTCAATGGGAGGGAGCTGCGTCATGGGTATTAAGGAGATGCAGCTCCCTCCTAGCCAATGGAAGGCCAGTGGGGAGGGATGTTGGTAGATAGCCAATGGGAGCACAGTGGGGCAGGATGTTGGGGTATAGCCAATGGGAGGCCAGCGGGGCGGGATGTTGGGAGATAGCCAATGGTAGAACAACTCACGCATTGTTTGAATTTTTGAGATGCTGCATTTCGTAATGTAAATTTGTTTCGTATCCAGAGACAGAAATTTTAGGCAAATGCGTTTTGTAACCTGGATTTTTCATTTATTGGGTCT
This sequence comes from Plotosus lineatus, assembly GCA_024760905.1. Taxonomy (NCBI): domain Eukaryota; kingdom Metazoa; phylum Chordata; class Actinopteri; order Siluriformes; family Plotosidae; genus Plotosus; species Plotosus lineatus. Next base: position 15,714,374 of record CM045751.1, read on the forward strand.
TTCGTAAGGTGAGCTACCACTGTACAGGAAAGTGTTCATTTACATGTAATAATCCAATAACATCCATATGGAGGATGCTTAAATCATCTAAAGCTAATAGTATGTGAGGAGCCTCCAGTGTTAATGCTCCCTAACAGACAATGATGAATGGTATTCCATTTCTGTGAGTTTTCTTGATGTAGGATTAAAAAATCTTTAACTTAAGAGGTTGGTGAAGGAATGACCAGTTGTTGCTATAATGTAAATGAGAACAGGAACAGACTAGTCTTGTGGACAAACCACAGTATAATGAGCATGATCTTCATTAGCAAGCGCATAATATCAGAACTGGCCAATCAGAATCATGCATTCAGTAACTCTAGTGTAAAAAAAAAAAAAAAATCAACCAATATAACAGCATGTGGTATAACACCACAGAGCTTGTTAAGTCAGAAATAAGTGCTCAGTGCAGACAATGGCATTGTTCTGAGTGATAAACCAAATTTTAAGATTAATGGGCTGCGTTTAGAATGAGTTATGACATTCCCGAACTGAGGCCACATCCGCTAGTGCCTCCTCCTCCTCCTCCTCCGGCTGCCACGAAGCACTGTGTCCCAATCAATCCCAGATGTTTTAGTGCTGTACTACACAGGCAAGAGTGGGGGGGCTGGCTACCCATAACTAACTTGGTTCAGGAGAGATCAGTTTTGCAGTGATTGGTTCTAGGGTTACTTTCCATCCACACCTGAAACAGTACATCTGTTTTTGAGTCTAAGATGTAAACTCAGTACCTCCAAACTACCAAAACTGAACCTGAATTGACGCTCGCTAGATGCGAAGTATGTCATAGCAACTACAGCCAGTGTTCCTGTGATGGTTTTACAGAGGTTAGCCGGGTTTTCTGTGTTACTGCTCAGTCAGTTTGAACAAATGAAGAGAAAAGCAACACTGCGATATGTACAAAGCAGTCACATGCATTTGTTACTTCAGCAAAACCAGAGCCTAAACCATATAAACAAAAATATGTGAACACATATTGTAATTACCAAACCCATATGTGGCTTGTCCCCAATTGAAAATGAAATTTAAACTATTATGTATCTATTCTATAAACTTAGTGGATCTAACAGAGGTTCAAATATGGTCATCACAGTCCATGAGCTCTAATCATACCACTATAAAAAGGCATATCATAGCAGAATATGTTAGGGACATTTAAACCTACCTTCTGAGATTTTCAAAATGTTTTATATTCTTATGGCTGTATAATAAAAATGTTCTACCTCATGAAAAAATAATAATTTGGTCAAAATTATTATGCAAGAAAAACAAAGTTGATTTTAATTTTCACAAATATGTTCCACGTTCAATTTTTTTGTTGAACAATGCATATGGCATCAAAAAGGAATTAAAAACACTAACACCTTGAAGTTTTCATCTGGGGTGGTAATACCTGCTCATGAACTGCTGACAACTGTCAGTTTGCATTGGACTAAAGAAATTTAATAATATCTTGTTTTTTTTATAACTTTATCTGCAGCTCTAGTCCACAAAGAAAGTCTTTTGCAGATTGTGCTCCACATCTTTCAGTTTCGCCAATACAATACATCTGGAGATGAGCGGCAGTGTCTATTTTTTTGAATTTTAGCATTCTTTTCAACTGATTCTATAATTTTCTGACCACCGCTTTTCTCTGAAATCATAGGGATGTTTCCTTTCAGATAAAATGCAATTATCTTGACCAGAACAATCTTTGCATTGTCCCTTTTTGTTCTGTTGGATGCTGTACCCTGTGCTGATGAAACATGGAATATCTTATGACCTGTTCATAAGGTCACTATTAACCAAGTAAAATTCTGTGAAAATGAAGGCATTAGTGCTTGCAATAGTTTATAATCATCTATTCCAAAATTTCAAAATTAGCTGCTATTTCAGATTTTCATGGTGAATGAGGAACCAGAAGTTACCCAAATTTCAAATTTTCTTTCAAAGTATTTTTTTTTTTTTTTTACTCGAGAAAGAACCCCCCTCCCCTTCTGTAGCCATGAAAATATTTTTCAATGGGGGGGTGGATGCAACCTAAAATACCTACTGATCTGGTTCACTATACGTTAGGCCATTCCTACAGTTTTGTGTGTGTGTATGTAAAATGAGTTTGTGGTTAATTCTCTCTTCTCCCTACAGATCCTAGGAGCTTTGATTATGGGCTTTGGACTCTGGATCCTTCTGGACAGTCAAAGCTTCATTGCAGTCTTGCGTAAGTATTTTCAGTGTAATAAAGCGCATGTTAAATAACACAGCTGTTCCTCAGGATCTCTACTTTAACAAGACAGCAGGATTTTTTTGAAAAATGTTTAAGTCGAGCTCTTGTCATTTGCCCTGCATGTCCTTTAATTTCATCCTCATTAAGCAGTTTTTCCCTTGCTGTCTTTGCCTTTCTCTCTCATTAGCTATCGTCCTGCCTGTGTGACTCAAAATGTTGTGACTTGGTAGTACAGGACTTTTATTACACCACCCTTTGTCTGATTGTGTGTTTTTGTGCCTGATGAGCACTGTTGTTCGGTTGTCTTTATGACGTGACACGTTGTAAGTAATCCTGTTAGACAGATTCTGTACGAATATCTCATACTTGTATTCACACATGCCCACCAGAACAGAACAAACACACGCACTGATCTTTCTTCCATCCTGAAGGCTGTTGTTGAGAGGTCAGTGGGTTTGTGTGTTCTAAAGAGGCTGTGGAATAGAGCGCGGGTTTATGAGCAGCGTGGACAACCGAGCTGGCAGCAAGAAGGTGACGTAACACTACCAGAGGCAGCGTGCAGGTGCCATGGCTGTGCTACACTGGATTCATTTAACTGCTTTCTCATTAGCATGCATCACGTCAGCTCTCGGATCCACGTTAGGCTTGAGTGTGAACAAATTTTGTGAACAACTTTATATGGGCGTGAGTAAAATAGAGCTGTCTCTTTCCACCCATCAGCTATGTCAAAGTATTCAAGTAGTTGAAATCTCTCAAGTTAACTAACAAACATTGCACAGATTGCAGCACAGTTCCTGTAATCAAAAGCTGACATTTAAAACCAACAACCTTTACTTGGGTACACTGTGCTATGAGTTAAAACTCCGAAACCTTTACAATGAAAAAGGTATCATCTGTTGCTTTTTTTTCATTCCAGTAAACAGCAGATAAACCAATCATCTTATCATTCTGGACTGCCTCTTGGCTGTGTCTGTGGTTTGAGCTTACTGAGATCAATACTGCAATCCAATCTTCTCTGGGGGTGAAAAAATCCAACCTGCAGCTATTATTAAACTTGTAACTTTCGATTTGCATCAACTGGACCATACAACAAAATATGTTTTACTTATGATGCCATTCAAAAGTTTGGATACAGTTTCTTGTGTCTCCAAACTTTGGACTTGTATTTATTATTCCAGAACTCGCATAGTGAAATCACTGAACACCAAAAAGATATTATTTATATTTATTGTTTGTATTTTATAAACACATACATTTGTAAATAAAATTTTAAGTATATGTAATTTGTATTACCTCGGTTTAAATCAGTGGAATAAAATTGGACAAGTTGGATGTTGCCCAAGTTCTACTGCACTGTCAACAAAACTTTGAGTGCAGAAGGTTTTTCAGAGTTATGAGCACATACAGATTGCAGCATAACTATAGAAGAAGGAAAAAAACAAGCCTGGAGAGAGAATAATTGTTTAAAACAAGTGATATAATGTACAGTACCAGTCAATATCTGGACCACACCTCATCATTCCAACTGAAATCGAAGGAGTTGCGAAACACCTTCTCAAACCTGTTCTAGAATAACAGTTCCCCTTGTACACAGTGAGCTCCATTAAGGGATGGCTTGCCAAGGTTAGAATGGGAGAACATGAGTTACTTGCACAGAGCACTGACTTCAACCCCACCAAACACGTTTGAGATGAATTAGAATGCTACCTGCCCCAGGTGTATTCAGTCAGTGCCCAACCTTCGTAATACTCTTGTGGATGAATGATCACAAATCCCCGCAGCCTCACTCCAAGATCTAGTGGGGACACCTTCTCAGGAGAGAAATCAGTGTCATGATGCAATACAGTATACACCTGAATACAGTATGTTCATCAAATTCTCATTGTAGTGTGATGACATTTCGAACAACTAACCAATAGAGAAGCAAACCGATTGTTGATCATTTGCCAGCACTGACAGGGAAGCTGAAAAGAAAGACCATCAGCAAAGACCTTTGTTTTCAAGGACATTTTTTTTTATAAGAACTTCTCCTTCATGTATGAATTATCATCTGACATAGCTGTGGCTTGCCAATTCATGGCATACTACAAGAAGTGATGGATATAAAACTGTAAAATTCTGCTTCTCACAGCTTTGGTGCCTTGCCCAATTTATGCTGTCAAGTGCACACTTTGAGGAAAATCTTTGGGCTTCTTGTGTATACTGGGATTTCTTCCTCCTTCAGTGATCTCGGGAAGTTTCTTACCCTGGGTTGTTTCGTGAAAATTTAAATTCTGTATTTGTATATGGCTGCTTCATTGCAGTGTGTTAAGGGTTTACAATTAAAATTGAAAGTGAATGACTGAACGTGTCACTTAAGATCAGAGCCGTAGTGATGCAGATGTTGAGATAAAAGCAAAACCTCAGTTGAGAACTTGCAGTTGCAACAAACAGTAGCGGAGGTATGTAAATGACATTTTAATGACCTTCAGTGACATTTTATTTTTTCAAACATCTATGCAAATTAGTTCTCACTCAAAGTAGATGGAACAAATGCGAACAATTATCTCAATTTCTTGATTCAGTCCTATGGTCGTGAGATGTTTCAATTCCTGGTTCAGAACTTTACTTCCTACCTGCCGTTATTATATAGCTTTATCACCACAGTTTCTTCTTATCCTGGCACATCACATCTGATCTAAATGGGTTATATAAAACCAATTACGAGTATGTCATGTAATTTTAATGAAATTAGTTTGATTTAGAAGGTAGAGCATTGGTGGCTAAAAGTCTTTGGGTTATTAATTAGATGTTAGGGTTCAGATCTCTGCAGTGCCAAGGATAAACCCTTAGCTATTGGCTCCAATCCACATCAACTGGCAAGAAAAAGGCAAAGCTAAAGTTTGTGCTTCCCTAACCTACACAAATACATGTTTGCTGGAAATCTTTTTCCAGATTTATTCCTCTTTGCTTTTAACTCCACTCACAGCAGAGTTGTATTATTTGTAGTTATTTTTTTATTTTTAAGGCATGCAGTGATAAACAAACATGAGATTTTTTCCAATGTGCTTGTAACATGAGCCTCTAAACAATTGGCCCTGTAAAGTACACCAGATTATCTCTCGGTGTTCACAGTTGGCTGAGTGAAATGCATCTATGAGTGAAATATGAGCTGTTTTTCAACTGTACAGAAACCTGTATGAGATAGCTGATGAAAATTAGTTCTCTCGGGTCGCTCGTCCATCAAATTTCCCCTACCCATCTCTCTGTCTGTCTTTCTATGGGAGGGAAAGAAAGCAAGTTTACAGAAAGCTATTGTTTTTCTGATCCAGCCGTTAGCTGTATTTGTAGTCCTACTGATCCCTAGAGAATCCTCACTTTTCCGCTTCACACAAACTGACCAGTGCTAAACATACACAATGCAAAGAACACATGTGAAACTGCGTACAGCTTAGGAACATGGTCACGTCTGCAAATTCCCTTTACAGATTCTCAGCTATAAATCCAAGGAAGACTCCTGCTTGTTTTTCCATTAGAAATTCGCTTCTCTAATACTTTGAGTTTGTTGTTGTATTCAGTCGGTAACCTTTTGGAAAGCAAATTGCTTTATTGCACGAGTTCTCATCAGGTTTTAACATTTGGCTCTAGTTTCTGGAATTTTATAGAGGAAAACCATTGAGAATAATTGGTACCGTGTGTGGTGGTATTCCTTTGTTTGTTTGTATGTTTGTTTTTATGTTTCAAACAGTAACACATCCTGTGATCTTTGAGCTATTACCTGAACTGGATGATGTCGTGATAAATATTTATATTCTGATTTACAATAACCTGCCTCTCTCTCTCTCTCTCTCTCTCTCTCTCTCTCTCTCCTCTCTCTCTCTCTCTCGTATGCTGTCTGTCTGTCTCTCTTTCCCATTAGCCAAAAAGATATTACATCATTACACGGTGTGCCCCAAACCCACAACTCAAAGTTTGTGCAAAACAAGCCATTTTGGAAGACAACTAACCAAAAGTCCTGCCTTATAGCTATTTATACTGTTTTGTTGCCTTACTGTAACAGACAGGACGCTCCTGTTTCATATGCAGCCATGGCTATGATGGAAGGTTACCAAGCTTTACTGGCACAAATTATTCAAAATCAATTTGAGTTTTTAAAACATGCTAAAACAGTTGTACAAGACTTATCCATCATCATGATTGATTCAATCATTTGTGTCTTCTGTGTTTGCACACTCGTCCATGTGAGACACGCGCGCAGACATTTTGGACTGGTACTACCGATTACATCAGTTCATTATGTCACACTATTGTGTCATAGCTCTTTTTTAGACTGACTGTACACTTACACTACGCTATTGTTCAGTGAGATGGCTTGTGGTGGGGATGTTCCCTACATGAACAGGCAGACAGGGAGGTGGGTAGGGTAAATGGGGGCAGCTGTCAACGTGATGCAAAAGTGTGACATCATTGGGGTTTGGCATAGAAATTTTGAGGCATCCCCACATTTCCCACAATTCAGTCGCCAACCGCTAGGTGTGAGTCACACAGACTGTCCTCTATCTGGAGCCGTGACCTGATTTGAAGAATACCTAATCACTGCAGCTTTTTTTATCTCTTTCTTTGCATACAATTGGGACTCTTTTGGGCTTTGGTCTTTTACTGGAACTACGGCATGGTAAACACTGACCATGAGAGATGGCATGAGGGTACTGTATTGTTTTATCAATAATAATTAAACCTGAAGAATCATCTGAATAAACACATGGGTTTCTTGAAAAACTTCGAGGGGAGTGCCAAAAAGTGAACGCCCCTCAAAGAGTGAGGACTGTATTAAAGGGAAGTACTGCCCCCCCCCCCCCCCCATTTTGATTGATGACTGTCTCAAATCAACGATCTTCACACCGAGCACTTGTTAAATCCTAACAACAGACTTAATTCATGCTCAGATTAAATACTGATTACATTTCTCCTTCATCACCATCTCCTTGGAGCATGTTGTTTAAATTTAACTGGACTCAGAACAAGGTCATGACCTCCTCATATGAGCCTGAGCCTGTTTTGTATAAATAACTTAAGCAGATGTGGACATTAGTGGAAAAAGAGTTTTAACTGATGTGGGAGTAGCTGCAATAAAAATGTGGTTGTAATAAAATAATTTGGTACTTCAAAAAATATCACGTGGAGACAGAGTTTACTTTTCTACATTTGCTCAAAAGGGCTCCGGGCCTCGCCTATTCCTGCAACAAATATCCAACCACAGTGGTTAAAATATTGATTCTTAAGCAATATTCTGTGCTGAACAAGATGTACGAGGTGGAGCTTTCAGACTTGTTCGAACATATCACAGATCTGAGACGTGTGTGTGTGTGTGTGTGTGTGATTTTTGTTTATTTATTTATGTTTTTTTAACTTACCAGACTTCTTCTTTAGCTACTTAAAGTAGTAAAATTGAAATGCATTTGAATGTTCGTTAGCTATAAAATTTGCAATAATTATGATGACATCAGGAGACAGACAAACATGTGACTCAACAAAACTACCCATTTATATTTCTGTTGATTTCATATTCTGCAATTAAAATTTGCATTAATTTCAATATTACTCAAATTTCCAACTATAGTTTGACTGTCAGCTTCTTACAATATAAGAATCAGTCACAAAAGCTCTGCTGCACTAACCTACTAACACTAATTAACTTTACCTTTAGTAATAAAAATTAATTAGAATATTTATTAGATGTAAAATCTGCATTAATGTCTTTGTGGTATGCAAGGAACCATGCACAGCATGTGTAGTAACTTTCTTCTGTCTACTTTGGCTTGTCCCACTTGGCCTTGAAGGTTTTAATTCACACCCAATCTGTAATGTCTTTTAACCTGAGTCCTATGGCGGTTCATACCCTGTGTAGTGGGAGACTATGCCAGAGTGGTTCATACTTTTATATAATTTATTTCTCGACCCGGAGGTGGTCTGGTATCTCACTCTATAGGACTGACTGAAATGTGTGTGGGCATCTTTCTACCACCTGAGAAGCTCATGCGGTGACAAACATCTGGATGAGTTTTGTGTTGAACATGCCACCGTCAACACAAATGGAATAGCGTCGATCCAGTTCATCCCTGATGAGTGCTTAATTTTTGCCAGTGAGGACTTTTAATGTCTAAATGTTATCTCCATTGGGCACTATAATGCGTGATGATATACTCTGCCTAACTTGTGAATAATACCAAAATATTTTTCCACTTGCTGCAAATGTTTAGTAGCAAAGTGTCTAACATTTATCAGATCTGTTTCATATAGGAAATCCCTATCTTGGAATAAATTCCCACTGCAGCCACTTACCCACCAGACCGCAGAGTGCTCTTTTTCTGTTGCTACCGATGTGCCTCTCACCTGGTCATACCTCCCTGTCTTCTGTTGAACTTTAGCTTAATCCATCAAACGTTGTCCTTACCGTTTACTTTGTGTCTATTTACTAGTCCCTCATATTCTACTGCTTTTCCGCCTTCTGAATCTGCGTGTGATTACCCTGCACATTGAAACTGTTTCTGATGTCCCCTGCATTACAGTACTGCCACCATTTGTAGGTGTACAGCATTAATTGACTCAGTCAGGTGTTTTAGATGCTTGGTTAGAATATGACAGTCCCGGTGTTGTAAAATTTTAAACTATAAACATCAAGATTTTTTGGAAGCTATTCCATCCTCCTTTTCTGGTAAAGGATGATATTGACCTGTCCATCCTTTTCAGAAACATCTAAATGAAACAATGCTATGTAGTCGGGATTATAGTGTCGCAGCTGATGCCATAAATCGTTCTGTTTGCACAACCAGCTTCAGCTTTGAATGTCCATATAAGGAAGAGCTGACAGATTTATGCTGGATTATTTACAAGTGGGTGAAATGGGGAAGTGTAATTTTATTTCCCTGACTTTTTGGGATGATTAAGGATCAGTGCTCTGTGTTTAAGCTGGAAGTGTCAGGTTAGTGACCCAATAATTTTAACTGTGGCTAAGCCATTTGCAATTTCGTTCTACTAACTTCATAGTAATTTACATGTTTAGAGCTGCAAGCAAGATGTCAGCAACACAATTTATGGTCATTATATCTGAAGACAATTCAAGAGTGGAAAGGTCCTGTTTCAAGCAATGATTAAAGAGGCCTGGTGAATAAATGAAACCCAATGGCAACCAAGATACTGTTGATGCTGGAAGGTAAAAACAAACATGTCCTGGAACTGTATTTGGTTTATTGTTCAAATCATGTATTATATGATGATCAGATTTTCCTGGTTTAAGCACATGTAAGATGTATGCATTCCATTCAGACTAAGTTGATCAACACTTCTCCAGCAGTGTAACCCTGAATAGTAATTTTATGCTTTGGCAGTGGGCACTATGGCTGCCAAATGGGCATAACATCTAGTTTAACAGTTATATAAATCATTGGACAAAACAAAAACCAACCTCAGTGGGCCTGTGGACCAGAGTAAGGGTAGAAGTGTTGAACGTATGAATTCGGTATCAGGAAGATTTGTGCTTTCTGTACCAAGAAACCAATCCAAGCATATACCTTCAAGGCAAAAAGGTGTCCTAGAACTGTGAGATGTGCTACATCGAAGTGGATGGTGAATAGTGTAACCAAACGGTGATGGACCCTGAGCTTCTTCACAATGTGCTACAGCTAGGATGATGTGCTGCAGGAGTCTGTTAGACTTTATACTCTTTGTATATCAGTAAAAGTTACAGCTTCTACCAAGCCGGTTTTTAGAATAATATCAGAAAATGTTCAGGTCTTCGATGTACTCTTCCATGCCCTCTTGCCATGCATCACTATATTATATTCAGCTCTTTTGTATAGCTCAGTGTACACTGATAGAGGTCATTAAGGGTCAGTCAAAGTTCTTTGGTTCATAATCCATTTCTGCCAAGGAATGTAGGCCTGAACTATGTCAGAAGTACCAGGAACTGTAGCTAAAAGTCTCATTGAGTATTCATCAGCAAAAAAAGAGGGTCAGCTTCAGCATGCATCACCACCAGTGTAGAATTTGAACTTCTATATTCTATTACTTCTATATTATTTGTTATCGCATGGAAGAGCAGAGCACTCAAGTAAAAGTCTTTGTGAAAATATCTCTCCCCATGGGATTCACAGGACAAATATTATTCGTTTTGTTTAATTGACCACATATTGCATACCAATTTCTTACAGTAGTCCAATAGTTTGTTCTGATCTATTTATTAAAAGGCTTATTTATCATCATGGTCTAGTGTTGTGCCTATAGTGGTTTCGATATCTTTCAAGGCCTGATGACCATCCATCCAAAAAGTACACTTTTCACATCTATGCACAATTTATCTTTTGTTTTTTATGTATATATACAGGGATCCCTCACTTTCTTTGGTTAATTAGGACAGAGCCCCCCCCCCCCCCCCCGCGACCGCCGAATTCCACAAAATAGGATCAACAACCCCCCCCCCCTCAACTGACGTATATGTGTATGTAATATCAATAAATACATAATCAATGCTATAAATGCTTACAATGCCAAACTTTCAAAAATAATGCATAAGTTGTAAATAAAATATAAATACACACACATACAGACTCGCACGCACGCACACAGATGTGCACCTCACATAAAAATGTAAGTAGTTTTGATGGGGGGTTTCGTTTTTTTTGCATAATTGGCCTTGTTTTGCGGCATTTTCCTGAACGTTTCCCCACATTCTTCCTTAAATTCTTTCTTTTTTTTTTTTATTCGATGAATACTGTATTTAAAAATAAAACCACAATGCACTGAAGCCGCATGAATTGAAGTGCGAAGTATCGAGGGATGTGTGTGTATGTATGTGTGTGTATGTGTATATATATATATGTGTGCATTTGTCCGCCCCCCCATTTTTGAAAAAAAAATGCTCAGATCCATACTCAAACCCTGTGGACTGAATTTGTGGCATTTGATATAATTTCTTTTCTCCTTCTTGGCCTAAAGTTGTAACCCCGATACGACAAGTTCTGACATTCATCCTAAGCCTGGTTTAGTTTTAAATGAGGGTGATCAATCTTTGTCTGTTTATTCAGTTTTACAATGCTAGATTTTTCTCACTTTGTAGCATCAGTATAATTGGATAATGGAGTATCAGACGTGAGTTATTAAGGTATATCAATAGTTGACCCTGTATACGCAGAGGTGAACATCAGAAGAGGAAAAGATTCGAACTTGTACATACTGGCTTTTTACATCTGCCTAATTTTGAGCATCCTACTGCTATCTAATTCTTTCCTGCCATTTCCTCAGCTTAAGAACTTGTATCTTTCGTAAGTATTAATTGATTTTAGTTGATTTATTCCCATCTGACCAAGGTCAGATCCCTGTTCTTGCCTAGAAATCACCCACTTTTCCATTTTTGTTTCCTTTTTTGAGGAGAAAGGGGAAGCTTCTACCAGGCACCTGTTGTGCATGGTGTGGCAGTTATAGCCTACGTTTCCAAGAGTATTACATGCCTTTGTTTTGTTCGACCAAAAAAAAAAAAAAAACATGCCTGGGGCTTTTAAGGCCTTTATTCCAACCCATAATGCAAAATTCTCTCTTCCCAGGTGTGGTTGAGGTAGAAATTTAGGCTCGGGTTAAACCTCCTTAGCCTTACACTATATCATTTACCTTTTAAGTAGAGGCAAGCACAACAAACCTGCATATTTCATTAATCTAGTATATTTTGTTCATCTCATGAGGCATATATATATATATATATATATATATATATATATATATATATATATATATATATATATATACACACACACAAATAAACAATGCCTCCTGTTCCCAAAACTGACCTGAAATTGGAATCTTCATTGGAATCCAGATTTTAACACACATTATGACATTCCAAACATCATCTCTTAAGTTTACTTAACTACATTTATATTTTGGTTGTCGCAAGAGTCATAGATTACAATGAGCGGTCAATCGGCCAAGGGCGCCTTCTTACAGCTGGTGTCGTACAGTTGATGAGTTTCAGACTTCGCACTGTGCCTCCGGTTCCCAGAACCAACCTGTTTTTTTTTTAACCAGATTTTAACACGCCTAATATGGCCCAGAGGTGGTGTTTTCTCCAATTTTTCATAAATTATTCATAAATTCTATACATGTATAGAATTATGCAACATCATATGTATATGTGTGTTGTATAGATGAGGAACTATACCACAATTAACCATGATCGAAATTTAGTAGAGACAGAATTTATAGAACTTAGTTCTGTGACAATCACAATTTTTGAGGTTTTCAGCTTATGTTATTGAAGGCCCAGATCAATTGTCACAGAATCTGATTTCGCCTTTGCCCTCTCCTCCGTTTCTGAGGATCAATCATGTATCATGTTAGGGTCACCAAATTATAAATCACCATTTTCCCTACTCCTCACTTGTTGCTCGTGTTTGTTGATGTGTGACAGACCAAGCAGATTTAATCAGTTCCCAGTTTATTAAATTAATAAAGTATACTAAAATAAATACACAAACATGCCATCTTGCATCATGGTCATGGTCTTCACTGATTCGGAGTCCAAACCACCACCTTCTAGCAGCCAGAAAAAGTGAGCCCCATCTGTAACCCGATTGCCAGTTTTATTGTTTCTGCATCACCACCCTGTTGCCTTCAGGCCACACGATGCACATGTCTCGTGCCATTAGGGGACCCTGTGGTTGACCTTACTTGACTTCACACAGGATATGTTTACATGGTATCCAGGGAGAACCAATATTTGTGGAACAATATACAGCCTACCTTATAAATCAGGAAATTACCCTTTGACCATTTAGATTCCTATGCTTTATGACCCCATTATTAATTAACATGTTTAATCACTAAATAAACTATTTTTGTTCACAGAACTGGGGGAAACTAAATTCATGTTGACTGTGAATTTTCCTATGGTCAGCTATAGAATGTCCAAGATACAGACACAGTTATACTTCCAGATTGGGAATAACAGAATACAATTCTTATTTATTCTATCAGGTCCTTGTAGTGTTTTGTGCCCAATTGCCAAATACCTTTTCCAAACGCCCAGTGATTTAGGCTGTGCAACATATTTTATTTACACACAAAAATTTGTGTGTGTGTGTATAATATATTTTGTGTGTGTGTATCTCCTTTCATCTGTAATCATTTCAACATTGGGCAAGATGAGGAAACCATTTGAGATTTCTTTCTCAGATTTGGTAGTTAACTCTAAAAGGCAGTGAATGTGTGCCTTTGGAAAATGTAGGATTTCTGCACTTTATATTTTCTGACACGTGTAGGCTGCAAGGATATGTCATTTCCTGGTTATTCTTGTTGATATTCGCATCAGACGAGGAAAGAGCCATAAGGCAGGAGGTTAAAAAAATCAGCTATTTAAATGATGGAAGTCCACACAGCACTTTTTTTTCTTTGTTTCTTTTTTAGGAGGTACATCACATTTATTAGCTTTCTAAAGCAAAATGAGTGATGTGAGCATTTTTAAAAATTATGTTTTCTGTAACATCTCTCTTTAATCATATGATTTGGCAATAGCCATTGTATCTGGACTTATTGTAGTTGCCTTCTGACCAATGGGCCCTTTTCACAGGCCACTGAAGCTACATCAGCAGCAACAAGGCTTTCAACATTTTTTTTTTTGTTAAATAGATTTGTGTTCGTTGAGTAAAAGTAAAACATATGACCTGAAACAACTGAATGTATTTTTGCATATATTTGAATGTGTAAACGAGTTTGGCCAGCTCCGTTCTGTGGTGATTGATTTACATCATGGTACTGTTTTATGTCTTTGTAGAGGACTCTTCTTCAGAACTGAAGGTGGGCTCCTACGTTGTGATTGGTGTTGGTGCCTTCACAATGCTGATGGGATTTGTGGGCTGTCTGGGGGCGGTCTATGAGATCCGCTGTCTACTTGGACTGGTAATGCACACAGGCATGCATGAGCATACACACACACACACACACACACACACGGTGTACACCAATATACATTATTCCTAATGTTAAGAAAAGAAAAAAATATCACATTCTAATGCGATGGCCTGGTGAGCTGTCCAGGGTGTACTCTGTGCTCACCCAGAGACGGTGACGGACACCAGGCTTTTCACAACCTTAATTAAGATTAAATGGTTCAAAAAATGAATTACATCACATTCTATAGAAACTATTTATTAAAAATAGTCAGTTCAAATTTTAATACTAAAAGATTTTGTGTTTAAACATTGAGAACAGAGCCTTGGGGTGTTCTCCGGCTTAGTTCTTGGTGTGGATCTTAAAGCAAGGTAGAATACCCTCTCGTGATCACGTTCTGTTTCAAGAATGTGATCCAGAACGTTCTGGCTCTGTTTTGAATAGAAGTGACCTAAGAGAATAATTCCACTCCGAATTGACTTAATGAAATAAATCAGTTTTGGATTACTGATTATGAAATTACATATTATATGATATTTTGTGTTATGCTTATGCAGCTCTATCCTGTTTTAATTTTGCAACAGTAAATAAAAATAAATTAAACAATATGTAAAATATAACGTATCAAATATAAGATAAAATAGTAGCTAAAGCCAAACTTTGTTTTTCATGGTTGTTTCTGACCATACACATCTCACCAAGCGTTTCAGTCTTTTTGTTTCGTTTGCTTATGTGCAGTCTGAAAATCAATCAATAGAATCAAATCCACTATGACAAGTGATTGGACTACTTTATGCATGTGTTAAATATGGCAGTGGTGGTTTCGTGGCTACTGCAGGATACTGACGAAGGTCATTGGTTCAACTCCCAGTATCACCATCGTGCCCTTTAGCAAGACCTTTAACCCTTGTGTGTGTGTGTGTGTGTGTGTGTGTGTGTGTGTGTGTGTGTGTGTGTGTGTGTGTATGTGTATGTGTGTGTGTGTGTGCGTGTGCGTATGTGTGATAATTGTAAGATGTTCTGATTAAGCGCATCTGCCAAATGCTGTAAATGTAAATATTTATTTTAAATATGCTCCACCTAGATGAATTTAACTATATTAAAAAAAAAAATCAAACTCTTTATGATAAATGGTAGAACATCTTTGGTCAGTAACACAGTAATTATTTTATGCTGGTCCCAAATGAAGCTTGTAGCAGTGATGCAGACTCGTATATCGGTGTGGGAGTTTAGGTTTTTCCAGCTGAAATTTATTTGTTTATTTTTATTCCACAGTACTTCAGTCTCCTTCTCCTCCTCCTGATTGCTCAGGTGGTCACTGCTGTCCTCATCTTTTTCCAGCGTGAAATGGTGAGTGGTATCATCGTCTGGGCCTACATCTGTCCTGTTTGTTTATTTTTAATTTATTTTTTTTATACCAGGGAAGAATTCTTTACATGGACATGTGTTTTGCATGTGCCTGAAGTCTCAGGACTTGATTTTCCAGTATGTGAATGTTACAGGGTTTTTTCAGGTTACCAAAACAATAGAGCAAGAAAAGCACTGGAGGGAAAATTATCTCACCCAGTGTATTAAACATACTGCCCCCTAGTGCGCATATATGATCATTACCCTCACGCTCCAGTGTGGTCCTTCTGGGGTTTTTTGATCTTGTGGTTTTTCCAGCACAACTTTTGGACTTTTTTTAAAATTTATATTTCAGATCAAGTGTTAAAATTAAAATGAGGGGATTTTTGAAATCACCACCTTCTCTTCTTTTCCCTTTTTCAAGCTGCACTTCTGTATACAGTGCTGTGCTAAAGTTTTTGCCCCCTTACTGATTTTTTTTTTTTTACTTTTTTGCACCTTTGTCACATTTAACTTTTTCAGATCATCAGACAAATTTTAACATTACAACAAAGATAACCCAAGTATTAAAAAAAAAATGCAGTTTTCCTGTTGTGATTTCATTTAAAAGAAAAATCCTATCCAAACCTGCATGAACATGTGTGAAAAAGTAATCCCCCCCTCCCCCCTTTTAAAAGGTGAGGTAATTGTGATTAATCCCAGTATTGGGGAAAACGGAGTTCAAGTTCATGGCCACACCCAGGCCTGATTGCTGCCAGACATTTCCAATCAGGAGATCCGTAGCATAAAACCTGTCTGAGAAGGTGATGTAATCCATACTGAACACACATCATCGTGCCATGATCCAGTGAGCTTCAAGAGCAAACAAGAAAGAAGATCATAGAGATGTCTCAGTCTGGGAAAGGATACAAAGTCATTGGTGAGTCTTTGGGACTCCAGAAGACCACTATAAGAGTCATTATCCATAAATGGAGAAGGCATGGCATAGTGGTGACCCTTATCAGGAGTGGCCGACCTACCAAAATTACTCCAAGAGCATGCCGCAAACTAACCGGAGAAGTCACAAAGGATCCAAAAATAATTTCTAAACAACTACAAGCCTCACTTGCCTCAGTTAATGTCAATGTTCATGACTCCACCATCAGAAAGACATGAGGCAAAAAATGGCATCCATTGAGGAGTTCCAAAGTTTTTGGGATAATGTCCTCTAGACTGATGAAACTAAAGTTGAACTTTTTGGGAGAAATGAATCTCGTTACATCTGGTGCAAAAGGAACACAGCATTTGATGAAAAGAACATTGTGCCAACAGTGAAACATGGTGATGTAAGTGTAATGTGATGTAAATGATCTGGGCCTGCTTTACTGCTTCAGGACCTGGGCGATTTGTCACGATTGGAACCATGAATTCTGCTCGCTACCAAGAAATCTTGTTGAAGAATGTTCGTCCATCAGTTCGAGACCTCAAGCTAAAACACACCTGGACTCTGCAGCAAGACAATGATCCAAAGCACACCAGCAAGCCCACTTCTGAATGGCTAAAAAAGAACAAAATGAGGGTTTTGGAGTGGCCTAGTCAAAGTCCTGACCTGAACCCTATTTGAGATGCTGTGGCATGACCTTATAAAGGCTGTTCATGCCCGAAAACCATCCAATCTGGTTGATCTTAAACAATTCTGCAGAGAAGAGCGGGCCAAAATCCCATCACAGTGATGTGAAAGACTCATCGGCTCTTATCGCAAACGTGTGACTGCAGTTATTGCTGCAAAAGGTGGTTCAGCCAGTCCGGTTTAGAGGGCAATTACTTATTCACACGGGATATTGTAGGTTCAGATTTTTTTGTTTTTGTTTTTTTCCCCCCATAGTAAATGCAATTGGCACTGAAAACTGCATTTTGTGTTTACTCGTGTTTCATCTTTGTATAATATTTAGGTTTGCTTGATCTGAAATGGATGACGATGACAAACATACAAAAAATGTCTGAAATTGGTCAAGGGCAAAAACTTTTGCACAGCAGTCTGTGTGTGTGTGTGTGTGTGTGTAGATGTGTAGATACACACACACACACTGCAGGATCTCGGTCCCAATTAACCTTGGAAAGTGAGGGATCCCTGTGTGTGTGTGTGTGTGTGTATATATATATATATATATATATATATAATATAAAAAATACAGTTTCCCACTTATGGTGTGGGAATTGTATTGGTGAGATTTTACTATTTTTGCTTTTCTTTCTGAACTGAACTCCTTCATGAATTAGTCCTCATTGAGTTTTCAGGAACATCTCTTTCACTCACACACAAATCTTGCCAAATGTATGTCTCTTCTCTTCGTTTGTGAAGGGAAACGTGATCAAGATCACTAGTAAAGCACGTATTCGTCTTGGAAACAGATATTAATCCAGATTTATTCAGCTATTAAAGAAAGATTTGGCTCGAAATATATGGTCTTCTGCCAGTTGGAGAGAAGACACATAACTGGAAGAGGTTTTTCCAGTGTAAATATCCTTCCAGCATGCTTTTTTTCCCCCTTCATGTTCACATAGCACAGAGGTTTATGTGGTTCTGAGCAAGTTCATGCTGGGTCAGGCTTTTTACTTTTATTTTGTCAGTCAACTACTATTTTTTTTGTTTTACTTTAAATCACTGAAAAAAACAAGCAAGCAAAGACAGAGCACTTCTCAAGTAATCCTAAGAAAAAACTTTCTCTTCAAAAATGAAATTCTCAAACTTTTTAAAAACCCAGATAATTAGCATAATTTGGTTGCGCATAATGATCGGTCCGTCTGTGTGCGCATGTGACTGTCCATTTGTGTGTCCCTATACTTCTCTGGGCTGTGGCACCTGACTTGGTAGATATGTGCGGGATGATAAGACAGCATGTCGCATACCAACATTACTTTGATCTTCAACTTCCACTTCAAAAGAAAAGCTAGTCTGGGCTATATTTTATACTGTATATGTTGAGAATTACATATACTTGTACATTTTGGGAAAGGACAAGTGTTACATAGCAAAATTAGGGCATTGTGACTTTGTCATTTGATGTCACTTATTTTTGGGTTATACATTCACAACATTTGGTAGCCGCACTTATCCAGAGCTACTTAAAATTATCATTTCTTTTTTTAAAGAAATGATAAGACCTTTTAAAGACCTTGCTCATAGGCCCAGCAGTGGCGATGGTAGGGATTGAACCACTGACCTTTGGATTAGTAACCCATCGCAGTAGCCACCAAGCCACCACTGCCCTCAGGTATAGCTGGGTCACTTGCTTTAAGGTCTTGGTCGTGATTAACAATTGAACGTCAAGTTACTTTTGCTAAGTTTAGAGGTTACCACTTCTCACTCATTCTGCTTTTGTTTTGTCTTTCACTGTCTTGCACAGTGTTTATCGTTCATGGTCCTGAGTTTTATGTAATAAGTCTTTTTTTTTTTTTTCTTTTTTTTTCTTATTCAGGACAGTTATCTTTGGAGGACTTGAATTTGAATATGAAACTTTTTGAATGTTCATGGAAAGTCAAAGCAGCAGGGCTGTGAAATCACTTTTTGCGGTTTTTCCATTTTTACAGCTCAGGCAAACGTCGTCTAAAATCGTGACCAAACTCGTGGAGAACTACCAAGGACAGAACAAGACCGCGGAGCATGCTTGGGATTACATTCAGAAGAATGTAAGTAAAGAATGTGGAGCCTAACTTATGTGATCCTTAGTCAGTTAAACGTAACCTATAAATTAGGAGCATGAGATAACTTGCTGTTGTGTGTGAGTGCGAGTGTGTGCGTGCGAGTGTGTGAGTGCGATGATCTGGCAAATGGTGTACCCCGCCTTTACCCAGAGTTGGCTAAGATAGGGTCCAGCCTCCCCGTGACCATAGTAGAATTGGCAAAATGAAGTACAGTCATCCCTTGAATATCGCGAATAATGTAGACAAGACCTGGCCGCGATATTCGAAAAACCGCGAAGTAGGAACGCCCCGCTCCCCCATTTCTACCATGTTGTCTCATTTCTATGTTTTCGCGTCTATACAATATCAAGAAGTGTATATTAAACGTTGCACAGTTATATGCATATGTAAATGCTGTAATGTATTAATATTTAAATAGAATTTATATATAAATACTTTAAGTACTGTACCTTTTCTCCGCGGTGCAGGACGTTCACAAACACTATACAGTTAAGATCACAAAAAATCCCGCGGGAATGTGCGAGGCAACAGCGTCACGCGTCTAAGCCAATCAGTTTACGAGATTGAGTTGAGTGGGTGGTCCCTGCCTGAACTGGGGAGGAGGGGCACTTCGTTTGGAAACAATAGACGCAGCCTGCCTTGGGTCCCTGCCTTCCGCTTGCTTACATGTGAGTTTCAGCACGAATTTTGAATTTATGATTTTTTTTTTTTTTTTTTTTAAAGTACTGTGATGTAGCAAGACCGCGATGCTCAAATCTCGAAGTGGCAAGGGATGACTACTGAGTAAAACTAATAAAAGCATTAATGGAAAAAGTCGAGATTTTAATTATTAAAGAAAGAAAATGAGCTAAAGAGCTTTCAGTTATTCGATGCTCATAGACTGATGCAGGGTTTAAGGGCATTAGTCAAAGATCAGAGTCACAGTTCAAGCACACAAAAAAAGAATTAAAGTGGAGCAATACCCAGTGATGCATTGCATGTTTCATGCAACTCTTGACATTAATGGAGAAGTAGTTCATGAATGTAGATGTCATGGGAATTTTTTATGTATATCAAATGTGCGAATCAAATGATTCACTGTGGCAACTCCCGAGAAAAGGGAAAAAGCCGAAAGGAAGAAAAAAATCAAGTGATGAGAGTTGTTCATTTTTATTTTGTGTGTGTCTGTCAGATGCATTGCTGTGGGTGGCAAAGCTCCAATGACTGGAAAAATAACACCGTGATCTCCAACAGCTCTCTGAATTTGTACCCCTGCTCCTGTCAGAACACCTCCAAACCTACTGAGGGCAACTTCTGTGTGTCTGAGTCACCTGACTGGCCTGTTTATGACATGGTACCTTTTATACACACGTGCAGAAACACACAAAAACTGAAAGTAGAAAAAGATTTTATAGTGGAGGATCATTGGGAGATTTATTTTTGAAGTTACTCTACTGCTGTTGATGCTTGTTGTTGTTGACTGTTCCGTTGCTTTATTCAGGGCTGCATGGACAAGGTGGAGAGCTGGCTTTTCACCAACTATGGCGTAATTCTAGGAATCTGCCTTGGGGTGGCTGTTATAGAGGTATTCCATGTTCCCTATTCTCACACACACACACACACACACACACACACACACACATAATATATAAATTGTGTGTGTATACACATACATACATACACAGACTGTTTCCAATTAGCTGACACCTTCAGGATGAAGCAGGTGCCAGAAAATCAAATTTGCTGATGTATCAGGACTTTACCATAAATACATGCAAGTTAAATTAAAACTAGCTCCACAGTAAAAGAATAAAGAAATGGTGTACAATATTACTTACTAAAATTAGCAGAAGACCAAAAAAACCAAGACTGTTAGCTGTCCCTATTCTGGTGAATACCATGCCTAGCCTTAAAAGAATGCAGCCACCCAATAGAAAAAAATGCACTCCTCGATACCGAGGTCGTTTTGTAACTTGGGTCTGCCTTCTCTAATAATCAAAGGTCCGTTAACAGGCTTCAATTTGACATGTTGGCTCCTGAACCAAATGTACAAAGCCTTATCTAACTCTCCAAACTTTCTCCTTTCAGCGACTTCCTCTTCTGGTCTTGTTGTTTTGTTAGGGCTGGCTGCCACTAGAACACTATTTTCGACTACACTTTTTTTTCCCTGACAAAATGAACCATTTAAAAAAAGTGCCATTAAATTAGGCCTGGTGATGTATCAGATGCCGGATAATTGTAACTTGTGGGTGTGGGTGCAATAGAATCCAAAAGTCAAGGCATGCTGCTGATTCTGTGTAATTGAATCACTAATTGAAAGGGGTGTGTTCAAAATAACAGCAGTGTAGAGTTCAATTATTGGGGTCATTCATTGTTTGAAAAGCAGGTGCTAATTATTGTTCTTTATTTAAGGAAGGAAGGCACCAAATGTTGTACATTGTTGGTTTTAGAGCCTTTCTCTCTGAATTTCTGAGCAAAGTTGGTCATTCTAGATATTGTTCAGAGAAACAGTGTACATTGATTAAAAAGTTGACTTGAAAAGTGAAAACATACAAAAGTGCAGAAAATGAGAGGCTGCTTAGCTAAAATGACCACAAATGCTTTAAAATGGCAACCAAAACCTGAAAGGTGTGGCAGAAAGCAAAAAACTACCATTCGAATGGATCGAAGAAGAGCCAAAATGGCAAGGACTCGCCCACCAATCAGTTCCAGGAAGAACAAAGGCTATCAAGTTACTTATGAGTTCTATTACAATTAGGAGGCGCATATGTGAAGCCAAGTTATCAGCAAGAAGCCCTGCAAAGTCCCACAGTTAAAAAAATAAATGCTGAAGAGGTTACAATTAACCAAAGACCACATTGACTAGCCTGAAGAGAAATGGTGCAACATTTAATGGACTGATGAAAGTAAGATTGTTCTTTCTGGGTTAGTGGCCGGAAACAGTTTGTCCGACAACCGCCAACACTGAATTAAAGCCTCAGTACACTGAAGACAGGGAAGTCTGGTGGTGCAAGTATTATGATATGGGGGTGTTTCTTATACTACGTTTATACTATACTATATTTACTATAGTGCTATATTTATCACATACCAGGGATTATGGATCAGTTTGAATACATCAGAATACTTGAAGAGGTTGTGCTGCCTTATGTTGAAGAGGAAATACCCTTGATATGGGTGTTCCAACAAGACAACGACCCCACACACACCAGTAAACGGGAAACATCTTGGTGTCAGACCAAAAAGATTGTCGTTGTCACAGCTGGCCCGATCCTGGACCTTATTCCAATAGAAAACTTGTGGGGTGACATAAAAAATGCAGCTTTTGATGCAAAACCAAGAAATACAGAAGAACTGTGGAATGCAGTCCAATTATCCTGGCCTGGAAAACTGTGCAGAAGTGCCAGCAGTTGGTTGACTCCATGCGTGTCGTGTTCCCAATACATTTGTGTGTATGGGAGAAAAAAAGCTGCTATCAGGATTTTGAGCTTTCTTCACTTTTTTTTTTTAAACACACTGCTATTATTTTGAACACGTGTGTGGATATGCACACACACACACACACACACACACACTTATTTTAACCGTATTCAGTTAATATTTATGGTGTGAACACACATTAGCACATAGGTGTAAATCTGGCCCACTTATTTTATGTGGCCCGTGAGAGCTTTATATGTCGGCGTCAGCTATTACCATGAAATGTAATCCATCGTCCACTAGAGGGCAGCAGTCTATTTCATGTAATTAGCTAGTCATTCTTGATGCAAGACTGTGTACTACTTACAAACTACTGCGTACAACGATAGTTTTTGTTACTTCATCACTTGGGTTCCTCTGATTGATGGACACTTGTAATATAGTGGTCCTGCATACACATTCTGACAAATACTTCGACACTGATTTCTGTCATTCAGTTCTGTGATCAATAGTTATGGTGTCAAAGAAATGAAAAATGAATAGAGTGTCAGTTTTCAGGAAAAATGGATACATGCCTGCTTGTTTTGGGATGTAAACAGTAGGAAAATTTGTTTAGCTCACTCGCATCAAGTTGCTATTTCAAATTAAGCACTGTGCTATTCCACACGATCAAAAAAAACCCAATAATGCTGTTCTGCCACGTGCTTTCACTGGTGATTATAGGCAAGTTGCAATCCTCTATGGAAGGTTAATTATTCACTGTTTATTTGTATTAATGTTAATTATCTATTAAACACATGAGTATGCTAGGTTGTACTGTAATTTAAATAATAAATCGATTAGATAATGCTGAGTTTAAAGGTTTTTAATTTTACTGCCACACAATTGAGTGATTGAGTTTATTAAATGTAATCGATGATGAAACTCACTTCAAGTTTTTGTTTGAATTTTTTGTGTGTTAAAAGTGATCAAAGAAATAGTTGAGAAAATGAAATCAAATTAATTGATCGGACATTAACCCAGTAGTGGTTTTATGAAATCCCTAGAAAAAATGATGCTAATCCTTTTCCAAAGCGGATGTCACAATTGGCCTTTTTAAATAAATGTTGAGTGATTTATTCAGCCTCTGATGATCTAGATAATTTTGTGATATGGCCCTCGGTTAAAATGAGTTTGCCACCCCTGCAATAGTGTGAACAACAGGCCACTGAGGAAAGGACACAGTTTTCGTGGAATCTGACGATTATTCAGTTATACAGCCTTCCATAATTATTGGCATCCCCGGTTAAGATCAATTAAAAGCCTATATGTTTTTTTTGGTGTTTTTTTTTTTTTTTTTTTTTTTTTTTTTGGGGGGGGGGCCCTGATTAAGAAATAGTTATTTGTCATAAAATCACATGTTCCACAATTATTGGCACTTCCTTCTAACGATTCTTAGGAAATTAATGTAATTGAAGTATTTCTGTGATTTCTACAGTAGTTTACAAAGTGGATCAGAGCATCTAGGAATATTTTAATTAGTAATTCACCACTTCCTTTTTCCCTGGGGTATAAATGTGATGTTACACAGAGGCTATTTTTCTTATCCTCTCTGCAACATGGGAAAGACAAAGGAAAACATTATTCAAGTAAGGCAGATGTGTATCTATTGACCTTCACAAGTAAGGAAATGGCTGCAAGAAAATCACGACTCGCCTGCACCTGCATATATCTGTCACAGGAATCATTAAGAGGTTTAAAACAACCGGAATAGTGGGAAACAAGCCTGGAGGAGGACACAAGTTTATTTTCCCCCACGCACAGTGAGAAGGATGTAAGAGAAATAAAAAGTTCTCCAGACAGCTCACTGTTAAAAAAAATTGCAACAAATGGTTGTTTTGCAGACCTTGTGACCCACAGATGCTCCCATCAGGCACTGTCTCCATGCTAACAAGCTGTTTGGGAGGCATGCATAGAAATCACCTTTTCTCACTCACAATCATAAATGCAAACATCTGGAGTTTGCTAAGTGGTACTGGGACTTGAACGGGGACCATGTGTTTTGGCCGGATGAGATCAAGCGCCTCATGCCCATTGTGAAGTATGGGAGAGGTTCGGTGATGCTGTGGCCTGTTTCTCTTTCAGAGGCCCTGAGAACCTTGTTCAGGTGCATGGCATCATGAACACTTTGAAATACCAAGACATTTTAAATCAAAATCTGCTGGCCTCTGCCTGAAAGCTGAAGATGGGTTGTCAGAATTGGTTTACCAGACACAGAATCAAGCTCCTCAGATTGTGCCGAGAGGAATGTTCCAAGATCCCTTTTTTGTATTCACCCATCTTGTGATCCATCTTGGGTGTTGTTTTCTTTCTAAAAGCAGCTTATACAAAGTATCAACATCAGGGGGCTAATAATTGTGGCACACATGATTTAATGTAAAATAATTATTTCTTAATGAGGGATTTTATTTCCTGCTGAATAAATGCATTGGATTAAAAGGTTTGTTTCCTCTGTTTTAATTGTAGTCCCATATTTTTTAGGAAAACACTGAATTTATTAGAAGCTAAAGAACACATCTTAACTGGAGTGGCAATAATTTTGGATTGCAGTGTATTTAAAGGCCAGAGTAAGTGTATCGTAAGGGGCAGTGGTGGTCTAGTGGTATAGGGCGCTGGATCGCTGATCCAAAGGTTGGGGGTTCGAGTCCCACTCTCCACAAGGTTGTCACTGTCCCCCCCAGTGCAACTAACTGGGTTATTAAAGGCGGGCCATGTCTCTCACTGTCTATGGTGAGAGGCATGTAAAAGAACCATTGCTGACTTTCGTAAAGAGTAGCTGCAAAGTCGTCAGCGACAGTTGTTTCTGTCCCTTGCTAAAAAGGGTTGTGATAGGAAGGGCATCCGACATAAAAACCTCTGCTAAAATCAAACATGCGAGTCAGATGATTCGCTGTGGCGACTCCCGAGTAAAAGGGAAAAAGCCGAAAGGAAGACGGACAGTAAGTGTATCGTAAGAGGTTAACAACAAAAATAGTTTTAATGACTTGTTCACAAAGTTCAATGTCACTTTATTGTTTGTTTGTTTTTTTCCCAAGAAATAGGGGTATGTGTGTGTGTGTGTGTGTGTGTGTGTGTGCATACACCAATCTTGGCTCGGTGAATAACAATTGTTTCTCCTGTAGTTGCTCGCCATGATCCTGTCCATGGGCCTGTGTAAGAGCGTACACCAAGAAGAGTATACCAAAGTGCCGAAGTATTGAAGCAACACACCCACACTCTCCCTGACATACAGGCACACTTAACATTTACATACAATACTTTTCTGCATTTACTTGTTTTGTTTTATTGTTGCTGTTTGTTTTTTTTTTTTTTTTAAAGAACATCCCACACGCACGCACACTAAAAATGATCAAAGATGATTTAGAAACTGTGTGAAATTGTAAACCTGTGGAAATCATGGCGGAGTGTGTGACTGGTTTATCATTTGCTTATTTCACAACATTATTCTCCAATAAGATAAAACTCTCACTTTTTTACTCTGAGCTTGAGTTTGAAACATCACCTGAAACTCGCCGGATGAGGGAACGTCAAGCTTGTGAGCATTTTTTCCCCTCCCCTTTTTTCAGTGCTCAACTTCACATGCACCCCAGATCACCACGTCTTCTGCATGACACTTCTTTACTTTTCCATCTGTACATCAGTGTTTTCAGTTATTTGTTTGTATTTGTATATAATTTAGCCATTCTTTAACTAGTGTTTCATGGTTAGGGTGCACTGTCACGCTAAAGCTTATTACTAGTTCAAGTTTCTCTTGCTCTAGTAGAGGTGGGGTTTTTCTGTACAGATTGCATATTTTTTACATTTTTTAGGCTTCTTCATTTTTCATTGTTGTGATTCCCTTTTTTGGGGGGAGGGGTGTTTTATAAAAGAAGATGTTCTGAAGATTAATCTCTGTAACTGTAACCCATACACTAGTACACCTTATATATGCACTCTGTTTTGAGGGGGGAAAAATTCACCTAAATATTCTTTTTGTTGAACTTTTTGGATGAACCTTAAGTTGTTGTTATTATTATTATTATTATTATTATAAATTCTTCTCTTTTTTGTATATTTGAAGAATGATAATGGATCATAAACGGTCTGAACATCTCATTTTATTGTAATGAAACAAAATTCTCCTGACAAGAAAATTGTTCAAATTGTTTTTAAGGTACGAGGATGATTACCGGTTTTCTTTTTCCTTTTTATGTGTATATGTATATATATATATTGTGTGTGTGTGTGTGTGTGTGTGTGTGTGTGTGAGTGACAGATTCATTTCTGACCTCGTGTGTCTGTTAAACAAGGCCTCAATATCTAAAATAAAAATACATTTTTAAAATTAAATAATTTAAAAAATTGTTACAATAAAGTGAACTCACCCAGTATTTTAGTTGTGCTTATTATAATTTATGATAATAGATGCTGTGTGGGTATTTTCACTCACACACTAGGTGGCAGTACTGGATTTTCAAGGATGTTTTAACAAACTTACTGAAAATTATTTATTAAATACATATTAAATGTAAATCTTAATGACTTTGTCCTGATTAAATTTATTCAGAAATACAGTTCCTGTGGTAAAACCAAGAACTACATAAGATCTGTGGAATGTAATCCAATCATCTTGGGCTGAAATACCTGTTCACAGGTGCTACATGTTGGTTGGTTGATTCCATGCAAAACAAATGTGTAAATATTAGTTCATTGATTCAAAGGAATCAAAATCATTTTTCAGTTTATACAGTGAATGAGTTTGTCAAAAGAAGCAGACACCTTTTTTATTTTATTTTTTTTTTTTTTTGTGGAACAGTCTAAAGTTCACATTTCTTCAATTTCTTTAAATGAGTTTGACCATTATTCACATTTTAAACACACTGCTATTATTTTGCCCCCAGTGCTAACTGGGTTATCAAAGGCCGGCCATGTCTCTCACTGTCTGTGGTGCGAGGTTCATGTAAAAGAACCATTGCTGACCTTCAAGAGTAGCTGCATAACTTTCAGCGTGTTTCTGCCCTGCGATGGCCTGGCGAGCTGTCCAGGGTGTACTCTGCTCTTGCCCAGAGCCGGCTGGGATGGGTGCCAGCCTTCTTGTGACCCCAGTTAGGATTAAGCGGTTCTGAAAATGAATGAATGAATAAAAGCTATTATTTTGAACAGAAAATTTTCAGTAGGGAAGTCATTAATAGATGGCTCGTTTCCTGTCTTCCTGTCGTGACAATAAAAGCAATATTTTCACCTGCCTCCACTCGTCACCTTCATCCTGACAATCCTTCCGCATCCTGTTTCCAGACAGGAGTGACCTCGCATGCACACTTTTTCCAACGCATTTTTTGAGCTTTTTCGGTAAGATGATTGTGTGTTACAAGTTGATTTTTTTTTTCCCCCCTAAAACTTCTAAAATTGGCAGTTTTTCAAAATTGTTTGTAATTAAAATGAAAAACATTTGGCATGCAGCAAGAAGTCCCTTCAGGTCTCAGGCTCAGCAAGGGCAGTCTTCGCTGAAGTTTGCATGTTC